>OZ012678.1:117510531-118110531 GCA_963942445.1 Argyra leucocephala | reverse complement strand
GTGGGTTCATTCGGACTCCAAGTATATGTACAATAATTACAAGATGCAACATTTTCAGCTGCTATTTCCAAAATTTTTTACAGCCAAAGACAGTGAATAAATAATTATTTTGACTAAAAAAATATTTTTATGATAAAAAAAATCTTCACGGCGAATGTAATTAAAACAGCACTAAAAATGACAAAATGAACATGTTAACTCTCTTTATACTCACATTAAGAATTATTGAACACTGTCGATAGCAACTTTCAAATTATAAAAAATCATAGTGAGTCAATATAACAATTATAAAATTATATAACAATTATTTAACAACCTAGGTGGCGCCTGCCTTTCTACCGAATTCTCCATGAAAAGAAAATGCATTTTGGTTTTTCGACCTGGTCTAGTACCCTGTGTCATTGGGATAAAATAAATGACAAAAAATAATATGCTCACATCTCAAAAGGGTAAAGGGCCTCAAAGTTTGGCTGCATATTAATATGTAAGTAAACTGATAAATAAAAGACAATCGAATTTAGACTAAAATAATGGTTATGTAGAAAAAGAAAAAATTAATGGTATTATAAACTGGAAAATAAATTCAATTTGTCTAAAGAAGACATAAATAAGAGATCATACAGATTACGAAATAAACGGAATTTTTTATTAGGCTATTGAATTATTAATTTTTTTGTTTTTCTGATTCTGCAAATGCACGTACAACATATTTCAAATTCCCAATTATTACTTAAACACTTTAGCAAATTACAAAAAAAAAATATGATTTTTTCAAACTTATATAGAATAAAGTCAAGTTAATGTTTAATAAAAAACTCCTTCGAGAATAAGTCAAAAAATATTACTGAAATCCTTTCAAAGTATTTTAATAAAAGGGATGACTTATTTGGGGTTTGAAAACAAAAATAAATTATGTTTATTATTTTATTTTCTTTTTGAGCAATAGTTCCTAAAAGCCTCCGACTCCCCCGACTTTTCTTTAAATTTAACAAAAAAGCTTTGTATTAATATATAATAAATTTCTGCGAGAATTGATAACCGCATTTGATATTAGGAAGTTTAAATATTTAAATCCAATTAAATTTAAATATGTTCAATAAAACTACTTAAGTAATTGAAGCGATCATTATGTAATAGGACAGTTTATGAGAAATTTCTTCCATATGCCTACCTTGAGTACAAAAAAGCTCCGTAAAAACTCTTGTAGAATATTGATATTTTCTATCAAGTAAAATTGATTACAAGTTTAATACAAATATTTTTAACAGTTTTGAAGACTAAAGCTTGTTTATAAGCTCTTTATTGTTGGCTTATCAGTTATCAAGCACCTAGGCTTTTCAAAGCCCTTATTCTTTAAATTTTCTTACATGATTATAATTTGTTTTTTTTTTCTTTTATATCTAATTTAGTCTTAAATTGAAAATTTTGATTTACTTTATTCTACTTGAAAATTTCTTGTTTATTTCAAATTAATAGCACCGTTTGAAAGTCTATAATTTTGATTTTTGCATATATTATATCTATACATAAGCAGCTTTTTTTAATTTAATTTTATTAGATTTTATTAAAAATATGTTTCCCTGAGGAATGGCATGATTTTATCTGTATTATGCTGTCCTGTTGGACTATCTGAGTTTGTCAAATCCGGTGATTCCGTTTATTTGGCTCTTATATCAGTGCATAAAAATCCAATATCCTTCCAATATGTCCTGTATAGTGTTTGGGGTTTCTGGGACACATTGGATCTGGAACGTTATAGTTTTATGTTTACGAGTAAAATTTCAAAATTAACAAATTCATAATAATTGAGCTCCAATATGAATTGGTTATATATTTATTAGTTATAAAAAAAAATTGTTTTAACAATTACATTTGCAAACAATTTTTTATGACTATTAAATGTGTAAAAAAACATGAAATAAATTCCAGGTATACTATTGTAATATGTGTATGCACTATGTTGATATATTTCTAATTAGTTTAAGTTATTTTGTTATCAAATTGATTTGAAACAAAATAATATTAAATGCTCTTCTCCCAAAATAGATACTTGTTTTGGAAAAGGCGGTAGTTGTGGAAGAACTTTACAAAAAATGTAATGCTTAGTAAGCTTTTAATTAGAATTTTGATACATTTTATCTAACAACCCCTGATCTATGTATACCAACCACAATAAATATTACTGAGATTTTCGAAAGAATGTTGCATAAAATATTAAATAACATAAAATTTTTAACTATTGAACAAACCAAAAATAAACTTATTTAAATCACCCATGTATCTCTATATAATCAGATATAATCTAATTGTTAGTATAGCACTAAAATGCAATTTAACGATATCGTAAGCATGAAAATCCGCTACGATATAAAATTCGTCTTTCTACTAGATGATATAGATGGCAGAAACGACATTAAATGCACGCTGGTTTATTCTATTTAAGAAGGCTTAGTTCCTGACAATAGTAGTAGTTTTCCACATTTAATGAGTAGATAAGCCAGTAATTTGTTAAAATAAATACTCAAATTATTGTAGATATTGTAGTGTAAAATTGCAGTACCGTACTTAATTAAGCACGAAAAGGTGATTCTACCTAAGTTACTGTCAAGATCATAAAAAAAAAAAAAAAATAGAATAAAAACAGTATAGTCTGCTAATCAACTACTTTGTGAACACAATGATCATTAAAAAGTGGAGCACAGTCCTAGAACCATAATTTATGAGCTGTGCATAAGCTGTACCTATACTTCCAAGTGGAGTAAAAAATAATTTTAAAAGAAATCCATGTTTTAACTTCCACGATAACGATTTGATTAGGTTTTTTATAAGTCCTCACGAACTTTATTAGTTTTCATAGTTACAGAAATATTTTGAATCAATAGTGAAACAATCTCATCATTTCTCAAATCACACTAATACATTCGGTTCTTCTGAGAGTGATATTGTATCGGCGTAAGACCTAATGACCATATCCGAAGGATAGCTAGAATTTCTAGTTTTCCAAAAATATATATCATTAGTTTGCACCAAACCGTTACCTTTCTAAAATATATAACTGAATATATATATATATCTAATGGATCAACAGACATAACAGTTTTTGTTCTTAAAGGATAAAATGCGCCACTAAAGATATATATTTTTAGAAAGCTAACAATTCCAGCTACCCTTGGAGTAATTAGCTCCTACAGTCCTACGCCGATACAACATCTCCCTCAGAATCCCCATACATTCTAATTAGTCATAATTTCTACATCTCTATCACAGATAAGTAATTATAATTATTTATCTGTGGTATCAATATAATTTTCCAAGGAGTATTTAATTCCAATTAGAAGTTCATTAAATATTATAAGAGTTTTCTTTGCATACATTTTGATTAAATAATCTAACATGGAAGCTTTTCGGAACTATTCCTAGATGTTTTTAAAATTCCATAATTTTTGTTAAGAAAATACTAAAATATCGTATTAAAATTATTCTTTATGAATTCTTTGAAAAAAACTTTCTGGAATGAACTTTTAAAATTAAATCCAGATTTTTTAAATTAAATTATCATTCGAGAAAATAAATAAAAATTTTCTTCCTCTTCGTCATGAATTTTCACAAATATGCCACTTTTTTCTCGATGATATAAAAAATTTCTTTTTCTAGAATTCAATATTTTTTTTTGTTTTGTTTTTGTTTGTAATAATTTATAAAAAGGATGAGATTAGAATTGAGAATCCATATATGTTATATAATAAAGTATAGATTGAATGTATGTACAGATTTTTAAAATGTTCATATTAGAAAAAATTTAATCGAAAAGTAGGCTATGATTTTTTATTCAATAATTTATAAAAAGGAGAGGAAGCCATGCATGTATGTACATATGTATGTATATATATTATTTTAAATTTTCATAATAATAAAATAAATAAATTGCAAAGTAAGCTATGATTTTGTAAGCAATTGTATTTATTCATACATTAAAGAAATTGTATTTCAATTTTTTAAATGTTGTTTTTGCTAATGAATAGACGTGTTAAATAATTTTAATTCAGTTGGAATAAAAGTTTAAAAACAAAAAAAAAAACAAAAAACTAATCCACATTCACATCAATCAAGATCATATAACATTATAAATAACAAAATATGCAGAACGAATTCAATATTAAAAAAAAGCAGGAAAATGTAGAACTTCAAAAACATCCAGAAAATTCAATTGATATTTCATCAATGAAAATTAGCGATTCTGGCGATAACGCAAATATTTTTTTAAAAAAACGTTCAGTTGAGCTCTATTCTTCGAGTCCAGTACAAACTGTAAGTAAATTTCAAAAATATTTTAGTAAAAAGTATTATTGCATATTTATTTAGAGTAAATTTAATGTTGGTGCTTCGCCATTTGTATCATCATCAAATCAACAACAAATCAATTCGACTCCAATAAGAACAACAAATTTAAATCAAAATATTAATAAAATACGTATACCAATATTTAATGCTCAATCGATTCCACATCATATCACATATTCATCACCTCTATTACCATGCGATAGCAGAATTTTAAAAAATTTACCATCCAGACAATTAGCATATTCACAAACTTCTCATCAATATGACGATAAAAATTTTAGAATTGTAGTATAATTTAAAATATTATATAATGGGTATTCACTGTAGTGTTGTAGTGTTGCATTATATAGTTTTTTTTCTAATTTGTATATCAAAATCAAATAGTATTTGCACTTTTTTTTTGGTTTGAATTACTGTTGATAATATAATTAGCAATATACTGCCTTTGCTAATACGTGTGGTAATACATATGCAACATTACTGCCATTAATTAACAGTGAACACCCATATATATTTTAAATATTTTATTTTTAAGATTTTTTTTTAGCCATCAATGCCACCACCATTCCCCGCATTAAAATATTCAAATAGACAAGATAACTGTTATAATATGGATTCAAATCGTTCTTTTGAAACTTTAGTACTACCAAATGGTACAATTCAAATTAAACTTAGAGATGGCATCAGAATAGATATGACATTAGACAAAGCGGTACGAGTGATTAATCAATATAGTCAAGTTGCTATATCTATATCAAGTAATGGTAACTTAACTGCTTTAATACATCCAAATGGACGAATTTATCAATATGATACCCGTGTGGAAATTCTTGCATATGATGGCATGAAAACAAATAACTACGTGTGAGTTTTGCAAATTTTAAAATTTGTATATTAATTAATTATTCTCTTTTGACAAATATTTATTTATATTATAGGAGATATGCTAAAATGTGGTCTAAAGGTGTGAGTTTTACAAGTGAGAAATGTGCATTAACATTTTTAGTAGATACGGCTGGAACTCGTACCATAAATGATACATTTATGGATATGTCTAAGGATTGCACAATTACAGTTTACTATCAGTATAAATTTAGTATATTATGTGTAATTTTTTATAAATTTATTGTTTTTTAATAAACAGTGGTTCAAACCATGGACCATCTTATGTCCAAGAAGCAAATAACATGTTAAAAAAGTCAAAATTTGAATGTGCTGAAGATGGTACAGAAACACTTGAAATTAATGATTTTCGCATTTCACAAACTAATGATGGTTTAGTTAAGTAAGTATCGTACTACTATGCGATTCTCCATTATTATTCAGGAAAAACATACATATTTTTATTTAAAATATAGATAATGGTATCATAGCCTGGAAATGCTAAAATAAATTCTAAAATATAAAACTTTCATTTTTTTTTTTTGATACAGATTAACTCGTAATCAAAATAGATGTTTGATAAGAACCAGTCCTGGAAATGGATCAGCAACACTTACAACTCCAATGATACATTGTACAGCTTCACTTGGTAAAACATCTCACTTATTCGTCAGGTAAATTTTAATATGATTACATTTATTAAGAGAATTATATTTGCTCTTTTTTATTTGATGAAATTTGATTAAAAAAAAATTTCAAAAAATTTTTCAACTCCTCCTAAATATATGCAAAATTATTCAATTAGATTGTTTTTTAAATTTCTTAAGAGAAAAGCCTTTTTAAAATACATCCATTCCATTCAAATATACAAAAAAAAATTTATTCAATATTCAAAGTAAAAATTTACATAAATAGGTAGGTACACACCCTTACAATGGACAAAAATATTTAAAATAATATTTTAGTATTCTATTTTCTTTTCTTTTTTTTTTAATATTGAAAAGCAAGAATACTGTTGAATTGTGTTGGGGAAATAAAATAAAATTTAATAAAAAAATTATTTTCAATAAGTTGTTTGAATATAAAAATACATATCGAGAAATATTCAACAATATTTGACCATTAAAAATAAAAATATAAAATATTTTTAGTGAATTAACAAGTTTCAATATGGAAACGCATGAATTTCTCATTTAATAAAGAAACAGACTGTTTTAAAAATATATAAATAATTTTCGAAATATTATGTTGCGTATTATTATTTATAATTCATACAATTTATTTATTTTTGTTGTATCAATAATTCTATTCATATTTATTTATTTAGTTTTATCTTAAGAAAAGGTTACGTATGTTATATTCATCTTAAAAAATTCTTAAATAGACAAAATTTTTAAATAGTTCAGTTCTTTTTTTTCTCTATGATAATTTTGCAAGAAAAGTTTATTTTGATTAAATAATTTTTAATAATAAACAAATAGAATTTTATTAATTTTTAATAATTTTTAATTGAAAATCTAATTTTAATTAAATTTTTACACTATGTTAATAATAAAATTCTAGAAAACAAAAAAAATTATACTTCATATGTTTTTCTTAAAAATCATTTTTTTTTTTTTTTTTATTTATTATGCTCCATATATTGTGCAATTAATTCTTTTAAAAACTATTTACTTAGATACAGATATATAATTATCTTTACTACAGTTGATTTGTATTTTTTTTATTTTTATTTAGAAGTTTTCGAGTTTAATACTATAAATTTAAAGGAAAATTGGAGATGAAAAACCTTTTTGAATTTTTGTTTTGTAAAACTTAACGCTAACTTAAACAGTAAAACCTATCTATAGTAAAATCTATACGTACGAACTAAACTAGCCTAATTTTTTTTTAACTTAATTTAAATTTCTGATCAGAGGATTTTCTGACATGAACAGTTCCGAGTGGAACTTTACAGTTAAATAACTTATTTTTTCTAAAATTGTATTCATGCTGGCTTTATCATGCAGCTTTTTGGTTGAATACCATCTGGGAAGATTGAATACAAGTTTCAAAAGTTTATTTTGCGCAATTTGCAATTTTTTGGTATGACTAGCTGCACAATCTCCCCAGACTGGTGCCGCATATAACATTATTGGTTGAAAAATTGCCTTAATAAGTATCAATTTGTTTTCTGTGGATAAGATTGATTTTCGGTTAATAAGGGGATACAACATGCGAGTACATTTGTTAATTTTATCAATAGTGTTAGAAGTTTGCTTTTGAAAGGTTAGCCTTTTATCTAAGGTAATGCCTAGGTATTTAATAGTATCGGCCCAGTTAATTTCGTCATTTTGCAGTTTTAATGGTATAGAAGGTAAAAGAGAGGCTTTCCTTTTTTTCGTAAAATAAATTGATACTGTTTTGGAAGCATTAATTTTTACTCTCCATTTTGCATAATAACTAGAGAGCTTATTGAGTGAATTTTGTAGGTTTGTTAATATGTGATTGGGATTAGTGCCAGCAGAGTAAATTGCAGTGTCATCAGCAAATACTGATATTTTTGTAAACTCTAGCCTAGGGATATCTGCAGTGTAAGTGTTGTACAAAATTGGGCCAAGTACCGAGCCTTGTGGAACTCCTGCTTTAATTTCATACAAATTGGAGCATGTATTATTCAATATCACACGAAATACTCTTTGATGAAGAAAGTTTTGTATGATTTTAATTAAATATATAGGAAATTTATACACTTCTAATTTATGAAGCAAGCCAGAGTGCCACACAGTGTCAAAGGCGGAATTTATGTCAAGCGCTACTAGACCAATAGATTTGCGTTCTTCTAAGTTGGATTTAATGTAATTTTTGACACGTAGAAGAGGTTGAATGGTACTATGCTTTACCCTAAATCCAAACTGTTCATTTGGAAGAATTTTTTTAGCTGAAATAAACTTTTCCAGTCTAATTTTTATGAGTTTTTCAAATATTTTTGAGAAACTGCATAGTAAGCTGATAGGCCGAAAACTACTTAATTCCTCCATCGGTTTTCCAGGCTTAAGAATCGGAATAATATGAGCTTCTTTCCATATATTCGGGAAATAACCTAGTTTTAAACAAGAATTGTAAATCAAAATTAGATATCTTTTTGCGTTTAATGGTAATTTTTCAGCTTGATCAATTTTGCTTACAGATTCCTCCACCATAAGATTTGTATCATGGTCGCTTGTGTTGTTGTTCACGGCGTGTTTGTTATAAAAATTTTTAGCTAATGCATTTGCTTTATCAATATTCGTGTAAAATGTGTTACTGTCATCCTTTAGAGTACCTATAAATTTATTTTTATTTTTTAAAACTTTTGAAATTTTCCAAAAAGGTTTTGACGATTTTTTCAAGTGCTTAAGAGTATTAGACCATTTCATATTTCGAAACTCACTTATTTTATGTTTTAAAAAATTGTTGAAGTGTTGTAATTGAGCATAAAAAATTACATTACGACTACGCATCCACTTTCTCCTAACAGTGTTTCTATGCCTGATTATATTTATTATATAGTCAGGTAATTTTTCGGTGTATTGCTTGACTATTTTCATGGGTACAGCCAATTCAGTTGCTCTTTTAATTTTGTTGTTTAAATTAGATATCATATTGTCTATTTGGTAACAATAGTCAACAGAATCATTATTATTGGTATTAAGTTCCATTTTAAGAAACTTCTGATACAGATACCAATTTGCATTGTTAAAATCCAAATAAGTACGATCATGTGATATAGTTTGTTTGCTAACGTTTAAAGTAACCGGCAAGTGGTCAGATGACAGATCATTAATTGTAATAGGTTGGGAGCAATATTCTGGTATGTTAGTTAAAAATATATCTAGTGTAGAAGGTAGTGAATTACTATTATAAGGAATATAGGTATGGTCAAAAGGATATAATAATGTGAACCTATCACTTAGTAATAACTGATATAAAATATTTCCCCAACTATTAGTCCGGGCACATCTCCACATTCTGTGCCTGCAATTTATATCGCCTCCTATAATGAAGTCACCTGTAGTTCTTGAAATTTTTAGTAGATCTTTTTTGAAGTCATTTTTATTTAGATTTCTTACGTTCAGGCTACTTATGTAATTTTTAGTGCCGGAAAAATAGACAGAAAAAAGTTTAATTTTCTTGTTATCATTTAATGTTACCTCTATACCAATATTTTCTATTAAATCCAACTTTAAAGGTTCAATTAGTTTATGCTTAATATCTTTTCTAATAATTATTGCTACACCCCCACCACTTGTTGTAAGACGATCTTTCCTATATATATTAAAGTTCGAGTTTTTTAGGATAATATTATTGTTAAGCCATGTTTCACATATCAAGCCAACATGAATACCATTTTGTAACATAAAATTGAACAATTCATGGTTTTTGTTCTGAATAGATCTAGCATTCCATGTTAAAATATTTAGTTTATTACTAACATTCATTTTGAATATAAGTATTTAACCGAAAGTTCAGTTATAACCGAAAATTGTTCAGCCTTATTTTTGCAATTACTTAATTTATTTAATAATTCATTAGTTAAATTTAATATTTCATCAACAGAAAAAAGATCTGAATTATTTCTTATATTATTACTACTATTACTATTGAAATTATTATTACTATTACTACTAATACTACCTGCTGGAATTTTATTGTTATGACAGCTTATACTTGCAGCAGTGTTACTATTGTTGTTCTCCCAAAAAGAGTTTGATCTACATACAACATTGTAAGGTAATGAATATGTGCTTCTATTATTGTTGTTGTTGTTGTTACTATTGCTGTTACTATTGCTGTTTGTCTTGTAGTAAAGAGTGTTTGGAAAAAGTACATTGTAATTACTTTTACTCATAGTTGCATTGTTGTTGTTGTTTGACACAGAGGTATTTTGTCTTACTTTATTGTTGCGACCCAAAAGAGAGATATATGTTTTCTTATTATCACAAATACTATCAGTGGAATGATGTTCACCGTGACAATTAACACATTTTTTAATTTCTTTGTTTGTACAGTCAGTAGTTGAATGACTGCCGGCGCAGAAAGCACATTTTGTATTTACGCTACAGTTACGTGATCCGTGGCCAAACATCTGGCAATTGTAACATTGTGTGATTTTTTTATTGGTGGTTTTACGTTCCCATCTAACTTTAGTGTTGAATATATAAGTAAACTTATTACGTAATTCGTTTAACTTAATTGAATTTTTTTCTAAATATACAATATATAGTTGTAAATCATTATATAAATTAGTGTTTTTATTTATTGATTTGATATCCAAACATTTTAAACCTTTTTCCAATAAGTTATTCTTCAAATCAGTGCAATTGTAGTTGTCCAATCCAGATAATACAAATTTTAGTGGCTTAGTGCTTTTCGATTCATATGTAAAAAACTCTAGATTGTTTATTTTTAGTTCGTCGAGTGCTTTTGTGTAAGATTCATTTGTGTTACAATACAGTTTTATACCAATTGAAATGGATCTGACATAATAATCATTTACACCAATTTTTTTCATAAATTCGTGAATTGTTGAAATTTTTTGTTTTATTATAGTTATTGGTGGTGGACCATTTTTCTTAGAATCAGTGTTTTCAACATTATTTTCGCATGCGTCCTCCATACACGTGCTTTCATTGTCATCATCAATAGTTTGTAGAGGTAAGTAGTAATTACTCTCAGAAGTTTTCTTTTTTTTTTGTGAATTGTCAAAATCACTGTTATTATTTATTTTAAAACTTTTCGCCATGTTTGTGTCTTTTTGCAAAAAAGCCACATTAATTTCATTTGAAATTCTTTTCCTTTTTCGAATAATTTTGAGATTTGGAATTCAAATAATTAATTTTAATGTTGTAAATTACAATTATTTTTCTATAATATGTTGTATGAACAAAATAATTTCTTTTAATAACTTTAGAAGTTTTCTCGATGCAAGCAAAGGGAATACTGATAAAAATCATTTGATCAATTCTATATGCCTTCACACAAAAATCGAGATAGCAATAAATATTTATCAAATAGATATATATCTATCCTTTTCTTTTACATCAACAGAAAAAAGATCTGAATTATTTCTTATATTATTACTACTATTACTATTGAAATTATTATTACTATTACTACTAATACTACCTGCTGGAATTTTATTGTTATGACAGCTTATACTTGCAGCAGTGTTACTATTGTTGTTCTCCCAAAAAGAGTTTGATCTACATACAACATTGTAAGGTAATGAATATGTGCTTCTATTATTGTTGTTGTTGTTGTTACTATTGCTGTTACTATTGCTGTTTGTCTTGTAGTAAAGAGTGTTTGGAAAAAGTACATTGTAATTACTTTTACTCATAGTTGCATTGTTGTTGTTGTTTGACACAGAGGTATTTTGTCTTACTTTATTGTTGCGACCCAAAAGAGAGATATATGTTTTCTTATTATCACAAATACTATCAGTGGAATGATGTTCACCGTGACAATTAACACATTTTTTAATTTCTTTGTTTGTACAGTCAGTAGTTGAATGACTGCCGGCGCAGAAAGCACATTTTGTATTTACGCTACAGTTACGTGATCCGTGGCCAAACATCTGGCAATTGTAACATTGTGTGATTTTTTTATTGGTGGTTTTACGTTCCCATCTAACTTTAGTGTTGAATATATAAGTAAACTTATTACGTAATTCGTTTAACTTAATTGAATTTTTTTCTAAATATACAATATATAGTTGTAAATCATTATATAAATTAGTGTTTTTATTTATTGATTTGATATCCAAACATTTTAAACCTTTTTCCAATAAGTTATTCTTCAAATCAGTGCAATTGTAGTTGTCCAATCCAGATAATACAAATTTTAGTGGCTTAGTGCTTTTCGATTCATATGTAAAAAACTCTAGATTGTTTATTTTTAGTTCGTCGAGTGCTTTTGTGTAAGATTCATTTGTGTTACAATACAGTTTTATACCAATTGAAATGGATCTGACATAATAATCATTTACACCAATTTTTTTCATAAATTCGTGAATTGTTGAAATTTTTTGTTTTATTATAGTTATTGGTGGTGGACCATTTTTCTTAGAATCAGTGTTTTCAACATTATTTTCGCATGCGTCCTCCATACACGTGCTTTCATTGTCATCATCAATAGTTTGTAGAGGTAAGTAGTAATTACTCTCAGAAGTTTTCTTTTTTTTTTGTGAATTGTCAAAATCACTGTTATTATTTATTTTAAAACTTTTCGCCATGTTTGTGTCTTTTTGCAAAAAAGCCACATTAATTTCATTTGAAATTCTTTTCCTTTTTCGAATAATTTTGAGATTTGGAATTCAAATAATTAATTTTAATGTTGTAAATTACAATTATTTTTCTATAATATGTTGTATGAACAAAATAATTTCTTTTAATAACTTTAGAAGTTTTCTCGATGCAAGCAAAGGGAATACTGATAAAAATCATTTGATCAATTCTATATGCCTTCACACAAAAATCGAGATAGCAATAAATATTTATCAAATAGATATATATCTATCCTTTTCTTTTACTTCAGCCTTCAGCCAAAAATAAAAACCATTTTAATTGAGAAATTGGATGAATTAAATTGTCCGTAGAGTATTTTTTTGTGTATGAGTTGGTAAAATAAAATTTTCTGATTGGCTAAACAAAATTGTCCGGACATTCGCCCAGATAAAATCCACCTTCAAACTATTTTTTTTTTGGAAAAAATTTTGTTAATAAATTACAACATTTGGATAATATGGTATAATTTTATTTTATTATCCTGGAAAAATTCTTCTCTACATCCTTAAACTATTCCTCTCATAACTATAATTTTACACTTAAAATCTCAAAACTCTCTATGTACATGCAAACGTTTATATATAAAATTCGTTTAAATTGTATTAACTTCTGGGTCGTATAACTTTTAAGAAGAGATAAAAAAAAACTTCTAAATAATATTTTAATATAACTAATTTTCTTTATCATTAATTTTTTACTCTTTTTGTTATTCGGAAGGTTTATATGAACGATCTACTGATAATAAAGGTCATTTCTTAATACACCGACACATGACGATAATGTATTTTTGTTCATATTCTATCCGGAATCAGACGTTGAATCTGATTATTTTAAAGTTAGAAGTGGTACGAGATTTCACTTGCCATTGTTTAATATGTACGGATATGTATATAATATACACATGTGCCGGATAGGTATATATACATACATATAGTATTTATTAAAGTTTGTTTGTTTATTTGTTGGCTAAACACGTCCACAACTTTAAGGATAGATTTGTCAAATTTTGAGAGAGAGAGAGAGAGGGAGAGAGATAAATATTAACTTCGAAATGAAATGAAAAATTCAGGTAGCTGACATACAAACTAACTGTCTAACACCCATCAGGAATATTTCAAAATTTAATGGTGTTACAGTCCTTCAAACTATACTCTCTAAAAAATAAAAAGAATGTGTAGTGAAAGTTATTATAGCTTGGAACTTACTATAGCTTAGTAAAAGACGAATTTCGAAAGACTTAAGTGCTAAAATTAAATAGCGACGGTACAGTCGCTAATAAAATTAAAAATGATAATTTTACACTTCAAGACACCATTATGTATATATACGTATATATAATTAAAAATTTGTCATAAAATTTGTTTGAATTGTATAAAGTTCTGGGGCTGATTATTTTAATATATGCACATAATATAGAAACTGGTATTTTGTACAAATTTTTTGTACGATGCCGCTACGTCGTCGTTGTCTTCCAATGTGAATATATTCATAAGAAATGCATAGTATGAATAAAAAGCATGTCCCGTTTGTCGTCACGGTGTCATCATGTGCCGATGTAGTGAAAATCGAAATTTAAAATATATGGCAATAGTATGAAAATACTCCCGTATACAGCTTTTTTCAAATTTAATACAAAAAAATATTTTGACATATTATGAACTTCTGTAGAGGGATTTTAGGGAGCCAATAAGTTGGTATTATTATAATTAAGAATGTGATTTGATGACAAAATTATAAGCAATATTTTATTGTTTTTATGATAATTCATATACATATATATATTATATATATATTTAAATATATAAATAAAACTTAATCTAAAAAAAACATGAACTTTAAAAATTGAATTAAGTAAAATGAACTGCAAATGCAATTTCGTTTGAAAACATGTTTTAAATAACTTACTTACTTTGTCAACTAAAAGACTTTGAGCTTTATCAAGATTTGCTAATATATGATTTTAGGCTTTCTTTACACTATATTATTTTATGAAAATATTAGTTGCTTCCTTAATACATTCTATAAGACTTATGTTGTTCGAAAGATATGCCAGAACTTCTTTAATAATAATTTTAATTTTTGATGGTTTTAAAGTAAAAAAAACCAATATTTGCACTTAAAAATGAATATTTACATTTAAAATAGAAGTACTTACACTTAAAAGCGGAAAGCTTGAAAATTACGTAACTGACAGGGCTATTTTTACTATCTATTAATCATACGAGAATATAATAAAACGCAATATTTGTTATATTAACCCTATTTAGAGTAGAGCACCACAAATTTTCCTAAATAAGTTACACGTATTAGTGCGTATATAGTTACGTTAGTAAAGACCATTCGTTCTGTATTGTACAAGATTATCCTATTTTTACCTAATTGTGCCTTAAGATTATTTTCCAAATACAGGACAGAACAATGTTCCTTATTTTCTAATTTTGTCTTTTGTTGTATCTATGGAATTGCATGCTCTCCAATTAGATAGTTAATTGGGTTGAATTCATTGGTAAAAACTGATGATGTGTTAATATTGTTCAACACATATTCTAAACAAATGTACCATCTCCAGTGGAATGCCTACCTATTTACTATATCAAAGCCCGATCCTTCAACTATTTTAAGAGATTTCAAATTAAAATTTGGTTAAGCGTAAAAAAAAGTATTGTTTTTGCCTCTTCAAACTAGAGATGGTCAGGTAAACCAGACTTCAACATCACCAAGCAAATCTGGCCTATGTTGAACCTGGAGCGTATACCCATAACCTACTATCTTTGAAAATATGGGAATTCTTGTATCATTGTCAAATTGGCAAACATGCCAGAAGACTTAGAATCCCCTCATACGACTTTTGCAGAACGTGTAAAGAGGAGGAAGAAGATTAAACTGTCCAACACCTACTCCGTACCTGACCTGGTCCTACTTATAAAAGGAAAACCCTTCTACAAGCTTTCTTTCTGGGCTCGTTGGGCGACCTTGAAAGCATTGAAATCAAAGACCTTCACCGCTTTGTAAAAAATTCAAAATGGTTCAACGAGTAGGACTCTACTATGTTATGCGGGAAAAGTTTCCGTGGATTGCAAAAATTAAAAAAAAAATAAAAGGATGGAAAATAAAAGTTATATCAGCAGAGTTCTTCTCCGTTATTTTCCTTTTTTAAAAATGTTCACCGCATTATATATACTATATAAAAATAATTCAAAAAAGCCTCCGTATCCTGGTCCTAGGACAGTTAATATACTGATAAGTATTTTAGCTGATCAATTATTATAAAATCCGAACTTCTAACGATTGCATTCACAATTGTTAATTTTCAAATAAAAAACAGTTTCCTACTAAATAGAAATAAAGATATTCACAATCATTACATAACACTTTAAAGTGGGAACTGGGAAATCCATGTGCAGAGTTCTCATGCATTGCTGCATGTGTATCTCATATCTGCGTGCCAGACACATGTGCATATTTTATTTGTCAAAAATTGTTTTGTTTTGAAATAATGTAGATAATTGCCGCCATTGATACACATACGATTTGTTTGTATGGTAAAAAAATACAAAATAAAATAATTTTTGAAAAATTTTAAAGTTAAATGTTATTAAAAGTGTTTAATAAAAGTTTAAATTTAATAATTTTTGAAAAAAAATTTAATCACATATTTTGATATCTATCACTATCATGAATGTAACAAAATATAATTATATGAATAAATTAATGCTAGTTTGTTGTGCATATATTTTGTTATATCTAAATATTTTAAAAATTTATGATGAATATTGCAACAAAAAAGAAAGAAAATCTAGACTATGGACTAGGAAATTTTCGTTCATTTCAAATTAATTAGTTTTTCTTCAATTACTTAATTTAAAATAAATTTTTACAAAATTGATTATAACCTATTTTCTACAAAAAACAATAATAAATATGTAAATATTAAACAAATTTTATGACGTTTATCATTATTTTTTTTATTAGTATGAGTAAAATGACAATTTTTACAATCTTTCGTGTTGGTAGCTCTGCCGCTGCGCAGCAAAAATTAGAAATAGAGATATCATGCACCAAATTTTCTGCGTGCAGAATTACATGTAATTGGTTCCATATAAAACCATATATTCTAATTTATTTTTGCTGCGATGCGAGTTCTGCACATGTATTTCAGGCATAACGCTCAAAATTGTTATTGAAGTTGAAACAGTTTTTGTTGATTTTGAAAAAAGTTGTGCAACGTTTTGAAAAAGATTTGTTCGGTTTTGAAAATGGTTTTGTCGCAAGGCCTTTTCGAAATTAGATTTTACGAAATTAATTTTTAAATTATTTTAAAATTCTATTATTTTTTTTTAATCTCAGCATATTTGAATAAGGTCCACTATACTTTTGCATAACTCTATATATTTATTTATTGTAAATTTTAATGATCTTTATACAAAGATATTCAATTTTTTTTTTTTATTTTTTGGTCTTTTAATTTTTAAAGGTTTTTTATTTAAGTATTTTTTATTCTAATAATTATGTTTAAAAATTATTATCATCTCAATTTTGTAAAAAAAAAAAATGTGATTTAGTGATAATAATAAAATCAACTTTATAAATTACTTTTCTTTTTAATTAAATATAAAAAAAAAAGCCAGAGAAACTCTTTATAACCAGTCATTCATCGTTTTTTTTTTTTTTCAAATTCTTTAATAATGTAACGAAAAGAAAATTCTTCATTCCATTACAGAATTCAAAGCTGCAAAAATATTTGTGAAATAATTTGAAAAAAATTAATGTCGGCTTTTCATAACTAAAAAAACAAGAGTTATATGAAAGCAACAAAAGACCAGCTAAAATATTTTCTAAAATATTTTGAATTCATTTATATAGAGACGATAAATTTGATGCTGATAAATTTTCCATTTCTTTAGGATTAAGAATAAAAATGGTTATGGAATTTATTTATCCAGTATAAAACCATGAACTCATCATCACTGAATACATTGTATATGTATTATATAGTATATCTATATAGCCTCTGATATTTTGTTATTAGAACATGCAGGATAACAATATATAAATCTCAAGTTCATATAAATTAAATATCGATTGAAATTTCTACTAATAAATTATCCTTATTTTTAATCAATTTTTTTATATTATGAATGCCACAGTTCATGTTATTGTCACTAGTGTTCAGGTTGATATAATTTTATATAAAAAAAAGTATGTGTTTCTTCCAATTCTTTTTATTTTTTTTTTTTTTTTTTATAGAGTTTAAAAAGTATTAAAACTATGTATGTGGAAAATATGAATCATTCACACACAGTAAAGAGACGACACAAAATAGAAAAAAAAAAATTAAAAAAAATTATGTTTATGAAAAGTTTGAGACATTGCAAACTATCAAGCCATTGAGAGGAAAAATTAAAAAAATATTTTTTAATTATTTAAAATTAATAAAATTAATTATTTTTTTTTTAATTATTCAAAATATATAGCTCGCGGTATAGATTTAGAGCACAGTTTATTGAGTTGTATGATAATATTTCATATACATGACTGACTATTTTTCAACAGTTTTAACGGAAATTGAGAGAAAAAAAATGGTGACTGGTTTGAAAATCATTCATTTCATCAATTTTACTTTTGTTACGTGGATGTTAAGACTTTACGATAGACTAGTAATTGATTGACTTTGTTGACTGCAAATTATTGACAATGTCAGCTATGATAGTGTCCTATCATCGACGTGTCAGATGTTATTAATCAAAATACTATATTATATAAGGCATTATTTAAGTCCTGAATTTCTGCTGGATCTTCTGTTATGCTATCCGTATTTACATTTGTTTTTGATTACCTTAATACCGGCTTACTAAATCTTTTGCTAAATTTCATCAAATATTACAATTGCTTCGAAGAGGTTGTTAGGTGATTGAATTGTTGGTTGGTTTGTGTGGGGAGTTTGATTTTGGTTTGGTGTTGGTTTGATGTTGGTTAATATGTTGGTTCATGTATAGCTTTGAGGTTTGATGTGGTGTTTATTTTTAAATAAATAAATTAAATAAAATAAGGGATTATATAATAAAGATATTGATTTATAAAAGATGTGCTCTGAATCTATATTGAATAATACAGATGAGACTATATATATAAATTCTCGATGAACACCTTTCTCTATAGTCTATATAATTCAATTTCTAGATACAGCTTTATTTATACGGACACATATATATATTTTAATAATCAATTTTAGATATCTGATGATTTCATTCTTATCATACGTTTACTTTGTGTTTTTCCGTCTTATATAAACAAAAATTGAAAGTTTAAGTCTATTCTGTTAGTCTGAAGATTATTAGAAAATTATTCATTTGAAATAAATTTTGGTTTTCTGCATTTGGTTTAAGAGTTTAAGTATATTTATTTTTTTAGTTAAACGTCTTTTGATGAAGGGATACGATTGTTTTTACTTCATTTTGGTGGTTTGCCTGATTGACTGGCTTAAAATTTTCAATCGTATGCAATTTTATCTATTTTTTGATTATCCATCAGCAAAACCCATGACCATTTAGAGCTTTTATTCTATACTTCTCATTTTCCTGATCATTTTTAAAGTTTTGTACGTTTGTTTAATTTCATTATTTGAAACTCGATTTCTGGTGTAGTAGCCCTCATTTCTATATTGTGAAAAATGCTTTTAATTTTACTTAGATCAGCACTGGCATCTAGTACGAACATCGTAACTATAATCGAACATATATTTTATATATTTTGACCTTAGAATCTCAATTTCTAAATTAATAATTCTAAATAAGGCTATTTTTTTATGGGGGTTCTATGTAAACGCGATCTCTTAAGATCTATATGTTAATTATCTTAAAATTAATAGGTATATGTCTTTGATAACGCTATTATTGCTTTAATGTAAATTTCAGAAGGCTCCTTAGACATTCAGATATTCTTAGGGTCTTGTTAATTTGATTTTAGTTAAGAATACCCACTGATTTTATTACAAATCTTGCAGGTAATATACAACAATGTTTTTAGTGCCTTATATATTATGCACATATATAACTATATGAGCTATATGAACTATATATAAGGCACAATATGTATATTATATATACAAACTTTTTTTATATTTTTTGTCGAGATTTGATTTGAGTAAAGTAGTTAAAGGTTGTCACTCAGAATGATCTTAAAAATTTACTTTTAATTATTGTACACATTGTGATAAAGAATGCAAACAACGAACTGCAGCAACGTACTTCTGAACATGTATCACCTAGTCCTTCTAGAATTTTAATCATTAATTATTTTCATATTCATTCCCATTAATTATTTTCTTTCAATCATTTGTTTACAAATGCCTTCATCATTTGATGCTAAAGAAGCAAAGCATAGTGTAATTTATTTAAAGTTGATAGTGATTGCATAATCGCAGCTAGTTTATACAAATTTGAATTACCTTCAATACCAAATATGTACGAGTTTCTGCGGCTGTTGTAAACCTTAATTCATGTGTACATGATCGTGGCAAACAAGGAAAAGTTTTGTAAACGATTTTCGTATCAGATTGTAGCTGTGTTCCAGGCTTATGGATGTATGTTAAGCATTTATTTGTAGTTAGAAGTTTATATAAGTCCATGAGTGCTTACTATTATATACACTTATATTACATAACATTACAAATAATTACAATTTAATTTGGATTTAAAATATTTATTAAAAATTATTTCAACTTAATTTCTATATTTACTATTGCAGACGTGGTGAACGAAGAATGCATTTTGATGGTTCATCATTTGTTGTTCGAAATGCTGGACATTCAGCTGGATTTGATGAAAATAATTTACTCAACGTATATTAAAATATAAAGCCTCAAAACCAACTTTTTTTAAGGCTATCAAATTAACTTTTCAACATCAATTTCAAGTCTTTATTGTTTTTTTTTTTAACTTTGTTTTTCATCGTGATCATAACTGTGATCACGTTTTATCCATTACAATTATTTAATAACTTAATTTTTAATAAAATTTTTATTAATTTTTATTTAAAAACAAAATGGTGGAAAGTAACAAAAGCAGAAAATTTAAAATCTTTTGTAATTATACAATTCGAAATACTCGATTTATTAAAGTAAAGGGAGGTAAAGAAAAAAATTTCTATTTACAAAAAAAAAAGTCAGGCAAGTGTTATTTAAATTAATAATAAAAATTATCAACAGTCCAAAATTAAAACCAAAATTTTAAATATGAACATATTTTTATCATTTATTATTTTCTGAAATTTGAACAAATTTCGTTTTTAATTAGCAAAAATAAAAGCATGAAAAATAATTTTAAAATTTTGTAAAGAAAATTGCTTACAAAACAAAATAATGTCAACCAATATTATAGTAGTTACATTTGTTATTAATTTTTTAATTATTTCTTTTTTATAATATACTATTACTAATTAATAGATTTGCAGAAATTGAATCAAAAAGGTTTTTTCAATCATAACTAAAGTTCGAACTTTATTAGTGAAGTAAATAAAATGAATAATCCTTTTTGAATTTGATCAATTTTAAATTTTTTTATTAACATTAATTATTGTATTAATTACTGTGTTTGTAGGGACAGTAAAATTTATGTTTAATTAAATATATATTAGATATTTTTTGTATAAATCAATTTAAAAAAAAAAATTTAAAAACAAATTGTAACGTATTTAATAAACTATTTCTTATTTGAAAATTTGATTTTTGTTTAAAAAATAATTTAAAATTTGAGTTGACGCACCACTCAAAGAGTGTCAGTCAGGGGCCGTGATCTGATAAAGATTTATAATAAAACTGAATGACCTTAGATTTGAAGTGATAAAAATTTTGTTTTTAACATATTCTTATTACCCAAAATTTGATAAGAACTCAGTGGCCAATTAAAATCTATAAAGCTTTTATACAACCTAAAATAGAATATTATATTCACATATAGCCTGGCGTTTCTAGTAATGCGTTAAAATATTTGGATAAAGTCCAAAAATCGCCTTTATCCTAAGTCGTCTTATCAATGACTCAAATGTCACTGTTCATATTGTTTCTCTTGGTCATCATCGTATAGTTGGAGCTTTCTCCCTTTTTTAAAGATATCTCTTAGGCACGGTGCATGCTCGGTGGAAATCAAATCTTTAATCTTTATTACCTTAAGCGCCATCTCGTGAAAAACGAAGAACAGGATGTGCTCATCCCTACACCATACAAATCACTAGATCGCAGAAGATAAGTTATGAATAACGTTTATAACTAGAACATTCAGAATATGGAACTAAATTCTATCTTATGTGTTCCCCAAACATAATCAATTCTATATTTATAACCTACACACATTAACACCTTCGTTCGTAAAATTGTCCTACTTCCCTTTACCTTCCTCCTTCTCTCACTTTCCACTTTCCATCCTAGCGAAATGTTCTAACCGGTATACAAGTGTCTTAGGGTTTTAGCTATGTATTTTTAAACATATTTTGTATATTATATAAAAAAAAAATGTATTTCGATCAAGATATTGATTTGTTATCGATTAGACATTCTTTATTAATGAATTAATGATCTATATTTGATAGTTGTATCTACAGAACTAAATGATGATCTCTCAAAAATGTAATTTAAAATTTTCTACTTATGATTAGTCCCAGACTTGTTTTTTTATTTTAAATGCAATATTAATTTAATATTTTTATAATAGGGTGTCTTTTCAAAATTATTTTCTGCATAAATAAATAAAAAATAATTAAACCATATAAATTTCCATAAATATGGTAAGTTTATTTTCTATTCGAGGCGATTTCCAAGTTCTTGTTATATTTTTTTTTTTATTCATAATCTACGGGGAATATCCCATATAGATTGCAGCTTATATTAAGGTAAGACATAATAAATAATAGTATATATATTTTTTTTAATATTTAAAAAAAAAAAACAAATTTAAAGAAAAATTAAAATTCATCAAAGAACAAAATTAAATGGATGTTTACATAATATGTGCATATATACATATACACCAATATTCTCTAGATCACTGACACGATAAAATATTAGTCCAGTTGAATATGTATTTAGTATTATGTATTTAAGATACTGTAAAACGAATAATAGAAAATATCGTTATGTTGCAAGTTGCAACTGTTTTTGCCATCTTTTCAATTTAAATCAGCATAGAAAAATATCTGTCAAAATAGAAAAATATCGCTTCCTACGATACGTCTAAGAGAATATGGCTGATAATTTGATTGTTTGAAAATAAAATTAAGATTGAACATCACACATTGTAGCATATTATGTTCAATACAAATATTTAAAGTAGACGGACATTTTATTCTAAGTGATGAAACATCACACTAAAACATTACTGAAGGAATATTTCGTCTAGATTCAAGGATTTAAATATCAATAGGTTAACATTTAGCAATATAATCATCAGTAATACTAACCTGGCAGTTAAATTTTTGAAAGGTAAAACCTGGCCGCACTTTTCTTAATTGATTCAATTATTGTATTTCAAATATGTTTAGTATATAAGATGACATCCAGATAAGAGGACATATTCTAATTGTTGAGGAAGAACTAATGAAATATATAAATTCTTAAATGTGTATGGATAAGTGAATTGTAGAGAATTGTGTTTAATAAAAGCTAGCATAAGAAATTATTTAGAAAAAATAAAATCAATATGCGAATATTAGAAATGATGAGTTTATTGTCCAGAATAACTTTTAAATCCTTAATTTAATTAACAATATCCATATGTATTAGAATTATTTAATTTATATAGTTAAATTCAACAAATTTATTGATTTTTTAAAATTTGATAACTTGTGTATTAATATTTGAGAGAAAACTATTCAAAAGACACCATTTATAAAAAAAAAATGTCAGATGCAGAGAGATATCAGTGTTAGGTAGTTATTATGTGAAGTAGCAATTATGAATATAAAATAAATTAATTTCGATAACTACCGTGAATGTTTCTACATACACATAAACCTACACTTACATCTGAACATAAAAAAAATTTATAATTTTAAAAATTGCAGCCACCCACCCCTGTACAGAACTTCTTTTTTTCTGAATAAAATTTAAATTTATCATTATTTTTTTAAATAAATTATTATATATGCGGTTGTTGTCTAAGATAAATCAATAAAAAAAATTATATAGGGCCAAAAATAAACAAATTCAGATTAAAATTGAATATCAATGATGTTTTATCAAATTTCCTCCATTTAAAGGATCGGGCGAATACTAGTTGTTCAAATTTGAAACAAAACAAAGTAAGTGTAACAACTGATAACTTCTTTTATAAATTTCTAATTATTTTTTTTTTTTAATTATAAATAAAACATTTTGATTGTTCTACTAAAATCGGTTAATATTTAAAAAAAAAAATTTCGTCCTGAAAAGCAATGAAAAATGATGTGAGTAGTAGTTTTGTCTTCTCACCATTCAATTGTCCTTATCAATCAATGAAATAACATCAAACGATGTACAAATTTACGAATAAACTTTTCATAGAGAAGAGATGCAATCAAAAAATATCCTGCCAAATAAAAATATTAGCGATGACATCATATTATTCTTCATTGATTGACAATTAGTGTGACAAGTTATCTACATATAATTTTTTTTGAACAGAATGGTAGTCTTAAGGAGATCATTGTGAAAATTACCTACTCTTCAAAAATATTTACAAAATCTAAAAGTACAAATTTCAAATTTGTACAACGCAAAACGAAATTTTAACACAGAGCAACTTCGTTATAATCAAATTAATTAAAATCACGCCAATCAAAGTTGTATGTATTGAATGTATGTATGTATGTATTTCAAAATTAAAAATTTCCCTTGATAAATCCATTTAAATATAAAATTCAAATCCTTTTTTTCAATATTATTTTAACTATCCACAATTTCTTTTCCATTTTCCATTTAACATTTTAATTGAGAGAAAAAAGTTTAATTAAGCAATTAAGGTGATATAAATTAAAATAAAAAATAAAATTTATTTAAATAATAAATTTACCTTAATGAAATGGAAAAGTTTGTTAAAAACATTTTTCTTTTTTATTTTTCTTATTAGAAAATGCAATTTTCTTTAATGTAAATAATTTTCTTCAATTTCTAATAAAGTCATAAAAAACAGAATTTCAATTGAAATCTAAGAAAACCTTAACGAGAATTTAATTAGAGATTTATTTTTACTTCAAACAAAAAAAAAACAATATCTTGGGTAAAAATAAAAAACAATCATTTCCTAAAATTAAAGTTAAGAAAAGGTGTTGTTTTATAGGCAAATTTTCAAAAAAAAAAAAAAAAAAAGAAATATTGATATTACCACACCATCATAAGCTAGTTTTTTCAACAATTCTTTTATTTTTATTTTTCTTTCAAGGATATAAATTTTAACTTAAAGGAAAATAACTAAATCATATGGAAATTTTTTTGGGATTTTGAATTTTAACAGTTGACTTAATTTTAATATTGTATTATATAGTATGAATAAAAGTATGTATATACCTTTATTGACAGGGTATATTATTAATGTGAATTTGTCAAAAGAAATTGAATGTCATTTTCCTTATTCATTAATGATGACTTGTTGATTTTATTCCATTATCAAAAGAATTTATTATAGGTTATATCGTTCGTGTTAAATCTTATGATTTATTTTGTTTTTTATATTTTGTTTTTTTTTTTGTCAAAGAATTTGTAATTTTATTTCCTTTTAAAATTGGAAAAAATAATAGAGGAGGACAATATAATAAGTTACGCATATTTTATTTCATTGAAAATTTTTAGAATTAATTTACTTAAAATAAATTGTAATTAAAATTATATATAGTGAAAAACCATGAATATTAGATGGGTTAAATATAAGTTAAAATTAAATTAGATTCGTTGATCAAATAATTTTTATTTTAAGCTATGTGGATTACCTCTGTATAAATATTGATACCGAATTAGCATAAGACAATTATTATTGATTTAAGTTCATATAAAATCGAATTTTGTTTATTTGCTACAATTGGTTAAGCGTTGGCTAAAAAATGTGAAAATCAAATTTTCTATGCTCCAGTACGAACTACTAAGTCGTTTGAATTTGAAAATGTTGAAAAATATCAAATATACAATATCATAAAGAGACATAATAATTCACATTCGATTGATTCTTTAAATATGTCTGCAAAAATTATGAAAATATGTAATAAGAATGTGAACCTATATCACAAATAATTAATAAATCATTCATAGAAGGAACAGTTCCTGACTAACTTAAGATGGGTAGAATTGTACTAATATTTGAAAGTGGTAAAAATGATGATCTGAATAATTACAGGCCAATTTGCTTAGCTCCAATCGTGTCCAAAATAATGGAGAAAAAAGTAAATATTCAATTATGTAACTTTCTGACGAAACACGGTCTTCTTAACAAACGACAATATGGGTTTAGAAAAAAGGCAAACACAGAAACAGTAGTTATTGATATGTTAAATCATGTTCACAAATTGAAAGAAAAAGGGAAAATCGTCTCTCTTTTATTTATGGATTTAACTATGAAATACTGTTTAAAAAATTCAAAGTTATGGTGTAAAAGGAGTTACATGCAAGTGGTTCAGTTTTTATTTACACAATCGTTCCCAATATACTCAAATATCTGAAACAAAAAGTGAAAAAGAAAATGTTAAGTTCAGTGTGACACAAGGGAGCGTTCTGGGACCTATGTTATTTTTGAATTACATTGATGGTATACACAACATTTATTTTAAAGCAGAAATTTATTTATTTGCAGACGAATTTTTTAGTCTGAAAACTTCACTGAACTACAAAATATTTTGAATGAAAATATCAAAAGGGTCAATGAATGGTTATTAGCTCAAAAATTAACAATAAACACAAAAAAAACTAAATATATGATAATTAATCGAGTTGTATTACCGTTGAATATTAAAATAGGTAATGATAAACTATATGATAGCTCTGGATCGATGCTTAATTGAAATGGAATACTCATACATCAGTTCTTAGTAATAAATTATCTTCAATTTCAGGGATGTTCAAAAAAATTCGTTAATTAATACTGAAAATAACAAAAAAATCTGTTTATTACTCGCTATTCCACAGCCATCTTAGTTATGGTAAAATTCTATGGGGAGCAACTTCCAAACAAAAGATAGATGATCTGCAGGTGATTCAAAATAGGGCTATAAAAAATTAAAATAGTTATAATTGGAGAGAAAGGACTGAGTTTATCCAAAGCTTCATCTCAAAAATAAATAAATAATAGAATATAAAATAAATAATATAGAAGTCAAAATTTACTTCACCTAGATCGTAAAAAAAACCACACAACTCGGCACATCTACAACTGTATATGCTGGCATTAAATTATATAATAATATAAATACTCAGTTTAAAACATTAAGTACACTAAAATTTAAAAAAAACTTACAGAATCATTTTTGAATAATTGTGTCGTTCAAATGCAAACACCGATAAATACATGTTGAGCCATTCTGAGAAAAACGTGAAAAACCTATAACATATTTTTTAAACATAGTCTTCAGATTTTTTTTTTTAATTTATAATGGCGAGCATATTTAACAATAATAAAGAAACAAAAATAGCATAACTCATTGGATTTAAACATAATATTAATTTGAAATTTGTAAATATCGGGTTTTAAAATTCACACATGTTTGTATCGGGATTTGCATTTTATATATTGTAATTTATCGGGGCTTGATCTTAACAACTCACATTAAGTGTATTGAAAAACAGCTTTTTTTATATCGGAAGTATATTTCAAAATAAACTGTGACATCGTAAATGGTCTTAAAAAACTTCAACCTGATATAATTTAAAAGAACTAAGCTGTCAATGTTATCTGTAAAATAAGTTGGCAACATTACAAAATTAGAGCTTTCTGAGACATTGTGTTTTAATTAATTTGTGATCAAGCAAAATGAACAGACAGTTTTTATTAACACTGTACAATATTAGGTTTTTAAAACATTTTGTAAACCAAAATACATGTCAAACCGGTCGCGGAGACATCGTCAACAACAATTGTGATCACGGAGACAATGTCTCAAGCGAGTGAGTTTTTCATTTTGTGAGTTTTTGTACACATTTAAGATCATGTGAACGTTGTATTCAACTTTGTGTTGAGACATTTACGATGTCAAGGAAACTTGATCTTGTTCTTATGTGAGGAGTAAAATGCCTTGACAAATCTTATAGCAACTTGGGCCTTAACAATGTTGCATTTTCAACTTTTATCTTTTTCTACAACCAAGCAGCTGCGAAAAATGGTAATTTGTCCTGCGCAGTAAAGATGAATAAGTTGATTTTAGATTAATTCTCGATTTTAGAATTAATCTAGTTCAACTGAAGAAGTCTGCAAGTAGTAGCCGAAATACGCTTATCAGTATGATAAATTAGTAAAAGTAAAATATTTGACTATAAATATTGATATTTTCTGACGTACAGCTTTTGTTGCTTTTCAAGAAGCTGGTGATATTCATTTTCAAATTTTTATGTATCTTATGATATATCAAAAGCAAAATTTCAATTTCACAAACGTTAGATATTTTTATAACTCTTCCACAATTAAAAATAAATAATATTCAATAAAAATATATAAAAAATTAACATTATTAATTTTAAACTTATTCTTTCTCATTCGTTACCTATTTATTAATTTTTATTTTTGATTGTCATTTATTTGGTCCCAATGGTATATTATAGGATAATGAACGTGGTCGAAATCCAATAAAGCTTTTTACTTGCATCGGAAAACCAACCTATGATACCTGCCGATTGAAAATCAGGCGCTCTAACTACTGCTCTACTCAGCGTATCATTTTCTTTTTTGTTATAAATTTATATTATTTTTTTTTTTGAAAGCTCAAATAAAAAATTCTTCGTTTCTGAAAATACATGCAACATCGTAATGTTGCGACAAATAATAATAAGTATCGTTATTTCGCTTCACACAATAACAAATATAAATTTTTTCACCAAATATTAAATTTTTCATTATGTATCGAAAAATTAGCTTCTAGACCCAATATTAGATATATAAATAATAATACTAATTGCATTAATAAATGCAAAGTAACAATCTAAACAGTATATTAATTACCAAATTACTACAAAAATTATGGTATTCACATTAATATCACTTAAACAAAAGGAGGAAAAAATGCAGCAATAAAAGTAACTAAGAAGTCTATTGAGCATTTCTCCAATTTCAAATAATTTTGCTGCCACCTACATGAAAGATTTTAAATTTATAAATGGACATTTGCATTTGAGGAAGTGTTAACGTCTGGTTAATGCTATTAAATGGGGTTAAAACAATAAAGCAGAAAGTCTAAAGGTAACAATGATGAATAAACTATGAATATTTGAGATGCATGTGAACATATAATGAACATATGTATTTGGACAAATAATGGATATGGACCTATCATAATAGACTAGAAATGCGATTGCCCATGTTTATACGAGGCAGAAATCTCCCGCAGAAATCTACCTTCATGTTCATACATAAAAAAAACTGGTTTTAAAACTACCATTGTTGCTGTCAGATCATTGAAATATCAAGATGGCCCCAATTGAAATTATTGGCAAAGAAATAAATAAATAAATTTTTATTATTATTCTAGTGTCAATTCAACATTATTATTATTTGTATAATTTATATTTTTTTATTTGATTAATATTTGATACGAAAATTACGTTGTCAACAGCAATTTCCTTATTTTTTGTGAATAAAAAATAATAAAAATATTTTGACACTGACATTTCCCAGCAAAAAAATTTAAACGTCCAAAATCTACCAGAAAATTAAGATTTTGGTAGATTTGCTTAGCCCGTACCGTAATGTCCCCTCACCTATAAATTTTGTTAGAAATTGGTATCATAATAGACTTAAGATACGATGAATAAATTGAACCAGCAGCACTTATTTATTAATACAATTTAGTATCTACAAATTTTTAAGTGTCAGTTTTTCTATTCGGTATTTGCTTACATTCTGGATTGGAATTTTTCAATTTTTCAAACCAAGCTAATAAAATTTAAGCATTAAAAAGTGAAATAAGATAAAAAAGTGAAATATGATTAAAAAAAATAACAATACCTGCACATAATTATTCTATTTATTTATTTACAAAGATTCAAGTTTTATTATTTTTAAAATTTTATTTTTATATTTATATAACAAAAACCAACAATTTTAATATTTTAATTTAACAACAATTTACTTTTGATAATACTTTATTTTTTTAAAACTAACACAAAATTATTTCCAAACTTTAAATGTCGCATAAACACGATTGAAAATACGATAATTTTCTGTAATGTAATATAAAAAATTTCGTACTAGATTTTTGCCTAGGCGGAATTATTCGAAAAAAAAGTTTAATACGATACCAAGATATTGTAATTATCGCCATGTACGACAATCGTATTTTTTTTAGTCTATTATATTAAAGGTGATAATAAAATAAGAAAAGATGAAAATTCTTCGAAGATTGTCAATTACTAGCTGCCATCAAAAACAAAATAATAGCATACTTTTATTCTGAGTAAAATATTTCGATTAAGATTTTTGTCCAAGAAGAATACTAGTTACCTACCAGGTAACCGAATCAATAAAAAAAAAAGTTTTCATCACGAATTTAGTATCTCAGTTATATCCTTCAATATTTTGTTGTTATAACAACTCTAGTATTTTACAACTGCAAACAAATCTATATTGTATACATAAAAACAATTTCATAATTATTTTAAATTATTTACATTGACTTTCAACATAATTCAAAAGTGAAAATATGAAATTAAAAAGTTTTATTTTATATAAAAAGTTTTCATTCAAAAACCATAACAACAAGACCCAAGACAAGACAAGACAATTGTAAGTCAACTATAGAGAAACTAAATTGGTTACATAAGTTTTCTGCAATGAATTTTATAATAAAAAAAAAATTATAATTTAATAAGAATGATAGAAATCGTCAAAAGAAACATAACAAAAAAAAATAGTATAAAAAGGGTATTCTATAGAGCTAACGTGTGACCCTACATACTTTATTTAATTGTAATTCCAAAGTATATATAGTACATTTTTTTCATTTCCTCATTTGAAATTTAGATCAATTGAAATTCATGTAGTCATTTGCAATTCCAATGTAGTCAATTGAAAATTCATATACATAGATAAAATTTTAAATTGTAAATGACTACATCTGAATTGCAAATGATTACCTATTTTAAAATACAATAGGCTACTTCTGAATTACATTTGGAAAAAAAGTGTAAATATCTTATATCAGACATCAATTTCATTTTAATTATAATAATAATTTAGTTTAGTGGATATTTTTGGAAAAAGCAGTGAATATCTTAAAGGATAGAAGGAAGATGATAGAAATTCATATACAGGCTATGATATTTTTATTTTTTTACGATATCGACTGTTCAAGTCGCTGTGTAATTCAGAACTTACATAAGTATAAGAAGTATAAAAAAAAGTACAGTTGAAGAAGTGTGATTTGGTAATATTAAAATAATTGATTTGATATTAATCACAATATAAAAAACTTTAACAGTTTCTTTATAAATTTGTAAATAATACGGAACCAAATGAAAATGTAAAATAACAAATATTTAAATATTTTAGTTCTGTATAGATATAAGTACATCTTAACAATAACTCTCTATAATGTGAATGAAACTCAAATGACATGTAAATGTAATAATAAACAAACTTAAACTAACTATAACCAAACCATCGTAAAAAAATGTATTTCTGCAAGGTAATAAGATCTCAGAAACAGTTGATAAATTTCACAGTTTCATATGTATATCTTCTGATAGAATTCTCTTCATAAAATACCATTTATAGTATTAACAACTACAAAATGTGATATTTTTATTATTAATTAAGTGTTAGTGAACAAATCCACAAACCGAAATCCAAAAATAAAAATCCACAAAAAAATTCATAAAATTGGAACAAGATTAATCCTAGAAAAAGGAGATATCATCTGTATTGTATCTAACAGCGGCTACGCATAAAAATTATTTACGTAAACATTGTGGAAAAAAGAAATAAACCCTTCTATTATATCTTTGAGTCATTTGATGGCCCAAAGTGGTTTTAAGTGATCATGAGGTTTAAGTTGGTTTTATTTGGTTTCCTTTCTGCCTAGTGCATTAGCAATTTTTAAGTAATTTTTGGAAATGTGCTATCAAGTAGTATGTGCTTCTCGACTTTGAGGATGAGTTTGATGGAGAATCGAGTGATGATGGTGAAATTGGTGATAATAATTATGAGTTAGATGAACAAAATGATTCTGATACCTCACATGGACAACAATACCTTCAAACACGTGCTCCTGCTGAATCTATAATTCATCAACATATAGGTATAACATCTTATGCTATTCAGCGGATCTATGAAATTTAGGCTTCTTTTGATTTATTTTATTATGATGGGAAACTATAGAAACCCAAAACATATGGGATAGTTAAAAAGGACTTACGCGGTCTAAAGTCTTTTTCAAACTAAGTATCCCGAATCAGATAATTAGGGAAACTTGATCCAATGTCAGAATGCTGACATGGTTTATCGCAGGTGCCCATTTAACAAGCATCAGTTCAAGATTGGTTTATCGGGCACAGACAAATGCAGATTCTGCTTAGAAGAGGAGGAATCCTTCACTCATATTCGATTTGTTTGCGACGCCATAGCTCCCAAAAAACATAATATTTCCAGGAATACACATTGCATGATTCTGAAATTGACATCAGCGCAATAATAGCGTTTATCAAGGACATAGATGTACAATTCTGAGATAAGCGAAGAGGTCGCACGCATACATAGAACTCCCCATAAAAAAAGACTATCAGTAAATTGCAGTCCCTTTTAAAAAGCAAAAAAACAGTACATCGAGTGCAACGAAATTAGTAAACTTGCAAAAAATACACAACTTAACTCGTATGGCTAAACACTCGTAAAAAATACACACGGAAGAGACTATAAACACTCAACCACTGAAAGCTAAAGAAACAGAAGAAGGAAAAATCATAAGAAAGTATCAGATTTTCTCTCTTTGCCAAAAATCTTAATCCAAATGTTTAATTCTATTTATTATGATAATTAAATTTCTTATTTTGTCTAGATTACGTATATATAACACTAAAATTTTACATACTTAACGTTAAAATAAAATCTCAAATTATCAAAATTGATATTACTAACTAAAAAACCAATTTGAAAATATTCTAATGCAAAAACAGAAGCCACAACCTTCAAAAAGAAGAAAACAAACAAAGCAATAACTTCTTATAAATGGAAACTACATTGACTTCAACCAAAATTTAAATAATTTAATTTTATAAATTTTCAAAAAAGAAAATAAAATAATAAAAAATAGGTTATAATTTGACTTTGTAAATAACATAATAGTATTAAAAAGTAAGGTTATGCAATTTTATTTAAAATTCATTATTCAATTAAGAGGATTCACCAACATTACTTGTTTTTTTTTTCATTTTTATTATAAATGAATTTTACTGGGCAACAACAGTAGCACTCTCTCTTCTTTCTACACTAATATTTTTTTTTTTTGGTTTTTTTTTTATTTATTTGTTTTAAAGAAGAACAAAAAACTTTTAAGGACGTTTCAATATGCAAAAATAAAAATAAAGTAAATCTTTTTTTTTTTTTTTATAAAAGGTCAATAAAATTTCAAAATGGCGATAGTCAATAAATATGGTGTATTAGACAGTAAAAAACAAAAGTTGTTATATGCTATTTGGACAGTTTTTACAATTATTGAGTCTTAAGAATTCTTGTTGAAGAATTCGTAATATTAATTTTGTGAAAAGCTTTGTTTTTGGTAAAACTGAATCCATTGGTTCAACCATTTATGTTGTTTCATTCAATAAATCTGCATATCAGGTTTACTGGTTCAAACCTTTTCAGTGCATTTAGCTATCAATTAATCTGCTTTGTTTAAAATAATTGTGTTATCCTAATATTAGAATGTATTCACCCCACTTATGTTGTTTCAAAACACTGATGATGATGAATATTTGAATGGTGGATGAGTCTGGTAAATCATTTTTTACAATTGGCTGTGATTGTTTCGAAAGTACCTGTGATTATGAATTTATTATGAATTTATGTGATTGTACTTTAAATTTTAAACTGAAACTTAAGACATTTTGAGATAGTTTGGGAACATCAACAAGATATTTGGAATTGCTTATCCTTATAGTTTTATTTGAAATGAATGTAATATATGTGATTTAATTAGATTTTCATTACGAGGATATCTTCATAAGTTATATACTTTTGATCCATTGGAGCATAGAGCATAGCGTAAATCTATTGTGATTCCAAGATTTTTTTCACCATTAATTTTTATTTCTTTCTATTATTTTTTTAATACAAAAAGTAAAATTTTTATTAATACACAATTTTTTATTAATTTATAAAACCGTTTTAATTTTGAATTTAAATTTAATCCACACAAACACATTAAAACAATAAGGATGCCTTCAAATGCCTTCTTTTTGATCCAAAGGATAGGATCCAACATAAAAAATATATATTTAGAAGATGCAGTTTTTAAAGTTGTAATCACAGTTTCTTTGAGATTTTTAAGTCCTTACACACAACCTTGTTCAGGAGCTTCTATAGAGCACATAAAATATAAGTACTTTTTTTAAAAAATTCTGACTATTTTTTCTAAAAGATTTTTTCCAACAAAAATTTGAAAATAACAGCTATTTTGGATCCATTTAAAAAATAAGAGAACTTTTGTTTTTGACTGTACCTGTACCATCTACAAGTATATTATAACGAAATGAAAATAGAAAATATATCTTTATGTATAATAAGTATTTCTATATTCAAAAACATACCTTTAACATCAATCTATACAGATAAATAATTTAGACAATCAATGCTACTAACGAGGTGATTCGTTTTTTTTTCATAAATATTTCAAAAAAAGCGAAAAGGAATAATCTGTAAAAATAAGAGTTAATACAGAGAAAAAGAATAAATTACTCTGAATAGAGTCAAATTTACTTCTTTTCTTGTTTTAGTTTTTTTTTTGTTTTTTGTTTTTGTATTATTTTGAACCTTAGTAGATAAATTGAAAGCTTAAAAATGTTTATCAGTCATTAGGATTTTAATTCAAGGAACGACTATATATATATAACAATATACAATTCATAGGAATATAAATTTAACAAAAAATGATTACTGAGGTGTTTATAATTAATTAAGGATCTATAATGATGCGCCTGATCGAGTATAAAATCTTTTGATGTAATATAAAATAATAATATTTAAATATGTATATATATATATATATGAATATGTATGTAGCATCTATGTAAAAAAAAAGGTTATAATTAAGTGTTAAAAAATAATTAAGGAACAAAAATAAATAAATATTTTAAAAAAATAAGTTTTTTTATGTTTTTTGCCTAATATGTACTAATGTGATGACTAGAAAATTTCAATATTAATGATATGAAATTTTTTTTATAGAAAAATTAAATGTCTATAATACCCTAATTAAGAGAAATTAAAAAAAAAATAAATAAATAAAATATTATGTATACATGATAATAGAAATAGAATATTTAATTTAAAAATAGAATATGTACTATATATTTTGTCCTTAATTTAATTAAAAATTACTTTTAAACAATTTAGCATTCTATTAATAACATTTAGGTGGTCGTACAATATTATTCAAACCCATTCAGTATATAAGATTAAAATAAAATCTTAATGACTTGATTCTCAAGACTTTAAGATTCTTGATTTTCTCATTAGTATAACTTTTGGTATACTATCGAAGTATAAGTAATTTACATAAAAACAAATTGAATGGACAGTTGGTCAGTAACCACAATTAAAGGAAAAACAATTATAATATTTATTTCGAAAATTTATTTCAAAATATTATAGTTTTATAATAGCATAAAGCTCAACTCTGCTGGATGTATTGTTACAATAAATGAAATGAATTTCCAATGTCCCTGATTATCTAATTTCATCCTATTTTTTGCATTTATGGAATTTCATGCTCTCCAATTTAAAATATAAAATAAAAATTTCAAGGATACAGAAAAAAAAAATATATAACACTATGGTAATACTACTCATATCAAATAATTGTAGCCCAACACCATTTAAATTATAAAAATCGATTTTCGATAGAGTTGATTTTGTTTAATTCATTGGCAAAAAACTGTTCGAGTTAATATTTGAAAAGATTATATAAATTAAAGTTTGTTGAGCAAAAAAGAATTAAAAAATTAAAAAAAAAAACAATTGTTTTTGCCTCACACACCATCAAAAATATTATTAGTCAGTGAATTACAGGAAGAATTTTGATGAAACAAAAATTCAGGAACATTTAACCAGTTTCTACCAAACCTGTATTGATAACTTAAGTCAATGGGATAAAGCTTCTGGAGATCTAGAAATTTTCTATATAGTATTCTTATGAGCTGTTCCATCTTGGGATAATATTGAAAAAAAAATTTCTTACCAAAATGAATGATAGGAATGATTTAAAATTGGAGATATTAAAAATTATATCTTGTCCTTTATTTTGCTTGTTCATAACTGGTTACCGTGTAGCTATGCGGTATAATGAGATTTTTATTAACTCATCTGCATTATCTAGGCTACTATAAAAAATAAATAATTCTACCCATGTATCAGTGTGAATGTTATTCTTTTTTTCAGTTTCAAAATTGGGTAAAAACAATGTAAATACATCAAACTATACCACAATGGATATGATACAAATATTAAATTTTAACTCATGTTTATTCAGTCAGCAGATCTGCTCGTCCATATATATATTTTTTTGATAATAGATGATTGATATCTAATTATAAATATATAGAGGACAACCACAAAACCATGGCATAACTCAAACCTCAGAGTTCAATAAAGAAATATAGCAAAGTAGTATTTATAGGTCAATATTATTCATATACCTCTGATAAAAAAAAATCCGTACTTCTTTCACATTTACAAACATTATCAAAGAAGAATTGTTTTACCCAGTAAAATTTTGCGATTATATTAGTAAATGTAGAATTTGTAAAATCACTGCATTTTGCAAAACAAAATTTTAGCCCCTTTTTCAGTGTTTTAGTTGGTAGTGAAAATTTTCAGCGCATTTTTCAGTAATATGAGCATTTTTTCTGCGGAATATCATCATTCATCAATTGTTTTGAAAAGTTTGTTTCTAAAAGCTAATTCAAAACCAAATATCATTGGTGAACCAGTTCCGAGAAGAGGTTTGGTGTCAAAAAAGGTTTGTATTTTCATACGACTGACAGAGAAGTCTATAATGAATCCAATAACATCCCGAAAATTTGCTGGAAAATAATTTTTCATCAAGTCCAACATACTAATTTTAAGTTTGTAAAAATTTTTAAAAAATTGACCAAATGCCCAAGGCAAACTGGTCTTAATTCTGGTATTAAATTAAATTTAAATAGCAAGTTTGTTTGTTTTTCTTTATCTTAAGGTAACCGAGTGGTAAAGCACTCGAGTTTAGTAATGTAAAGAACGAAGGGTTCAAACCCCGTGAGAACCGAAAAATTTTTCAAATGGTGAAAATTACTGAAAAATGTAATTTTCTATACAACCACATCGGTTCAAATATAATTTAATAATTAATTAAGATATAATATAACTAATAAAAAAAAATAATATAAATATATAATATACAAAAACATATACCAAATAATTAATATAGTTCAATAAAACAGGCCCACATTTCGAAAGGGAAAAGGACCTATAAAGTTGGCCTACAGATTTATCTGTAGGATCAGCTGTTAAAATAAATAAATAAATAAAAATTTGTTATTTCAAATATGGGGTTTTAAATTTGAAATTTATATGACAAATTTTAAACTAAAATTCTATTTTTTAGTTAATATTTAGAATTTTTCAATCTATGTTAACTAGATAAATTTTAGTTAACAGCTTATCGTATGAATTTCAAATTTAACAATCCTGTTTTTATATTAGCTGAAAAATCTGATCCAAAAGAAGCAGTGAAATGTGATTAACTGATCCATCTATGTTTTATTTTTTTATTTTGCTTTTTCTTTGTTACCAAATCAGATAGCCTTACTTCTAAGAAAAAGAAAAACTTGTTGGTAAATTGTTATTAAAGCAAATTTAGTTAGAATTTTCAATGGATGGCGATAATCTCGTGATAAAAGATTTATGTTTTCTAAAGATACTTACAAATGTTATTATCTTTCATTAATTTAACAGGGTCATAATATCAAAAACTAAATAAGAAGAGTAATAATAGTCTCATTCAATATAAAACGGCTACATTTAATTTAACTGATGAAACCATTTAATAAAAATTCTTTGATTTAAATATTCTCAAAGAATATTTGAATCAAAGGATTCCCTATTTAGAATTCAAAACATAAGAAAGAGCAATTGATCATCAATCTAAAAAAAAAAAAAATCATTTTCTTTAATTTTCTTTAAAATAAATTTCTAGACAATAAATCCTTGAAATTCTTACACAAAATTATACCCCCTCAACTTAAATATGTACGAGTATGTCTAAATAATTTTGTTTTTAATTTGTTAAAAAAAACACAGAATCCTTGACATAATTTTTAAATTGAAGCTTCTTTAAATAGTGTCCTTTTTTGCTTGTACTTCATATTTTTTTTTCTTATTCTTTATAATAAACAAAAACAAAAAAAAGGAACAAAAAAAACAAAAACATAACTTCTAAATTTTAACAAATTTTGTTTCTGTCTTTGATATTAAAAAAAATGTCAGTAATTCTGCTGACAAAAATTTTAAAAAGTTTTTATCTTGTAATTTTACAATTTCAATGAAAAATAATCGTTTCGACCCAATTTAAAAAAAAAATCACGAACTTTCCCAAAGTTAAAGAATTTTCATTTTTTTTAAAGTTTATGATTTGCAAAAATTCAAATTATAATTTAAAATAATTTCCTTAACCAATTAATTCAAAATACCTCCATTTAAAATACAAAATAACTATGGATGAGTTGGTCGCAGACATTTGAATTCGGATCATGGTAAAAAAAAAAGAAATAAAATATTGTTAGAGTTTCTATGCCATGACGTACAGGAATATTGTTAATAATTTCATGTTAGTCCTATTCCTATATAAAAATACTATATATTGTATATAATTTAGTTAATTTAAGGTTGTCATTTGAAGTTGTTCCACTATTTCAATTATGTCGTTTTAAACAAAAAAATATTTGATGGACAAAATTATTCAAATTTGGATATAATTAGAATTGTATTTGGAAAAATAAAAATAAAATAAAATTGTTGAAATCACTTAATAATAATTATTGTAGTTAGTTATTGTCGAATTGAATATACCATATAGCTTTTATGAACATTAACATAAGAAATTGATTCGTCAAACAAAAAAAAAAAATGACCTAAAAATATTTTCAGTAAATGCTATTAATTAAAATCAATAACGAAATAAAGGAAATACAATGTGCTTACCTTCATAATAATAAAAAAAAAACAACTAAGATCGCAGAAAGTAATTCAAAAATGATATTTAGTACTTACAACTATTATTCAAATGAAAAATTTAAGTACATAGTTTCAATTTGTTTAGTTGAATTAAAATAATTTCGTCAATTGAAACTATTCGAAAAGAAAATATTAGATAATGAATAGCGAAACAATGATATCAAAATTACAATGTATTAATGAATTAAATGAAAAAATTAATCGTCTTCCTTTTCATGGCCATTCAAATCAATATAGGGCCAGCTATCTTAGTACTTAGTCACGAAATCCATTGGTTAGCTTTGACCATCTGGAATCGTCATCTCATATAAGACGTGTCACATCTCGTTTTATTGTGCTCAAATATGCCGTTGATGGCTGTTGGTTAGAAACAGGGATGATGAATATTTTCTTTGCATTATTAAACAAACAAATACTGTATAACTACACTGTAATAAATCAAATGGAATTATTACTACAATACAAACGTATATAGCTTAGCACTATTTTGATTTGATTTTAGATTTGAAAATATATATAATGAATCCCTGTCATGGTCCCCATTAAATTCCAATGCAATTGCAGTCAACAAATTCTTGTTTCTCTTTCGCAATATTTCTACTAGGAAAACCTTTTGAACGGTTTCGTTTATTCCAACTTAATGTGAACGCAACCAATAATAGATCGGAAAACAGATTCCACTTCAAAGAGTAATGAAAAAATCAAAACTGTAGTAAAATTAAAAAATAAATATTTAAAAAAAAGTATACCAAATTCGTTAAATTTAAAAGGCAAACAATAAAAAATTAAATTCCTAATTAAATTTTTTTGCTATAATCCCCTCTAGAGTAAAGTAAACAATGTGATAGGGTAAACACAACAATCTGTCAAATGCTTTTAAAGATTTATTCAAACTATCCCAGTCAGCTCATTTGGCAATGTTAAACTAGTATTTTCTAGTCTAAACTAGTTGGTAGGTTGTACTTACAAAAGAGTAGTTGAAATTACCTAGCGATAAATATGCATTATTACTTATGCATATTTCTGTGTATGTGGTTAGAAATAGGCCCAAGAGGTGTTTGTGCTTTTATATGTGATATGAACAGATATTAAATTAATTTGCAAACATTGGAAATATTTTAACATTTTTGGTTAAAATAATAGGTTAGTCCTTAAATCCACAAAAAAAAATTAAATCCATAATAATAGCTTTTGCCACAAAAAACGATCCTTGTTATTGTTTTTACGCATTTTATTATGTATGGCACTTTAAGCGAAATTCTGAGGTAGGAGAGATTTTAGAGTTGGATTCAAACTCAAGGTTCTACGCTTCTTACAGACTATTTATGTAAATTATCTATTAGATAGATTTAGATAGTGTTTACTGAAACGTGGATATTTGAGCACGAAACTAATTTGGTTTGCCTGAAAAATTATAATAGTGTGTTTTCTTGTAGAAGCAAACGCAAAGGTGGAGGTGCAGCTGTATTTATTAATAAATCTCTGAATTACAATATATATCTGATATTTTTTGTGATGAATATAATAGCATTGTAAACATTCTTATTATTTGGTTAACAACCAAAACATTAACATACTGGGAATTTACAGGCCAAATGAAAATAGTAGGGAAATATGTAATGCTTTCTATAATATATTAGAAGAAAATTTAAATAAACACAACAACAAAGAAACTTAAATCATAGGTGATTTTAATTTCAATATTCTTAAAGAAAATGATCCAGATGTCGAAATGCGCAAAACAATCATTGAAAGCAGTGGATTCTTTTTTTGTGATTCCTCAGTTACCAGACCAATCTCGAGATCCTGTTCAGATCATGTTATAACCAACAATTCGCAAGTTGATATGAACATTACTTACCTAAATACAGATATATCCGATCACTATACAATTATAGTAGAAATAAATAATTATAAAACCCACCAAAGCAATGAAAACAAATTTTATAAAAGTAAACACACAAATGTCAATTTAGTAAAACAAAAGTTGAGAGAACAACCAATTGTATTTACAGTAGAGGATGTCAACAAAAATTGTATTCAGATGATGAAAGAACTGCAAATATTAATTAGTGATGCCATATATCAAAAAAATCATCTCCAAAATGACAAGTGCTTGCCACTATGGTTTGATTCAGAATGTATTAGAATAAATAATATTAAAAATTACTTGCATAGGAAACATGTGAAAAACTATGATAATGATTATCTGAGGAGTAAATATAAATTTTGGCTAAACAAGTACACTGCAATTAAACGAAAAAACGAATAACTTATGATAAAACAAAATTTCAAAATGCTGATGGTAACCCAAAAAAAACATGGCAATTAATAAAAAATATTATCAATAATAAATCAGAATGCCAAAATGAATTCATCCCAGATCCAAATCTTAACTATAACGAAAAACAAAAAAAAATTAATTCATTTAATGAATATTATGCTAACATTGGCAAGGACTTGGCAAAAAATTATCACACTATATATCTACCAAAAATAAGAACCACTTCAAGATTTAAATTTAAAAATATAACTCTGCTAGAAACAAAAAGAATAATAGATAAACTACCGAACTCTAATGCAGCAGGCTATGATAATATTCAAACAAAAATTATAAAAACATGCAAAAATGAATTAGCAGAAAATATACGTGAAATTATCAATGCATCTATAAATCAAGGTGTAATGCCCTTAGAACTCAAAATTAGTAAAGTAATTCCGGTTTACAAAAAAGAAGGTGATAAAAGCATTATAAGTAATTATAGACCTATCTCTATAGCGTCAATATTAAGCAAAATAATAAAAACATATGTAAATAGTCAGATAACGGATTACTTCAGAATCAACAGTTTATCAGATCAGAGGCAATATGGATTCAAGAAGAATTCCAGCACGAACTCCGCTTTATTTGATCTAATATCTTACGTTCAGCAAGAAATAGGAAAAAAAAATAAAGTTGTAATAATGTTTTTCGACCTCGCAAAAGCTTTTGATACTGTCGACAGAAAAACTCTTTTACGCATTCTCTACGAATGTGGAATAGTAGGTAACGAATACAAATGGTTTAAAAGCTATCTAAATGACAGAAAACAGTATTGAGAGTGTCACAAACACATAAGCGAACTTGTAGAAGTATAATATGGCGTGATTCAGGGTAGTTCGTTAGGACCATCGCAATTCTAATGCTATATAAGCAGCTTTACTAAGCTTGATCTAAAAGGTAAGACATTCTTGTACGCAGATGACCTAGCCATTGTTTTCACTGAAAAAAACTTTAAGAATTTGGAAGGTACAATAAACGTAGACATGTTTATTATCAATAAGTGGATAAGTGACCATAAGCTTACCGTAAATATAAGAAAAACAAAATACATGCTAATGAAGAAGTCTCCAAACACCTCAATCAAAATTTTCTTCAATAATACAGAAATTAAGGAGGTGCAAACTATCAAATATTTGGGGGTGATCATTGACTGTGACTTAAAGTGAAATCATCATATAAATGAGACTGTCAAAAAAGGTAGAAGAATAGCTGGTATCATGAAAATTATTCAAAATAGAATTCCAAAAAACACAAAACGATCGTTATACTACAGCCTATTTCATTCAACCATAACCTATGGAATAATTATATGGGGTAACACTTTTTCTAAAAATTTTTACATGCTGCAGAGATTACAAAATAGGGCAATTAAAAACTTATATGGTATAGAAAAAAGAACATCAACTGCGTTAATTCACAAAGAAAATAAAATCTTGCCTATTGAATTACATATATAAAAATGGTGCAAGCATATATACATATATACACAACATTGAAAATGATCATATAGTTTATAACACAAAATTAATACATAATAACCAAATACACGAACACAACACTAGAAATGCACAGCTCATATATATAAGAAATCTGAGAAACAAATTTTATGGTCAAGATAGCATTCTTAATTCTTCAGTCAACACATACAACAATCTTCCAAATGATATAACAATTTGTGGAGCGAAATCAATAAAATCACCTATAAAAACTCACTTCCTTGCATTAATAGATTAACCTTGAGAATAACCCGTTTTAATTTAGTATTTTTATTTCTTTGATATACTTCGTTTACATTTTATAATACTTCAATATTAAATATACCTACTTTTCTTTTCTAAAATCTATAATTATAATTGACAAGCATTTAAGGTCCTGCGCAGTAGACACCTTTTTATTTTATTTCGATTCTCCTACTCCTTAATGAACTTCTAATATATATAATATATAAGATTGTATATAAAACAAAAATGCGCACACAGTTGAAAATTTTGTAACCATATGATTTTATTATTCAGCAAATACATTATGCATAAGTGAGATCTTATGAAAGTAATAAACAAAAGCAAACAAATCAGTTATTATAATTTATATTATATACTTTCAAATGAATCTATTTACATAATATGCCAAATAAAAACAAAGAAATAAATTCATTTCAAATAAAAAATATAAAAAAGCAAAAACAAAAAAAATCAGTTGAATTGTTCATATGACTAGCAAATTCATTTTTATATAGTAGAGTTAGAGTATATATAATTATCCTTATTGAACTTCTAATATAATAGTGGTATATAAAACAATAATGCTCACACAGTTGAAATTTTTTTAATCATGGTTTTATTATTCACCAAATACATTATTCGTGAGTTCTTATTAAAATAAAAAACAAAAACAAACTAAAATATAAAAAGACAAAAACAAAAAAAAATCATATGACGGGCAATTTCATCTTTACATAATAGAGTCAAAGTAGCTATCTATAATTATAATTGATAAGCATTTTAACTTTATATTATTTTTTCAATTTACCAAAAATATTCTTAATTTATAAATAAACACGGTTTTGGTTAATGAAAACATAGACCCAAATTCTATTAATTCTCTTGCAGAATTGTGAGCTTAATCTGTTTCAGAATTACATTCATACATAATCCATACATATTTATATACCTACAATTTTGACCAAAATTATTTTTTTTTACTTTTATGTAATTATGTATCTACATAAATCTACTTCACTCATATATAAATAAATAGTATATAGTATATGTACATTTGCAGTAGAAGAAACAGCATTTATTAGATGTACAATAATAAATGTAAATTGAAAATTTTTGATTTAAACTTTTAAATCAATTTTTTTATTTTTATGTACATAATATGTATATAGGTACCAGGCAATATTTTATTATTTTTGTTTGAATACATAACATTCATAACTTATTTTATACTTAACATAAATTACTGTTTTTTAAAAACTTTAAATTTGACTTCAACTTGAAATATAATTACTCAACAGGGGCTCCTAGAATAATTATAATTTAGTTACTTGAATTGCAATAACTTTATAGTTTATAAGCTTATATTTCTAGTTATTACTTAATCTGCTTGAATTGTCAAAAAATTAAACTTTAAGATATACACTCTGTATCAGCTAAGAAGCTCTTTTACAGATTTAAATAATTAAATAAATAAAAAAAAAAATATTTTTATGCATAGCCACTGTTAGGTACAGCGATGATATCTTCTTTTTCCAGGATTAATTTGCCACATTTGAATGAATTTTAAATTTTTAGATTTTTGCTGTTGGATTTTTTTTTTGTGAATTTCAGTTTGTGGATTTATTCACCAACCCAGGATAAACACCCTAAATGATCTGCAAATTTTACAATTTTTAAATTAAACTATAGTTTTCAATTAATTATGTTATAATCTCTATATTAAACTACATAATAATTTATTTTTTTATTTAATTAGAAGAATATATGGATTCAAAATTGAACACCGTAACTGCTTTTACAAAGAGATTTGGCATACACAATTACATCCAATACAGTTTTTTTCTTTAGATTTTTTATGACATATCTACTAATTTAACTATAGGAGAACTAACTATATGAACCCAATTTAATTTTAAATTATTCAAAATAATGATGAAAGCTTGCTACATACATCAAATCTGTTGTTTATCTATTGTCCAGATATCGCCAGATTTTCATACATATCTGATTTACTAATTTTATGTACCTCTTTTATTAATTTTAAATTATTTTTGTCTATACGATGTTGTTCTTCAACTGCATATGCTGCGCCTATTTTCTGCAACACTAAGTGCATTCGCATAATTCAGTTAGTTAAAAAACAAGAATATAAGAAAAAATAAAAAAACAAAAAAAAAAATAAGAAAATAATAGAAAACAAATAAATAAGAAAAATATACAACAACGTACTTAATAGGTATTTATTTGTTTGTCTCTTAAAAACTTCCAAACCGTATTTTTAAATAAAATAAATATAGCAACATAATTTCTAGGATCGATTGAAATTTAGACGCTAAACATCAAAAAATGGATTATGTCAGTGCAGACTGCAGACAAAAAGAGTATATATATGACTTTATCTTTATTTTTGTACCACGATATAACCTGGATTCGATCTTAATATCACTTCCAGCTATCATTAATATTTTTGAATCTTTAAAATAAACACTCTTTCAGTTAAAAACTTCATTATAGCTGCAGTTAATTATTCAGGGTTAAAATTAAAGGTAAATGCTGTTTGATAGAAAATAAATATCTTGGATTAAAATCAGACGTGATAACAAGCGAATCGCATTAACATTGACCATAATATTTGTAATATTAACAAATTTATTCAAAATGTTCCTACTGATCAAAGGGACATTTTTCTTTCTCCAAATACTCAACTAGTCCAAGCTGTGCATTTATGTATAAATAAATGCGTTGTTTAAAACCTAATGTTTGGCTTAATTTAGAAAAAAAAATGTAGGAATTACTGTAAATATAAGAATACAACAAATAATAATTCAAAAGAAAACAAAATAAGCGTGTTCTAACTGAAAATATTTACAGTATTTTTCTATCATACAGATGACGGTAAATATTATCTGCACTGTTATTTTATACTGTAACTTTTTATCTATACCTTTATAACTTCAAATTGGGACTAAACAATTTCAAATTGGAACTAAACAACTTCAAAATGGGAGTAAATATTTGATTGAACAAGTATTATAACAATTTTAAATAAAATAATCATCAAATTCTACTTTCTATGGAATGTTTGAGAAAACACTTAGATGAATTACTGTATACGTTGAATGACATTCGAAGAGAGCCAGAAAGAGCAAACATGGAAAGCAATAAAATAAAACGATGTGATTACGTTCATAAAATTTGAAAAGAATATTAATCAAACAATATACCCATATACTCTACATGGATGAAACTAATTTCAATTTATATATATCGTGAATCAAAGGTCGTTCCAAAAAAACTTAACACAAACAGAGTTCCGTCTACTACGAGTAGGATATATATAATTCGCGAAAACATAACTATACGAAGATTACTGTTCCTAATTGTAACCGGCACGTTGCTCATATTCATAAATTTATACCGGACGCGATGAATATGATTTTTTAATTCATAATTTTATTAATAAATTTTTAATAAATATATTTTAAATTAACTGGAATAAATTATTTATTTTTTATTCCCATTTTGAAATTGTTTAGTCCCAATTTGAAGTTGTTTAATCCCAATTCGAAATTGTTTAGTGCCAATTTGAATTTGTTTAGTCCCAATTTGAAGTTATTTAGTCCCAATTTGAAGTTGAAAAGGTATAGAAATATTTTTTAAAGGTTTTCTTTTTAGAAACAATGAAGAATCAACATCAAAAACTCGTGTTCGATTCAATAGCATACATTTGTCAAACTTATTTACAGTTAATTATTGTTACAAGAAGTTTTACTTTATAATGAATTTCTATATATCCGCGTATTATATATATTTTTATACTATATATTTTACATTAGCTATTTTGTATATTTCAAACTTTATAACAAATTATTACATAACACCATATAATTTATATGGCGTTATGTAATAATAAAATATATAATTTTATAATTTTTCAGTTTCATTTTTCTTAACTCCTTATGTTGTTCACTTAACTGATGACTAAATCATAAAATAATTTCCTTTTTTATTGCATCCTTTTTCTTTTCTTTTTTACATGAATCATCAAATAAAAATGGTGTCTTATATATATTTATATATTATGGATACAAACTTAAAGCATCATAATATTCTTTAACTAATTTCCTTGAATTTATTATATTCAAAATTAAATATAATTCTTATAAAAGAAGAATTTCTAATGATATTCCATAAAATAAATTTAATAAAAAAAAACAAAAATAAATCGCAAAAAAAAAAACTTAAAAAAAAACCCTTTAATCTCATCAGGCAGCTAACAGGAACCAAACAATAAAGTAACATAATACAATAAAAAACAAAATTACTTTGTAATGATGCTTATTGTTGAATCCTTTTCTCTGAAGGCTCTACGCGTCTTAAACTCAAAACCAAAAATAATAAAAATAATAAAATTTAAAAGATTTTTAATTCATCCATGAAATCAATAAAAAAAGAATCTTTCAGATTAAATAAATTGTTTTATTATTTAAAGTTAATTTGCATTAAAAAACTGGTCAATTTATAAAAAAAAAGAAATTTTTATATCATAAAACAAAAACAAAAATTCCGCAATTCATCTTCGAACAGAAAATTATGCGTCGCCTGCAAAAATTATGTAAAATTTGTTTGTAAAACATGAATTTTTTATTTCCAAAAGATTTGTTTTTAACATTTTATACAAAATTTTTTTTTTTTTATTTTTTATTTTCACATTTCATTAATTCGTTAGAGAATTTTATTTTATTTTTTGTAGTCTAAAATTATATTAAAGCTTAAAACACCAAATGTTTAACAAATTTAATACCATAAATATTTAATTGGAAATTTTTTTCATTTTTGAATTTTAATTTAAAGAAAAATTCAAATTCAAAAATGTGAATCCTTTGAAATTGTTATGTAAAAGTTAATGTTAAGTATGCATATGTATATAGATCTATAACTAAACATAAGTGTTATTGCAGATTTATAATGGAATTGGGATACAATACAGATGTTGCAAAACTTATTTGAAATATTTATTTCTAATCAATTGCTCAAACTAGTTCAGCTTCGTGGCAAAGAATGTGTAAAAATAAATTTAACATTCAATCTAATCTAATTCAAAATATTCAGAATATTCAGAATAATTGAAGCTTTAACCAACTAACAACACGTCAAGAAATATATACTGGCCAACAATATAAAATTTCAATTTCAGCAGAAATAACACAAAGCAAGTAAATCCCACCGACAAAAATGCTCCATTATACAATTTGCAACTTTTCAAAAAGAACCTCTTCAGGTTCGTCTCCTCCTTTTTCCCTCCAAATCCTTTTTTTCCTTACCCACACCTACAATAATTTTGTATAAAGGAATCCTTTCCTAGTGTTTGGGTAGCGTGTAAAAAAAAACAAAAAAAAAATGAGTCCATTTCTTGAAATTCAGTTTTTTTTTTGTTTTTGGCAGAAACTTAGGTAGAATCACAGATTCTCACATTAAGTATGGTACTGCAATTTTTACTACATCCTTCTAATATTCTTTTTTTTTTTTACTTTATTTATTTATTTATATCTTAATTCAAAATTTGCAATACTTTTTACATAAAAAATTTTTAATAAATAATTTTAATTAAATTTTAATTAAATTTGACGAATTTTGAAATAATATTCTATTCAGAGACTTAGCCGTAGCTGTCTGGCTGTATATTTTATTTTGAAAGTGTCTTATAAATATATGACTTATAAGCTTTATTGTTAAATTGCCATGTTATTGCCATGTAATTAGATGTAGAAACACTACTGCTATTGTCAGGAACTAAGCCTTCTTAATTGCTCTCAATCATTTTTTGTCATTTATTTTATCCTAATGGACCAGGTCGAAAAATTCATCGAGCATTTTTTTTTTGCTTCGTCCGGAATCGTACCTGAGACCGTTCGGTTGAAAAGCATGCTATCTACCTACTACGCCACCCAACGTGTATTATATTACATTAATAATTTTCAAAGTTGACATTTACTTTTGTTACTTATGATGGCACTTAAATAATTTAAGCCTTTAATTCAAACTCAAAAAAATAAAATAATTAAAACATCGTGTTTTTGGTGCTTGACGTGAAAAACGTTTAATATATTTTAGTCCGGAAATTAAATAATTCTTATTCATGGAATTAAGATTTCTGTAGAATAAAGAGGTCTTGAAATATTCATGCAAAACTCAAATTTTAATTAAAACATTTTACTACAAAGAAAATATTATTCTGAAAAAATATCTTAAGGATAATAAATATAATAAAATATATATGAATAATAAGAAAATTGAAGATTGTAGCGACAAATAAAATTTAGATTCAATAATTTAATTGTTATCAGAATTCCGTTCACTAATAATTTTTAATATTTGATTGCAAATATTGATATTTCGAAATTCCTAAATTCTTATATGTCTCTAGTTTGCTTACTTTGTGTACCTCCTTTATTGATAACAAATTAGTTTTATCAATTTTATGGTGTTCTTCAATTATGTGTTTAGAAATTGCGGACCTAAAATTGGTAGTACCTTTTATTCTTGCTTATTCGGCTTCCCTTAAATGTACAGCTAAATAACAGATTGAACAATGATTTAGGGAATGGATTCTCACCAAATATTAAAATATTTAACCAATAATTAAAATTATTAGTGAACGGAAACCTGCCAACAATTACATTATTTAATTTAAATTATCACTAAGAAAAAAAAAATTCGATTAATAAATTAAAAAAATAAAATTTAGAGTTTTGAATTATATCTGCAGGACCTTATCTGTACCGAACTGCTGAAAAGAATAAAATGTGTTCGAAAGATCGAACGTTGAATTGTAAAAAAAAAATAGAACGAAAATACTGCCGGAAAATCCAGAACCTAAGTACATACTTATAATTGACGAGAATCTTAATTGCTTGCATTTTGAATTGTTCAGTAGAAGAAACCATATATCAAAAATATAATAATATATCAAAAAGTAGATTCCGCCATTAAATCCCTCAAGACAAAATTCAAAAATTAAAATCTTTAATCCAAAATCCATTTTTATAATTCACAGTTCATACTTTTTTACTAAAACTTGCGGTTTACGTGCCGTCGGAAAAGAACAGGGTTTTAATAAATGAGTAGCATTGGTTTGGCGATAGCAGTCCTCAACTTTAAAAATATAATGTCATAAGGGAGTTTGTGATATTATGATTTTGGTTACTTGGAATTTGGAATAGGGATTTCATGGCGGAGCAAAAAATATAATTAATAAACTTGTGACTTATTGTAAAACTAGATCTAGCTGTTAGAAAAATTTTTCTTTAACGTTAGAATATAATCGAATTCAAAGCAATGTAGACGAAATACAATATATAAGAATAAGCATATTTACTAAAATTAAAAGCAAAATATTCGACCATAAATCTTATCCAGATAATTTAAGTTCATCTCGAGGCAGAACTGGAAATAAAGCTTACATAATATTCATCAGTGTTTGCACCACACAATTTCCTACAAAGAACAAAATATCGGATTACTAGTATTCGCTCGCTTCTCGAAATTCGAGAAAGTTGAATTTTTTAAAGAAAATTTCATTATGAATTATTTTTAATCATTTCAATTTATACTTGGTATCATATTTTATTTTTTTATTAATATACCAATTATCTTAGACAACAACCGCATACGTAATAATTAATAATTTATTTTTAATAATTTAATTTGGATTAAAATTTTTGTATGGTTCAGATATTTGTACCGTACTTTTTTCAATTCACAGATTAAATATAATGACGAATAACTAGGTAAGTTCTAAGTAAGTTTCATTTTAACTATTAAATAAGAAACTTCCGAGGTGATTTACGGAATTTTCAACAATTACAATTAATGAAAAAGTTTACTTTAATTATTGAAAAAAACAAAACAATAAATTAAAAATTAAAAATTAAAAATTATTAAAAGAAAAAAAAAACCCGAAAAAAAGACACACAATGAAAATTGACGTGGGTTCCACCAGAAAATGAACCTAAAAAGTCGATGAAATCATAATGCGGCATATTGCGCATCTTTGTTATAACTGTATTCTGTTTTTTATTATCTTGTTTGTCTGTTTTTTTTTTTTTTAATTTTTTCTTTTTTTTTTTTTTTTGATTTTGTGTAAATCAATTTCCTTCCGTGTATTCATTCTTCTTTAATTCATTTTTGTATTTAAAAGAAAGAAAACAAAAAACAAAAAGAGAAAACATTATTGTATATATACTGTAACAAATCATCTCATTTCGATTTATGCTTGGCGGATTTTTATTTCTGTGGCTTTTATTTTTTCTTTATTTTCATTTTTGTTTCTTTTTTTCACAGCCATAAGGAAAATCCTTCTAGTTAGTTTATTTTTGTTAAACAACAGAAAAAAGGAAACAACAAAATCAAACAAAAAAAAATACGGTTATAGTTGAAATGGTATACGACGAGTATTAACTACTGTAGAAAACAAAAGGTAAACACACTTAAAAAGGAAAATTTTCTACTGACATTGTATAAGGATACAGCAACAGATCCTGAACATAATAACTGTATATATATATATAATTTTTTTTAATTTTTCTTTTAATGAAATGGCAGATAATTTTGAATTGTTATGTCACCCAAAATGTCAATAAAGGCAATGTTGTAAAATGTTCACAAAAGAATTTCAGTGAGTCTAACTTTTAACATTTAAAACATATATATAAGTATATATATATATCTTATTCAGAAGATTTAATTTGAAAGGGTTTCTTACAATTTTTGATTAATCTTGACTTATAAACTGAATTGTTATATTTAGAAAAATAAAAATTATAAATCAAGATTAATCAAAACATTGTTGGTTTTCGCTTCAGATTAAATATGAATTTAAAGTTTTAGATCAGAAAATTTGAATTCTCAGTGAACACTAATGAATACGATCAAACATACACGAATTCAATTGAATGATTTGTAAATCTGTTTAATATACTTTTAATCACAGCAATATGAACTAATACGTTAAGCTTGACTTTAAATCACATTTTTGCAATATTATCAATAAAGCCGATTTTATGCTAGGTTTTACAAGACGTTGGTCAAAGGAATTGTACGATTTATACGTTTTTAAATCATTGTATTCGAGTTTCGTTAGACCTGATTTGGAGTATGCCAGTCAAGCTTGGTCATCATTCTATGATGTTCATATCAATAGAATTGAAATATCAGCGAAGAGAGTTTTTTTAAAATTTGCTTTACGAAGCTTCCAATGGCCAAGTTCATTGATTTTATCCCCATATGAACAGAGACTGAACTTTATTCAATTGAAAAATTTGAAATAAAGACGAGAAGCGGCTGAAATTGTTTTTCTTATCGAAATTATTAAAGGAAACATTATCTCACCACAGATTTGGAATAATATTAACATTAATTTAAATAATTGCCTACGTAATACAAAATTTATTTATACATTGAGTTTCCATCGAATCAATAAATTATGGTATAACTACTATTCTCTGAATAATTTTTCTTTTGAAAATATCAATTTTGTTATCACTAACTTTTTTGCTTTAAAATAAAATTCTTATCATGTTTGTACATTATGTTAGGCGACGAATCCTTAATTCAACCGAATATTTTTGAAAATAGTTTCAGTACTTTTTATTTTTTTAAATTGTACTTATGGCAGTAATATTCCAGCCAAATCTACCTTATCATCGAAAAATTTACTTCATCACAGCTTTAATTAACGAACATCTTGGAAAATGAGCAAAATATGGCCCTCGTATAACATCAACAAATCTGAACAATTTTTAGCCTTTTTAGGTTTCGTACTGCTATGTTAAGAGTAATAGCTATCAGTACGGGTCACTGGCCGATATACACTCCAGAAAAAAACTCATCAACACTTCTTTTGCAGCTCACAGCATTAGATAGAGTCACATTCCGGACTTTATGTGAGGCTTTCTTTAACAATATAAGAATTATTCCGGAAAGCTGAATGGTGGCTTAAGTGCTGAGTTGTGAGGCAGCGTGAAATCGAATATGATTAGCATTTCTAGTCTTAAACCTATTAATATAATGATTATGAATCAAATTGATGTTGGATTTGATGTTACAGTTATATATATTGTGAATATGTGTAATCTGAATCATGTTTTTCATATCAATTAGGTTAAAAATTTTAATTTTTTTATGTATTTCATTTGTGTCGGAGTCCTGTAATTTAAACCAAATATTTCTTCGATATCTTTGTTTTTTATTACTTGTAAGATTTTCGTATTTTTGCTGCATGTGTTACCCCAAATGCCAATTCCATAAGACATAACACTATTCAACAGACTGTAGAAAATTTGGAGTTTTATTGTATCAGGAGTTTCGCCGCCTAAGTTATTTGAAAATCCTATTTATAAGTTTTTACTTTTTCTATTAATTAGTTATTATATATTCAATACAGATATTAGTGTTATTAGCCTTAATTAACATGAACTTTGTTTTATTTGTGTTCACACTTAATTTGTGCAAATTCATCCACTGTAAGATGACCTCCATATTTCTATTGATTTTTCTTTCAAGATCTGGATATTCATTTTCTGCATATATTATGATGATATCATCTGCCTACATAAAAACTTGTCCTTTCAACATTAACTTTGAGAAACTACTGACGTATCATGAGAATAACGCTGGTTCCAAGCAACTACCTTGAATTACACCAAAGTCTGCAATATCTGCTAATTCTTATTTTGTCTGATCACTTTGGGAGTATTGTTTTCTATTGCTAAAATAACTTTCAAAAAACTGGTATTTCTTCCCTCCTTCACCGCACTCGAATAAATTCATAATAGAATTTTTCCGTCTACAGTATCGAATAGTTACTTTAGTTAAATCAAAAAACCAGACTAACTTTTTTCTTTCTAGATATCTCAGTTTGTAGGCAAGACATCAAATAATGCAGTTGTTGTGTCGGATTGCTTAGTAACCCCATATTTAAGTTCTGAGATAAGCTTTTGTTTACCAAATAATCTGTAAGCTCATTACTAATGTATGTTTCAATCGATTTACTGAATGTTGACTCGACTCATCCGTTCATCTTTGTCCCCAGTTTTCTTATAAATAGCTATATTTATTTTAAGATCGTTCGGTATATACAAGCTTGATCAATTACTGCATTAATTAATGCCATAATGAGATTTAGCTACTATATACACCTGCACTATTTGATACTAAATTGGTTTTAGCTCGAAAGTTTTTTTTTTTAGTAGAAAGTGCGACATAAATTTTGTGAATATTTTTAGCAATGTTTTTTTAACATATGCAAATGCTTATCAAAATATAAAATGGAAAAATATTATTATTATAATTGACTAGTCGTTAGACGAAATTAAAAAAATCATTTAATTTTCAAAGTCTAATTATACACATCTACTTGTATATATATACAAAGTAGTTTTCCAAATTAATTTATCGCTAGGTTTTATATAAACTAAATAATTAGTGTATATTTAATGAAATTTGATATTCTATTTCCAGAGACGATTCTGTTGTTATTCAAATTATTATTTTATTAAACCAAGCGTATAATTTAAGATAACAGAAATCAAGATGCTGTTGTTCAAATTTAAAATTTGTAAATTAGTAGGTGAAATGCAAGTTATAACTGTGGTTAATTTAGCATTTTATTATATTTTTCTATCAAAACACTATTAAATTTTTTATAATTGTAATTCATGTAGAAGGGAATTCATCTCGTATATTAGAGGTTTATTTCATATCTTGGTTTTTTTGTTGTTGCTTTTGTTTATTATGACGGAGGGAAATTTTTGAAAAAAGCTTAAGTGATAGAATATCTATACAAAAATATAGCTTAAGAATTTTGAGAATTTACATTGGCGTGAGTTATGACAAAAATTTCATTTTAAGAACAATCGCTTAAACTAATTTTTGCAAATACAAAATAGATAAATAGATTATTAAAAATAACATTTAAAGTTTTTAACAAATACAAAAAAAGTTTAAAAAATAATTAATAATAGTTGAGCAAAATAAAATAATCACACAGTTAGTATAGCTATAAAAAAAAGTAAAGCAAGGCAAATTTTTAACTTCAAATCTGGAATATTACTTTAAAAATTTTCAATTTTTTATTGTTATTTTGAGGATTTTGAAAATTTATCTTAAAAATCTAAATTTAATAATAGAAATAGAACAACACATTTTTGTAAACCAAATACTGATTTGCACGTAATTTTAGCAAATATTATGATTTTATATTTTTACGTTCAACAAATTTGAAGTTTATATTTTAAATTCTTCGTAGTTCACGTTCATGATGACTTGCTCAGCTTCAATTTTTAATTTTAAGTTCATAGAAATTGATTCTAGCACTGTGTTTGGTTTGTCTATACTTATAAGAGGTAAAGTTTGTTTGTTTTGTTCGTTATACACTTCCACAGCTTTAAAGACATTATAGTTATAAAATTTTGCATCCTTATTATCGATTCAAAAAAAGAACTACCTCGGTACTTCGCAATGCTATCAAATGATATTTTCTGTTAATTAACACCATTAGGTATATTTCAATAACTAATAATGTTACAGATCTGAAAATTAATACTTAGGTACACTCAAAAATAAACAAACACGTCTTTTAATAACAGTCATTATTTTTAGGAGTTGTTTCATTATTCATAACACTACTTGAACTCATCAGTAGGTATATATAGTATTAAGCTGCCTATACAACTCGTTCTTTTTATTTATTTATAATAGCTACTACTAAAAAATTTTAAATCACATCATGTTTACTAAAACTTTCAATATTCATGATATTTTTGTAAATTTTGATTTAAATTTAAAATTATCACAATATTGAAGACCTTGTAAAAAAAAACAAGAAAACAAACTCCGAATTTTCGTTTAATTATTAAATTAAACATTTTTCGGTTTAGTTTTAATCAAGTTATTTTAGGCAATGTTGTTTTCTGTGTTGTTACCCGTAGTTGGACACTATTTCACAAACAAAATATTTATTTAAAACCATTACTTTATAGTAAGTAACTATCCAAAACATAGAAATTTGGAATTATACGAAAATTCTAATCGGGAAAAAAACAGCAGCTAACTAACTTTTATCCCAAATCAATAAAGATGTATCGCCATTTAATTTTTTTCACTCATTTTTGTTTTTAAAAAAAATATACATTTTTAATGACACGTCTTATCTTTTACGAGGACGAAAAGGACATTTGAAAGCATCCTTTTTCTTTTAATGTTTTTATACATATCGTTATATCTGTTCATCTATTTAGGTATATGTATATATATTTGGTTTATCTAGTAAGATAATTGTGTGAAAACCATTTGTAAAATTTATAAATATATATATATATAAAAATTGTATTTTTTCATTTTATCATTGGAACTCCAATATTACCACAACACAGCTATCATCATCAAATAATTGTCAAAATATTTTTCAATCTTACTAGATAAACCGAATGCGCAATGCTAATAGATAAAAATATATAACGGTTTAAATACAAAAACATAAGATAACAAGGATGCTTTCAATTGTCATTTTCGTCCTTAAACTATAAGACGAGCTATTAAAGGTAAATACATTTTTGGAAAGCTGGAAATAGCAACTATCCTTGAAATATATTCATTTGGTCTTTCGGGGATACAACAACATTTACTACAGAATCCCCTTCTGTATCAGAATTAAGGGTTATATCTATATATCGTTTTTGTACGAAAAAATGTATACTATGATACAAGTGATACAAATGATACAAGTGGAGCTGAGGCCTTTTTGCTGCAAATCCTTTAATTAAATCTGTATAATATTAAATATAATAATAAAATATTTTCGTTTTTGTTTAAATGCTTGTAGAATAAAAGCAGATTTTTTGCAGTAAAAAGCTAGTTATGAATAATTTTCATAAAAAAAATATTGACATGTATGTTATATTTTGAAACGTCTTTATGTTGGCTTATAAATTATTTGATTTTATTCGTTATAGTCTTCTCTTTTATCCACTTGATTTCAAAGATTATATACTACCTTAGTTATTATAACGCGACTGAAGTTATTTATTTTATAGTTACTATTAAATTTCTAGATGGTGCCATATTTACGTTGCTTACAATGATCTAATTTTGTACAAACCATCGATCACAAAAAAATACTGACATATTGAACATTTTGCGGCGACTTACATATTATGCATTACGATAGTAATCTAATATATCTCTATATTATAAACCATTGATATTGTATATTATCATTGAGTAAACTTTCAATGTATATATATGAAGACACGAAGGACATCGAACGTTGATTGAGATATATATGGAGTATACACATGGAAATACGATAAATAACGTTGATTGAGTTGATGAACATATCATTCAATCTATAAATTAATATGTGAAAGCATAAAACATCCGGAAAAAAAGAATATTTCTTCTGAAACAGACATCTAAAGAGAGTTCCACTTCGACTTGTCACACTATACGTTGCAGTATTAGATTTAACGTGTCGCATAATAGTGCGAACTCTAATGCACATCTAAAATATATCAAACGTATGATTTCCAATCACTTCAATACATATTGTGTTTTCAAATGTTATTCTATACAACCGAAACAGCTTGGTTAAAACATCAAATTCTAAATCTACGGTTTGTACTACGGTATATTTAAGACTCACGGCCTTTCCCCAGGATTTAACTGACTACGATTATCATATTAAAATGGAAATAATACAATTTTATCATTTTTCTTGTTAAATAAATTGAGAGTTTAATTCCAAATCTCCGAATTTGCTTTTAAATTATTTCAAAATTTCTTTTTTGTGAATTTTACTATTTTCGTTACAAAATTATGCAAATTTTTGAAACATATTTTGAAAAAGTAAAACTTTTATAAAATACACTCTTTTAAAATAATGTTTTTTTTCTTTTTTAAGTAAAATGTTATTAATAAGATAACAGAAATACTTTGAAGGTGTATTTGATGTGTGGTGAATATTTAACTCAATTATAGGAAAATGTGTTGGCAATTGAATATATATGCGATATATAAGTTTTATACGAAGTTTAAAAGGAAAATTAGAAATATATGTATTATATATTAAAGTACATATATGTATTTACAAAACATATATTATGATTTTTTTTAATAAAGCCAGTAACTAAGTAGCAACCAATTTCCGTTGTAGGAGTAACTTTAGAATATTAATTATGATATTTTTAATTTGTTTTTATTTTTTACTTTTGCCATGAACTGTGTAACATTAATATTATACATATTCTGCTCCAGACCCCATATATATATTATATTCATATTTCTTTTTTTTATTTTCATAATAACTTTGACTAAATTAATTCTTTATTTAACATTTTTGTTAAAAGATATTACAGACATATTACTAAACATATACTAAATATTTATTGATCCATATACTTAAAAAAAATTTTTTTACTATACATAATGTATATTATATAAACTATTAACAATGTTTACCACAAATTGACAGTTTTGTCTCTAAGATGGCAATACTACACACATATATTTACTTACTAGAAATATTAACAAAAAAAAAAAAATTAAAATTATTCATACATCATAATGTATCTTATGATATTTTACATACTATATTTTTATTATAGTGTAATTATATTTCATTTTAAAATTCATAGAAACTTTTAAAGTCATCAATTTTAGAATATTTTTTAGAAAAATTTTAAAATAGAAACCATAAAAAATTCATCAATCACTGGTTTATATTTTTTCATTATTTGGATACGACGTGAAATTTCCCTATCGATCTCCTATAATTCATCAATTTAAACAAGCGATCAAGATTTTAAATAATCAATATTGTAAAACTTTTGTTTTTGTGTACATTCTTAAGACTTTCAATTCATTTTTGATTATTACCAAAAAAAACTATTATAAAAAAAAACAAAAACGAAAATGTTAAATTCAACTTTAACAATTCTTTAAAATGGAACCGATAATTTTCTTTTAAAAGGTAAAAAAAAAATCACTTTTGTTTATCTTTTGTTGTTTTTTTTTTATTTAAGTTAAAGTTTAAATTTTTTTACTTCAAAAGAAAAATTGAAAAGCTTCAAGTCATATCCATTTTAATACAAAAAAAAAGAAAATAAAACTTAACTTTACTTCATTCTAACTTATCCCAACTGACAAAAAATTATAAATAAAAAATATAAAAAGTAAAAACAATTTTTTGTAGATGACTTTCAAGGACTTAACAACAACCGCCATTCATACACATGCAAAAATAATGTAAACGTATTTCTAACATAATATTTGAAATTAAAGCTAAAATTATCTATACAAAAATTCTGTTCTTATTTACGAGAATCTTATATAAAAATTTAAAAATGTTAAAACAAAATTTTTAATTATATACAAAGTGTCAGAAAACTTTGTTTGGCAAAATTATTGAAATGAAATAAATTCGATGCCTGAATGTAATATCCTTAAGCAAACATTATATAGATTCAGAAAATAAAAGCCTAAAATTACACTTAAATTGAAAGGTATTGGGACAAGAGTGGGAACTTAATAAGAACATGCAAGAATAAATTTAGTAATTACGTTCGGTAGTATATAAAAAATTGTAATCATTGCTACAAACCAAACTCATACTTTATAAAAACATAACATGAGCAATATGAACTAATAATACTTTTAAATTTTAGGAGCAACAAGTATATCTTTATCACAAAAATTGCCAAAAGGTTAATAATCAAAAATGCTCACACCAACAATTAATATTATATAATCTTGTACAATACAAATGCCAATACCAATACAAATAATCATTAGATACACCATCAGTGTAAAAGACGAAATTATATAGTTAATATTTTTTCTTAATTTTTATAGTTATTATTATAGTGATTAAAACTCTTGTTAATTCATTTTCCACAAATTTTATTTATTATTAATTGTAAAATGTTTCCTTTATTTATTTTACACAGATTTTATTATTAAATTTATTGTTCTTTTTATTTTATAACTATTTTTAAGAATTTACATATCAACTACAGATTTTAAGATTTTATTCTATTTTCTTCAATGGTCCATCTGAGACTGAGTTTTAATCTAACAACGGTGTCTTTCATTTTCGTGCTTGCACGGTAACCGGAAATAGTAACCGGCTGAAATATATCTTTGAAAGACACCATCTATTAGATCTATTACATAACTATAAGATCAATTTGAAATAGATTAATCCAATTATCTGAATCTATTGATGGTAAGCCGTCTAAGCAGCAATAGACAAATAATATAAGGTTTAAAATCTTTAAACTATTTTATTTGATTTAAAAAATTGTATTCAGTCAGTATAAGACAAGTATTTAGATTAAGAGTAATTTGAAAGGAATTTTTTTATTTCAATACAAATTCTCAAAATGAGCTTTTTCCAAGTTTGTACAGAATAATATATAAACTCGTTATTCATTTAATTCAAAATTCCTATCAACATATGCGATGCGGCACATATTTAATTAATGAAGATATTCTAAAAATTTAAACTAAAACAATTCAACAATTCAAAGCCACAAAATATTATTTTTACTAGATGATAGAAGAAATTATACAAAAATAAAATAAAATATAAGAATTTGTTATCATATTAATATATTAATTTTTGACATATTGTTTAATTCTTGTTTAAATCAGAGTTATTGTATAGCTTGGAGCTTGAATTAAAAACTGAATTAAGTTCATTTAAATTACGAGCGATTTTTATTCTTATATAGCATTTCTAGTACCATATACCATATTTTTTTTTATATAATTCAAAATGTATGAAATGAAGAGCCTAACTGCTTTTACACAGAAATTGTGGCATACACAATTACATACAATAGTTTTTTCTTTAAAATTTTTATGATATATCTACTAATTTTAAATGTGGAAACTATATCTATTGTAGAGTAATTTTGCCCTGATAATAGTATAGTTTAATTTTATTTTTAGTGATAACCAAACCACTTAACTACTACAACTAATTACAATTCATTGAAAATTTGAAGCTGTTTATAGTATACTACTTTTTTTATGTATGTCTATGTACATAATTATATTATATAATGTACACATATAATTATTTTATATAATTTACATATATGCATTAACCACATTTCCTAATAATTATTAAATTTGAGAAAAACATATTTTTATGGAATTCGTTTGCAGCAGTTATTTGACCTAGATTAAATAAGTTTTTATTGAATAGTTTGTAAAGATTTTGCAAATGTATTTAGCCCCAAATACCAATACCATAAGAGATTTGGCAATAAAATAGACTAGTATAATGAAAGCTTAAGATTTGCAGAGAATCTGTCATTTATTTTATCAAAAATACTTGGGTTCTAGCTATTAAATTATTAACTTGTTAATTCCAGTTGAAGTCACCATCTATTGTAATACCATAGTAATTTATACGTGTTCACCCAATAAATTTTGATATTATTATATACTACTTCAATGTTAATATTATTTTATTATTATTGACACATATTTGGTTTGAATTGGCGATAAGTTGATATAAAAACATCCAATTGTAAATTGTATATTCATTCAATTCACAGCTTACAAGCAATAGCAAGAAATATGCATACAATTTACAGTTGCATTTCTATACATAAACTGACCGTTCTTATACGCAATGTTTTGTTCAACAATGTTTGGTTATTTTTGGTATATACGATTACTAAATCATCAGCAGTACAGTAACGCTTTGCCGTTTAAATTCAAACTGGAAATAGCCAGCAAATAACACTTTACACCAACGAACTTCCTTGTGTAAAACCATATGTACTTTATTATATTGATTTGCTACTACTATTTTATCACATTTTGAGTATGTATTATTTTCTACTTTTTAAGCCAGTTATATTCATATAATATTCTTAATAGATTTTTTTTATCCGCAGAATCAAAGATTTTCATCAACTCAAAAAATATTGGACCTACTTTTTTTCCTTTTCCGAACAATATTAGCATATATTAGATTTTTCATCAAACCATATTATTAATTTTCAAATAATTTATTCTCGTTTAACTAGATTTATAGATAATTGTTAGCACACATATATTTTGATGATCTTGCTTAATACTTCTGTGTTATGGAGATTGACCGAAAAATATTTACATCTTCTTTATTTCCATTATCCTTGTAAATTGAGACTATTTTAATTATTTTAGTAACTTAAACATACAACACTCTTTTAAAGAGCCATTATCCAAATTGTTATTCGTTTTAACAGCTCATTTTTCAAATATTTAATTATAGTAGGACTAATTTCATCTACTCCCGCGTTAAAAGGTTTTTAATTTAATATTTAAAAAGAAGAATTGAATGTAGTCTATATACGTCATTTAAAATTATTAAACGTCATGAATTTACAGTTGCTAAAAGTCAATACTATAAGTATTATATTAATACTATACAATCACATACATATTATAAAACTATTAATTGTTAAAATTTACGTATTTCTTTTAATGGTATTATAATTTACATATTAAATTTTTTATAGCTTTCAAGTAGAAATATAGTCGAAGGTGCAAGAAGGTTTGATAATTTATGTTAACATTGTCAAATATACATACATATAGCCTCAGAAAATAATTCTGTTTTGATAGTATTCCATATACAATTCCAATATATACCCAATTCACGTAATACTACAGTACCACAAATTCAAGAAACAAATAAATGAAACTTAAAGAAGAGAAAAATTAAAGCTTTTTATCTGTTAAGTGGATAAAAATAAATCTTTTGTAATCTTACAATAATTTAGTTATTTTAACTTCCTCAATAACATCCTAATATCTACCGGCAACTAATTTCGAATATCCTTTATAAATATTTTTCATTTTAATTACTAAAAAAATAATTTTATTTAATATTAAATAATAATACTATCAATTTCAAATTATTTAAAAAGCCATTAACAATGTATCGAATTATATTATGTAAGTACTTATATCCTAAATAAGAAAAAAAGAAAAAAAAAAAAAACAAAATAGAAAAAGGATTCTTTAAAATGAATCCTCTTTAAAAACAAATTAAATTGAATTTCTTATACCATAATAATAGGTAAGTAAGGTCGTTAAATTAAATATTCTTATACTTGTATTACATTTAATAAAAGTACAATCTAACCAATATTTTAGAAAATCAAACCTTCTTCAAATATAGAATTTAGACTATTTAAAGGTATACTAATAGAATAACAGATATTATAGAATGGGTACCACTATACAAAGTAGATCAGATTTTAAAATCAAAAATTAAATGATAAATTTAAAAAGGATTTTGTAAACTTAAAATATACATTATAGCTACATTGTAAAAATATAGATAGATATATATTATACATTTTTTTTTTAATTTTAACTTAAATCTCAATATATTTAAAAAATTATTTTTTTAATATTAAATATCTTTTATAGCATTACACCCTCCCAAAATCTTATCAAATAAATATTAAATTACATTCATTTTATATTATCAACATCATCATTATTATCATCATTATTTTCATCATTATCATCAACATTAAAATCCCACCATTATTATTGAAACGATTACATTTAGATAGAATATAATATATCTTTCAGTAAATTATATTTAACGTTATTTCGTTTCTCTAAGTAAAAGTTTTCGAAAGAAATTTTTTTTTGTGCTGGACATCATTTTACATTATAATCATAATCAAAATCATCATTAACATCAATGTATATGTATAGAAAAATTACAAAAACAATAATACAAAAGAAAAAAGGACCAAAAAAAATAAAATTGAAAAGTCCAACATTACATTACATCATGTTTATTTATTTATTTTTTGGTTTGTTTTTGTTTTTGTCAAATATATACCTGCCAAGTGATGCTTGTCAACATTTTTCGTGATAATATCATCATTTTCAATCAACATTGAAAATTCATCAGATTTCTATACAATGAACGATATTATGTATAAAGAGCATATAATTTTTATTTTTGTTTATTTTTATTAAAATTTTCAGTTTAATTCAATAACAATAATGGAGTTTTTTAATAATGAAAATTCAATTGAATTATTAATAAAATATTAAAATTTTTACTTCCGTTAAAGTTGAATTACTAACGAACATTATAAAAGATAGGAAAATAATAAAGGTTTAATTTACAATCTCAATTTGAAGGTATAATAAATAATTTTAATCAATAGTAATTTAAAGATATAACAAATGTTGTTATAATATAGTAGTTAGGCTATCTAATCTCACACGAAGATCGTGAATTTGAGATCTGCTTGTGTCATGAATACTGTTTCTTCATTTATTTACACCGGCTGAACTGAATACTAATAATACAGACCAGCCATAGGCCCATGGGCTTTTTAAAATTTAAAACTAGGCATGCACATTTCATTTGCATAAATAGACCTTAACATCAAACTCACATACTACAAGAAAGAAATATTCATAACAAATATTATCCTAGAAAATTATAATAGAGACTTATGTGAGTAAAGTCACATAAAAATATATTTATTAAATAAAAAATATATTCATTTCAGATCTTATTCTAATAGTAATAATAAAATAATTGAAAAAGGAAATGAGGTTAATTCATTTCTAAAATTTGAATCTTATATCTACTTAGTAGTTTATGTGAAAATTAGTAAAAATTTAAGTCCAAAAGTTAGAAATCTGAAATGTTGTTTATTTTCATTATTTTTTAAACTAATTTCCAGAAATTATTATAATTGAAATTATTATATACTTTTTTATTCGCATTTACTCTAATATATAGTAAACTATCAAACTAACCCGACGTTGTCCGGGTCGACCACAAAAGGTATCGAATTTACTTCAATGAAGTTTGATTTATGAATCGAATTGAAAAAAATTGGTTTATCAAAAATATTCTAATATTTCTTTTCACTACGATAACAAAATCAAAAATACTACAACTTAAACTATACTTATATTAAAATTATTTCTTTGTAAACAATATTTCGGTCTTTTTCTGATGGAGTATAAGCAAATACGTTCCTTGCTATTGCGGTATTCTTGAAATAAACATATGTTCGCCTTTCTCACAATTTTGAATTTGTGCTTAAATGAAATGAGGATGCAAAGTTCATATTCTTAATCTAGTACCATAGTTATGGCTGCTTCAAGTTTCGTAGAAGCAATATTGTAGCTACTACTTTTAATTCCAATTGATGAGGAGAAACAACTTCATTTTCATCGATAACTGTTACTATCGATTTGTACACATGGACCCCCTCCGTAATACTCTGCAGTATTTTCTGATTAATAAAACGAATTATCACATTTTTGTGGCTAATTCACATAGCCATTCCACATAGCCATGTAAAAATTTTATACTGATTCCTAAATTCGAAAATACTTTTTCAGGACAATACATGTTTGTTTATTTTTCACAGAGGACCTATGAATAAATTTTCAAGTCTGTAACACAATCTTTTTTTGAAACATTCCTGATAGAGTATGTAATGAAATATTACTGAGACATGCTAGGAGTTGTATGGCAGCAACCCGACCCAATCCAAGTTTTATAAATCGGTAGCAGTCATCTTTTAAACAGTGGACGTGTATAACAAACAAACAAACAAACAAACTTTCCCTTTTATAAGTATAGATTAATACTGAAAAAAAACAGCGTGTATTTCTCATTGCGTTACAGAATTTTTTATGTACTTGCCCAAACCGATATGTTTGTTTCAATTGTTTGTTTGTTTGTTAACTTTGATTCAAAAACCAGGAAATAATATAATATCTACAAGCACCCAAAAAAGAATATGAATCTGTCAAAATAAATATCAAATTTCGGGGATTTGGTGATTAATGCTCATAGCAAATAATTTCAATGAATATATTGGAATTTAGTCCAGTCCATCAATTAAACCAGATTGATATTGTTATATGTTCTAATAACGATATGTAGCAGTAGGTACTTATGTCATCTGACTATACGAATTAGCTCAGGGTTCATATACCCTGAGTTTGTTTCCCCAATATCCCAAAGAAAGTTGTGCCGCAATTTTTCTTTAAAATTATTTAACAATTCAATTTGGTTATCACTGGAAATGAAATACTGAAAACTATGTTCGCCAAGTTAATCTATAATTAGAACTAGTACATAAATATCAAAAATTTAAAAGAAAAACTTATTTCTTTTTTTTTTTTTTAACTCTAGGTGGGGTCCTTTTATACCGATTGGTACGTTTGGCTAGGGTGGGAAAGGAAAATTTGGAAAGGAGGATGGTAAAAGGGAAGGAGGACAATTACGAACGAAGGTGTTAATGTTCGTCTTGAATTTGTTTAGGTCATAAATATAAAATTTGTCATGTTTTGGGAACACATAAGATGGAATTTGGTTCCACATTCGGGATGTTGAAGTTATAAACGAATTTCCAAGGATTTGCATGAAAAGCAGATCATTGTTGAACAAAAACAAACATGTTGAAGGCGTATAACCGTTTAACTTCCCAATAATTAATAGGCACCGAAGGATATATTCCAAACACAAATTTGAATTACAGGTTCTTACAAAAAGTTTTGTAATTCTTCTAAAGCATTGTTATATTAACTCTTATTATGATCAACAACATGTCCTCATAAAAGAATACCGATTGAATCGATATAGCATGAATGACGATAAGTTTAAGAAAGAAATACCCCTTTTTGAAATTAAATTCCATGTATTTTTATATGTTTTGAAATTTGAAAATTTAAACATAATTTAAATATTTAATGGCTATAAAATATTTAATAGCTTTATTTATTTATTTATTTTTACATCATCAGTTTACCTGCATATATTCCGCCATACTTTCAGGCTCATTTCACTTTCCAGATGTGGGTCTATTATTTTTTTATTGTCATTTATTTTATCTCAATGACACAAGGTACTGAACCAAATCGAAAACCCTATAAAGAATTTAGCTTTCATCGAGAAGGGAACCTAAGGCCTTCCGGTTGAAAGGCAGACCACTTATAGGCTATATTAATTTTGAATTATTAAATGGCAATGCAATCGATAAAAAAACGATTAAAATCAACTCTAAAACGTTATAATCGATACTCATGATACAAACGAGTCCTCATTTTAACGGTAAAAAATAATTGTTTCAATAAATCTACTTTAAAGATTCCCAGTTCAATGATATTTTTTTTTAATTAAGATAAATGGAACCTTGGAAGCTAAAACAAGTAAATATGTGGTTTATAATTTTTTTTTTTAGATATTTAATTTTTTATTATGACGCATTTTACAAATTATGTATTCAATAATTACAAAATTAATTTACAACAACAATATAACACAAATAACCTTAACGTGAAGTGAACTGTAAACTACTATATTTTTTTTGTTTTGTATATAAAATATATACAAAGCTTCTTTACTCAAATATAATAGTCTCTAATATAGCAGGAGATATTGCACTTAATTATTAACCCTACATCTATAACACTACATTATTTGAATTCTGAAAAAATGAAAAAAATTACGTTTTTGAATATTTCGATTTGAACTAAAATATCTGCAATGATTTTATATGTATTTTGGTAGATATTGTGTATGTATATACATTAATATACAGCTCTTTATTAAATAGAAAATTTGCATTTTTTTTTTTGTATTTCGAATTTCCAAATATCAACAAAGTTTATTAAATTTTCATTATAAAGCATCCTTGATGTTTATTTTTGTTTTTTTTTTTGTTTTATTATCCTCCCTGTTATAAATTAAAGTAATTGGTTTATTGAAAGCATGGTGCAAATTTAAAAAAAAAAGTTAAAATTATTATTATTATATGTAATTATTTTTTGTTAAAGTGATAAAATTAAAGTTTCAGTCTATATTCAAATTATTTAAGGTTATATTTTTTTTTGTCGAAAAATTAGTGAGTAAAAACAAAAACAAAAATATTTTTAAAAGTAAAAATCATTTATAATTTTATTAAAATATAAATTAATTATTATTGAATTTTTACCTTTTGGTATTAAACTAATTTCAAATATAATATATTTTAAAATAAATATCATGTAAATAATGTACTCGTACATAGATTATTTATTTATTAAATTATTTATTTATAATATTTTTGTATGTACATCCAACCATTAATCTAATTTACATAATGTGTGTGCTATTGTATAAATTTAAGTAATTTATTTTTATAATCATTTAAATATACAAACAGGTCCGGTAGATGGTTTGTACGAAATGTGTGGGGCACTCACTAAAAAACCACTTTAAAATAAAATTTTTTTAGGCTTACATTCTTAAACATTTTTGCCACTTTATTTAATTTATTATTTATTTATATATATAGATTTACATACTTGGATATTAATATTTAGGTCCTTTGTCAAGATGTGAATCTTTTATTTATTTTATCCAAATGACAAACTATACTGGATCAGGTGTTTTTTGTTTGCTCAATGGGAACTTCTACGTAAATAAGACCTCTTCAGATCTATTGTAATTCCCCGCATTTATTATCTTAAAATTGCAGATCCATGTCCTTAATAGATTTGCAATTTAAAGAAAACAAACGTGGAAGTAAAACTAAAATAAAAAAGTACTGGATGAAGTTGAAACCTTTATAAAGCATTTTTTTGTTCACTTTCATTTGGATTCGAATTTGAGATTTTTGGATTGAAATTGCCAGTCTCAGCATGTATTTTACTTGATTTTCAATCCTATCTTTAATGATAGCCATCAAAATTTTTTAGGAATAATTATTTTTGAACAATTATAGTATGAAAACTATATATATTTTAAGAAATTAATAACTAATTGTTTAGATTTATGGAATAAAAGTCGAGTTTCCTTTCACTAATCATTTGTATTTATTTTGCAAATATCGATATTTCGGAAGCAACTTACTTCCTTCATCAGTGCTTTGCGACTTATTTATATCGATTATATCGATATTTGCAAAATAAATACAAATGATTAGTGAAAGGAAACTCGACTTTTATTCCATAAATCTAAATATATCACTAAAAACAAATCTGATTATCAAAAACAAAACTAATTGTTATTTATAGGAACTGTTTTTGAAGTAGATGATACCGAAGACATCATTATTTCCAATTGATTTTATCTTAGTGCAATGTTAATGTTATGTAGGTTGTTAACAAGAAAGCCCATTGTAATACCACAGAATTTCGATTCTCCGCATTGATCCTAATTATAGAAACCAATTTGAGCTTTTTTCAAAGCGATGGAGGGACTTAATGTTTGTACTTACAAAATCACCCAGAGGGTCTAGAAAATAGGATTCGTGTAAAAACAGGTGTAAAAATGTGTAGAATAGGTACATCATCACCTTCTTCCTATTTTCAAGCTCTGCAGAAAACATTTGAGTAGACCTCAAGCCTTCTAATATCTTTGCCTACAAGGAATTGTGTCCTATAATAACCCCTGACATTATACTGATATCTAATATCGATACAAATTAAATAAAAAGCCAGAGTAATTTAACAAGCTATGTAAACATAACAAAAAAACCAATATTTTGCCCTTTTTATAATTGTTTTTAGATTAGTGTGTTGAATTATTATTATTGTTATATTAGTTTATACGAGTAATATTATTAGTAATTAAACTACTCTGTACGAGCGACTGAACTCTCTTGAAATAATGAATTGAAATAAATAGAAATAAAAAATTAATATTGTTAATGATAATACGTTACGGGGCCGTTTATTGTTCAGTATTGGCCAGATATGCTTAGCTACATTGCAGTCAGATCTATTTGACAATTTGTAATTTGGTTTGTGTCTTTATGGAGCAGTAGATTACAGGTAGTTAGAGGCTTATTCCTTTCTGGAAGGATCCTCAAGGCAATAGAAAAGAAATTTTTTAAGAGTTTAGCAACATTGAGGATCAAACGTCGTATATACTGTACAGGTTCAAAAATAATATGTAGTTCCAAAAATATATAGAATACTATATAATAGTACTAACTAATAATATATAAATAGTAGGAGGAAGTTAAAATATAATTAAAGAAGTTTTCTTTAAAACTTTACGATAATATCAAACTAGAAACAGATTTGGGGATGGGTTACATTTCAAATTGATTGATTTGGATGGGATGCGGAATAATTTTGTTAAAATGAAAGACAGACGATTCCCATTTAATATAACTTCAGTAATGATAAATATATTAAATTATTAGTGCTGACTTCATTTATATATATGGTTTTTAAATATATGCACTTTGATAGGACTTACTGTTCATTTTAATTCTTTTACAAACAGAAGTTCGCTTTCAAGTTTTTTACACCTCTTGGGAGCATAGGGCTTCCACTTGACATTTCCATCGTACTCGATTTGTAGCTGCTAATTTAACTTGTTCCCACGTTATGTTTGTCTTTACAAGCTCCTGTTTTATGGTCCTCCGGTATTCTTTGGGCGACCGGGTCTTCTTGTGCCTTGTCGGTTCCATTCTAAGCTCATTCGCACGATGTTGTTTGATGGCTTGCTGGGAGTGTGGCCTATCTATCTCCATTTCCTTCTTCTAATTCGCTTACAAGTAATATAATCGAAAAATTTCCTCTTATTTATATAAAAAATACTTTAATATAAAAGTTTAAACAAAAAGAAATTATCAAACATTAGACTAGTTTCAATAATATCAATTTGTCAAGTTATTTAATGAGCAGAAATCTCACTTTCCGACTTTGATGTAAGGGCTGTTCGACAACATACAACTTTAAAGATAAAAAAAAATTTGAAAAAAAAATTAAAGACTTAAAATATTTTTCAGACATTAGAAAAGCCTACATGTCAAGTCTGTTAACACATTTTGAATAAAAATAAATACAAAATTTATATTACACGTACGTATGTATGTATGTATGTATTATAAATCTAAAATATTTTAATTATATTTTCTTTTAAATAATTTACAAGAGCATCTGTTTATTGAAATTTTTTTAAATTTAATTATATTTAATTTACATATATTCTGCCACCATTTTATGCGTTCCATTTAATTATAATAAGTACATACTTCTAAGGATTATCGAATATTTTGCAAATAAAACTTTTAAATATTTTAATCGAATTTGAATATGTACATAAATAAATAAATTATATAACCTGTGCTTTTCAATACAATTATAAATTATTATTGTCTATTGAAAAAAAAATATATATATCATTTTTTAGAATAATCAAATATATATAAATTTCTATCAAATAAACATAATGTGAGTTAATATGTATAACCACGATTAAGGTGATAGGTAATACTTTAAATATACATATTATGGTAAATTATTTTCCTATTTAAGTTTATTCGCCGACTGGAATACTAATTTAGTTTTAAGCTCTACTTCAACAGCCACTTTTGCAGTGTTTTATGTTGTCATTATATGTTATTTAGTGCTTACATGGTCCTTATATATATGGTTTTACCACCTCCTGAGAAATTCAAGAACCGATTATTATTTGTTACGCCATAGAAAAATTAATGAAATGTATTTTGTTTCATACTTTTTTATAGTTTACGACTTCATCAAATAATTATATATATATGAAGTACTGAGAATTATCAAATCTTAATCAAAGCCTTGGTCTATGTTCAGATTTGAAAACATTTCCAGAGTTATAGAGTCAAAAAAATTTCATTTGAATTGAGTTGATTAATATTTTATTCAGGGCTATTAAACCTAATTAAATTTTTTAGCCAATATATGGGATTTTTTTTTTTTTTCAAAATCATTTAAAAAATTATTAAATATTAATGAAAATTATTTATAAAAAAGATTTTACCTAAAACAGTAGGATTGAAAGAAAAAGAAGGGAAGAATTTTTCTTCCTAATTTATCCTATTCTATCCTATCTCAACCAAGCTAAAAGTGCTAAATTTTCCTAGCGCTTTGACTGTTTATGAAAAAAAAAACTTATTAACTATTTAATTAATTAATCAATCAGTTAATCAATTATATAAATGCAAAAGGATGTAGTTAGTTGAATTCGAAATAACAAAACGCCATTTTGCCTAATGTTATTTGACAAAATGGACTCTTCGCAACCTTCTATTTTTGATAATTTTGCAAAAAGATGCTTGGCAAATATATATTTTGAAAAAAGGATACTTAATTTCCAAAAATAATTTGATATATATATATATATATATATATATTTATCTACATATATATATAATTACATAGTTGTAAAGTTGTCCTATTTGATAAAAATACTATTTCAGAATTGGTCACTACACGAAATTTATAAAATTAGGAGAAATGAAAGTTTGACATGTAGATTTAGCTAATTGAACCTAAATTTAAGTAACAAAAACAAAAGAAGAAAAATTATTTAAATTTTATCGAGGAAGTTTATGATTTTGGTTAACTTAATAATACCAAGTAATTGAACGTATACTTCTAACACATCATATATCATTTGCATTTCTATAGTGCTCAGAGCAAGCCTTAAACCTGGGATGAAAATAGATTGGTTCAGAAATATGTAACTAAACATCTGGTCAATCCATCAAATAGTTCACATCCCTCAATCGTGGAGTCCCAATTTTGAGTCATGTGATTTGATTATACATCCATTCTTTTTCAATTTACAGAGACAATACTTTTCAAACAGTTAACTAATTTATTTGTTTGATATATCTAGCTCAATATTCATATGAATCATTTCGTTTAATAAGCTCTTCTATAATCATAAACGAATTTATTAAAATATTAATATTGTCGAGTATGATGCAGTAATGGATAAAATACTTTAAATACTACTCAGGGAGCCCGTAAAGGTGATGTTAACGACATTATATTCAACTGCGTTCATTAGAATACACATTTCTGCATAAGAAATACTGATTTCGCCCTTTAATCAAAAGTAAAATTTTTCTTGTCTGCATTTACAGGCGCATCTACATTTAAATTTATTATTTAAAACAAATTTTTTACTTAACAAAAATTGTTCTGGATTGTTCAAAGGTTGTTTCGTTTTTAAGTAACCAAAATTAATATTTATGCGTGATTTTGATATTGAAACCATATAAGTGGCTGAAAATTATTATTATTCAAAGAGGAATATTATAATTTAATAAAATAAATAAAATACATATAATTATGTATGTATCTATTTGCTTTTGGAGTATTCAAATTTGGATGAAAATATTCCAACCAAAACACTAATAAGAGAAGTAATATATATACAATTATTATTGTATAGTATGAATATTAAATTTAAACAAAATTTTAATTTGTTTAAGCAAGAATATAAATAATTTATTCAATTTGTTTTGTTTTCAAGTTCAGTTTTTTTATAAAAAATAATCAAAATAAGTTTGTTCGATTTTCCTTTATATATATTAATTATGTAGAAAAAAGGCAAAAACATGTATATGTAAATAAATCAAAAATTATTTAGTTGATAAGATACCTAATATTTTCGATAGTTTTAGCTTGAAGTCGGTCAATATAAATACATAAGTTAAATTTTTGAATGAATAAAAATTCAATTAAATAATTTATTTATTTATAAATTAAATTTATTATAATAAAATCAATAATACTTACATTTTGGGAACTAACGTTAGGGGAATTGGGAATTGAGGGGCCCGTTCTTTGTCTTAAACGGGCCAAAGCACTCCTTAGGCCCTCCGTATTGTTATTAGCGGGCCCCTTCTCAAATAAAATGCACCCACAAAACAACAGTTTGATAAATTATTGTAAAGTTTTCAATTTGATAAAATTTTCCAAATTTGATTTATTTGTTTTGTTTTTATTATTTTATTTTTTATGCCAATTTATCCTCTATTTTTCAATAATATTTAATAAATTTATTTTTTTTTTTCATTTTTTCTTTTGTTTGTTTTTTTAACTACATGTTATATTCTTTAGGAAAAAATAGAAAACCGACTTTGATTTAACAGAACTTAATAATTTAGAACTCTGAAAATTTATAATTGAAGAGGAAGAGTTTAACAAGAGTTCATTCATATCTTAGTTATTATTTTGTATTAGACCTGAAATATAGAAGAAAAAAAAATGTTATTTAAAAATATATTTTTTCACATTTAGAATTAGTAGTTATATCAAAAATTCAAAAGAAAAACGTATTATTTATCTGATTGTTAATGCTTTGTGTGAACATAAAAAACTTTAAACTTAAATTATAATAATTTACATAAATAAATTACATGTGTAGATATGTGTATAAACAGTGCTATTACAATATTTTAGTAAATTTATCTGAAAACCGATGTAGTAATTGTAAGTTTGATTAAGAATAAAAATTGTTCCCAATTAAATCTTATATGCATATCTAAAAAATAAAATTATTATTCTACAATACAATAAGATTTAAATTGAAAATCAAAAAAATATGAACTAAATAAAATAATACGTAAAAATACCAAAATTGACTACGCTACATCCTTTCTGGTGATCGGGCGACTGTGAGCGATTATGGAGCACAGAACATGTTTTAGACAACAGGGGAAGTAGAAGTAATCACATGGTAGACATTCAGTGATTTTCCAATGGGTTAACTAGCTCCTAATATGCGAACTCCTGGCGACCTCCAGTTTTAAGCTAGCCTTCCCGTGGTATGTACCTACTTTTTTTTTAATTTTTCAAAATATAAAACGTTGAGATACGCGACAACTTCAACACTACATTGAAATTATTTTTATTCTCAATAATAAAATAATAAGAAAGGGCTTATGTATAATATTAATTAAATATATTATTTTAAAGCTATTAACGCTATATATTTCATTGCTATTAAGTCTGTTTTAATATTTGACTTCAAAAGCAATGATAAGGGAACTCATATGTTGCTTCCGAAATATCGATATTTTCAATCAAATATAAAAATTTTTAATAGTGAACGGAAACTTGACAACAATAAAATTATTTAATTTAAAATATCACTAAAAACAATCAACCGATTAATAAATTTATAGATTTAGAAAATAGAAATGAAATCGCTTCTCACTAAATATAAATATAAAAGTGGATTCATCGGTGATTTAGTTTGATCAAAGTTATAAAAAATTATTGAGCCAAATGTGTATTAAAGATTAGTCTTAAAGGCTAGAACTTTAATTTTAAAACAAAGGAATAGAAATCCTTCAGTACATTAAGGTATTATCTCTCCATCCTACTACGAAAAAATTTAACAATAACTGAAAGTCCTTTTAATGTACATATTTAACCTTTTATTCGATTTTTTTCAATCGATATTAAAAATTAAATACCCGCAAACATAAGAAAAAAAAATTATTGCTTTGAAACAAGTACTTAGAATTGTATATAGCACTTATTTGCTGGTTAATACACATTAATAACAAAAATACAAGTTATTTAAATTTAAATTAAAAACAATATAAATATAATAATTAATTATATACATAGAATTATTCAGAAATTCGATAAAACTAATATATTTGATAATTTATTAAAGAAAAGAAAAAATTTCGTTATTCCAGAGGAACCATTCAATTTAAATAAGTCATCCCCAAAGTTATATAAGCCCTAATAAATATTTTTATATAAATATACCAAGAATAATAATTTAAAGAAAAATTTTAACTTGTTCAACACTTTATAAAAATACAGTGTCCTATAAAATTTGTTAATTTAAAATTCAATAAATTATTCAATAACATTTTCATTTTATTTTAAAAATCTATTTTTTAACGTATCAAATTAAGGTACAATGTATAAATATAATGTACTTTTATTTTACACCTTGAAAGCAAATCACCTTGAAAGCGAAAAAAAATTGTCTGATATAAACACAATAAAACTTAGAGAATCAACCTCACTGGTTATTGAGATATTGAATGGAGATCACCGTTATGAAGATATTGTAGTACACAACCTAACCTTAAAATATATTGGTACTAAAATTTTGCTCTAAAACAAGCTGTAAAAGACCTTAAAGTGCTCAAAAATATTATTTAAAAACTATTAAAATTTATTACAAAAACTGTATTTGGAAAAACTTATCAATCTGGGAACCACTCTGTATTTTTTAATTGATTTAATTTTTTATATAATCTCTTTAATCTTTGATATTTTACCCAAATATATCAATTTGTGATATTTATATATAGATATACTGTTTAATTTAATAACTTTACAAAATAGTCCCCAATATGTTTTTATTTTTATTTTATTTTAAATGTACATTTGAATGTGTTTGTAAGAATTTATTTAAAATAGCACAATTTTCTAATTTTCCACATGAACAAATTAAATATGATATTCAATAAATTTCGCTACAAAAATATATCAAAAACTCATTTATTCAGTTGAATTAACTAGGATACAATATCATGATTTTCTTAAATAATCCTTATGAATTTATGATATGTTATAGGGCAGCGACGGCGGAACACGGAACAATTTTAAGTCACCCACTAGTTGTTTTGTTTGTTCAAACAACTTTTGTTTTTTTCAAAACAATTCTAAATTCCATATTTTCCCACATCATTTTTTTCCTTTTTTTTCCAGATAATTTTTTTCCACAGAAAAATGACATACATAATTTCTTGCTTGCCTTTTAAGTGTTATTTTTACAAAGCCTACTACATAATTTACACCGTTTTCTTCTACAATAACAATTTCTCAGTAGGCATTGCAAAAAAATTAAAAATTTTTTTAACTATTTGTATTATATCATTTAACTTTACTTTTAACAAAACTAAAGACGTAACTTGCACACGCTCTTTAAATTATTAGTTCATACAGTCTTCTTGATTTATTAAGTTTTCAATTTTCGGTAAGAAAATTAGTTTTAATAATTTGTTTCTATTTCAATTCAAATTTAACATTTTCAAATTATAAATATTAATCCTTTAGATATATTTAGCATGTCAGCGGTTAAGAAACTTAAGATAAATGATACAAGTTCAAGGCCATATCAAACAGAATGGTTTGGAAAATACGGAGCTGTTGATATAGATAAGAAAATTCTTTGCTTAATTTGCAGGGAAAATAGAACGTCTCGTGCTTACAATGTAAAACGACATTTTAAAAAGATACATACAAATCTTGCTTCCTTAACAGAAGTAGAAAAAACGAATTATTTTTTCAGAAGCTAAAAGAATATAAATCACAAGCTAATGTATTTAAAACATTTCTAAATCCAAAAAACGACATTACAGCTGCTAGTTTTCATGTAGCACATTGTATCGCACGTCATGGAAAACCTTTTTCGGAAGGTGAGTTTTAAAAGAAGCGTTTTTGGAATGTAGTGCTGCCCTATTTGCTGATTTTAAAGCAAAAGAATTAGCGCATTAATGAGTTGTCTATAAGCCGCAATACAATTAAAGAACGAATATTAAGATTAGATGAAAATACTAGTTTCATACAATATAAGGATACACTTAGTAATGATCCAAAAGTCATATCTCAATGTTTTAGTGAATTTTTTGGAAATTCATATGCAGCACCTATATTTAATGCTACCGCATCACAATTTGACCATTTAGATCATTTTCCTAAAACAACCTTCTCCTCGTTTTGCATCAATGATGCTATCGTTACAGATTATTTAAATAAGGTAATAACACATTCCCTGGTCCAGATGGTATTCCAGAGGTTATCCTCAAAAATTGTTCAAAGTCTTTGGCCCCAACGCTCTCGAGAATCTTTAATTTATCCATTTCTACTAGTTCTTTCCCTTCTATTTGGAAAAAAAGCCTTTATTAGACCAGTGCATAAGAAGAACTCTGCATAAAAAGAAATTAGCAATTATCGTCCAAACGCCAAACTTTCCTCTATTCCCAAACTGTTTGAACTAATCATTTATAATCAAATTTACGATTACTGCAATTGCCTTTTAATACCAAACCAACACGGGTTCGTTAAGAACAAATCCACAGTTACGAACTTGGTTGAGTGTACTTCTGAGTTTATTCTTAATATGGAGACAGGATTTCAAACTGATGTCATATACACTGACTTTAGTAAAGCTTTTGACCTGCATTATACTATTGAAATTATATAAACTTGAATTTCCCTCCTTTTTTGTCAGTTGGGTCGAATCTTATATGACAAATCGGAGTTACATCGTGCAGTTTAGAACAGCCTTTTCATCATCGTTTGAAGCCAATTCAGGTGTCCCTCAAGGCAGCCATTTAGGCCCACTCTTATTTATAATTTCTATCAATGATGTAACTTCGGTAGACAAAAACAGTCAAGTTAAAATTTATGCTGATGACATGAAAATCTTCAAAAAAAATTACATCTCTACTAGACTTAACCCTTCTTCAAGAAGATCTAGATAACTTTTTCTTATGGTGCAAAACTAATGACCTTCAATTAAATATAAACAAATGTGCCACAATGAGTTATCATAGGCGAATTAACTGTCTCTCATATACTTATTCACTTAATGAACAAGCCTTAGAAAAATTCAAGTCTATCAAAGACTTGGGAGTTATTTTTGATGAAAAACTTACTTTCAAAATGCACTGCAATAACATCATCAATAAAGCTAACTCATTGTTTGGATTCATAAAACGATGGTCCAAAGAATTCAATGACCCATACATCTTGAAATCCCTATTTACTTGTCTCGTTAGACCCCAGCTTGAATATGACAGTCACGTATGGTCACCTTATTATGAAATTCACAGTAATCGAATAGAATCAATTCAAAAAAAATTCTTAAGATATGCTTTACGTCTCCTTCCTTGGTCAGACCCTTTGGCTCTTCCACCTTATAATAATAGACTCAACCTTATTCACCTAAATATATTAAAAAATAGACGTGAGATCGCGGATGTGCTCTTTATCACGCAAGTAGTTACCGGGAATATCGTATCGTCATTTATTTCTGAATCAGCTAAAATTAACACTTGTACCCGATTTCGTTCGCCCAATCTTTTCACCCTAGTGTTTCATCGTACTAATTATGGTATGAATGAACCTATCCATCGAATGATGATCGTTGCCAATAAGTACAAGGATGTAATTGATTTAACCCTGTCAAAAGATGCGCTAAGGAAGCGTTTATATTTATGTCACCAAACTATAAATTCTTTTTAGTAATAAATTGTTTTTTTTTTTTCTTAACTAAGCCAATTTACTATATAAAACCCTAACCATGATAATCCAACATACCTGTTTATACTAATATATCTACTATTATCCAACATAATAACCAACATACCTGTTTATACTAATTTTATAAAATTTTGAAAATTGTTAATCTCTATATTATAATTTACTCTTGATTCATTGTTTTGCATGTTTTTAAATTTTTTGATTTTTTTTTTTATTCCTTTTTTTTTATTAATTATGTTAAAATTATATTTTTAAGAATCTTGTAATTTGTTTGATTTAAACGAAGTAAATAAATAAATAAATACTTCTTCTCAAATAAATTACGATTTAAAATGTGCCGAAATGTATTCAATTGCTTTAGATGAGAGCACGGACATAAGTGGTTACGCACAACTTGCAGTTTTTGCCATGTATAAATCAGGAAATATAATGAGGGAAGAACTGGTCAAGTTAATAACATTGACAGGAAGAACTACTGGTCTTGATGTTTTTAAGGAATTCGCTGATACATTTATGAAAATGAATATTGATTTACAGAAAATTGTTTCTGTAACAACCGATAGTGCTTCTAGCATGATTGGCAAAAATATTGGTTTTATTCAGCAACTTAAACAAAATGTCCAACATTCTTTAATTGAATTCCACTGCCTCATTCATCAAGAAGTCTTATGTGCAAAACAGGGATTGACAACATTTTCTAACGTAATGCCAGTTGTAACAAAAATAGTCAATTTTATAAATGCAAGAGCTCTAAATACCGAGAATTTGCAAAATTATTAGAGGAAATTATTTGTCAATACTCTGGGCTTTTAATGTACAATAATGTTCGATGGCTCAGCCGTGGTCAAGTTTTAAATAGGTTTGTAGATTTAGACGAAATAAAACTATTTTTGCATGAAAAAAACAATGTTTTTAACGAATTATCAAATATAGAATGGCTAAATGACCTAATGTTTTGCTGTGATATCACTCAGCATTTTAATGAATTGAATAAAAAACTCCAAGGACATGGTCAAGTTCTATTAGTCATGTTTGAAAATATTAAAACGTTTATGACAAAACTTGATATATTTAGTAATGATTTGAAAATGAAAATATTGAAATATTTTCCATATCTGCAAAAACATTTGCAAGCAACTGAAAACTTTGCTAGTATTATTACACAGGATCATACAATTAAAAAATATTTAACTGTTATTGAGGAAATAAAACAAGCTTTTCTGGATAGATTTCATAAATTTAAGGATTTAGAAAAAATATTACAGTTTATATTGTATCCACACAAAATTGAATTTAATAATTTGGAATTAACCGTGTTCACTTGGTTAGGTATTGAAAATTTTGAAATGGAATTAACAGAATTCCAAAGCAGTTTTATGTGGAAAAACAAATTTGAAAATTTAATTACAGATTTCAAAAACAGGTTTTAGAAAATATTTCTGACAATAAGAAAAGGGTATTCGAACAAAGAACTGATAATATAATATTAAAAGAATGGGACTCTTTACCAGATACATTTAATCCAATGAAAAAACTGCTCTTTTAACAATGTTTGGTTCAACATATGTATGCGAAACTTTATTTTCATCAATGAATTTTATAAAATCCACGCAAAAAAAATGGACTAGGTAATGAAATGACCGCCGCATGTGTAAAAGTAATGAATTCCAAGTATGAGCCAAATATACGACAATTATCTGAAAATAAACAACAAGTTTCGCATTATATATATGTATATGTATAATTCTTTTGATATTAAATTTTCTTTGTTTTTTTATTATAAAATAATAATCATACATATAATATGTTCGAATAGTAAATAAAATCATATTTACATGTATTTTTGTTAAATTTTTAATTACTAAAATAATACTTGACCCGTAGGTTGATATGTCAAAAAAATAAATTCAATTTTGACTCACTTGTGAAAAAGGTTCGCCATCGCTGTTATAGGGGGTTAATATTGTCTATTGATATTATTTTTAATTAACCCTTGAATTGGTTGAAAAATTCGCCTCCTACAATTTAGCAGCTTTATTAGAAAATTATAATTTTATATGATAGTATACATTGAAATCATTTTATACGGAATTGTTGAGCTCTATTAATATCACATATTACAGCACACTATAATAGTAGAGAAACCCAAAAATAAAATGCTCAATATTAGTGGTACCTGCTTTAACTATAGAATTCATAGCAAAATTCCTTTAAATAAAACAAAGAAAGTGACACAATTCGAAAATTCATATAAATTTACACTGAATGTCTGAAAAAGTACATGTTATTTCTTTATCAATTTAATAAATTTCTAGGCCAAATTATAATAAAATAACGGAAAATTTAAGATAATAAAACCTTGTCTGGCACCTGAACACTTTAAACTGTATATCTGTACAATAGCAAGAACATGCAGTCTAACAATGTTGCAAATTCGATCACCTCATTATCATTATCACTGTCCTGTAACCCAATCCGTGGGCATTGGGTGGAAAATTTCGCTTTACTGAGATGAGTAGTAGAGAATAGAAGAGAGTAAAATCGTGGAGTGTATAGAAAAACCGCGGAGGTAGCAACCAAAAGCAGGTCCATGCCCAGAACAAAGCCCCTTTCACATTTTGAATTAAATGGTATTTGTCGTAACCATATAGTGGCTGCAAAAAACTTCTGTACTCAGAAGCTGTAAGAAGATGAATCTGCCCATCCAGCGGTCAGATTTGCGTGTCATACTTGAGCTTATAGGTTTATCATCCATATCTCAGAGAATGCCAAATCGTCAACCAATTGATAACATTTCATGAAATATGACAACAAGTGGTAGGTCTGCAATAGGTTATCCTGATCAAATCACGTTAAATCCTCGGCTGTAGTAAGCCTCGGTTGTAGTAAGCCGCACATTGGATTTATAGGTGCGCATATATTATGTGGTGGTGAGGAATGGAATTCAAAGATAAGAGAATCGGAAGTAAATTATCGAAATCTGAGTCTAGAGCATTAGATCACCTTAAATTCTTCATGTTCTATTAGATAAAAGGTGGCGCAAGCTGCTCTAAGTATCAACAGTTGACTAATCAACTAATTTGTCAAAATAATGAATCTTGTGCACAAGAAAAAAGCACAATTTCTTCTATACCCTAATAGAAAAATGATAAATGATTATGAAATTATATTGCACTTGTAAACTTCAATTTATTAACGGTAAGTTACCAATTAATTTTTAATGTGCCTACAACGACAATAACTTTACAAGAGAGATAGTATGATAACATTGTTATCAAATCTGTTATTAGTAAAAGAAAATGTTTTGTCCCTTCTCTTAATCGCAGAATCTACGCTCTTCATAAAAACCAAAAATTAAATAAGGAAAGAAGAATTTAGTTGTAAATTTTATTATTCACAAGACAGAAACAAATATTGTTCCTAAAATTGAGAAATATTTCGTCCTCAATTTAGTTATTAAACTGAATATTTCTATAAGGAGCACAACATATAGGTACGATCCCAAAGGTAATTTCTTTACACACCGAAAGATTAACTTTCAAATGATTTCTAACGAACTTATAAAAAAAATATGCAAATAAAAAAATGTTACCTTTAATTTGTTCAATTTTTACGTGTAGAAAAAATGATGGACACAATGTTATAAAATTTATTAAGGCACAAAAACTTAGATTGGTAGTACATGTCGTGAGGATGAATGAGCAAAGCATGCCAAAAAGAATATTATGAATGAAAGACAACTCCACAAGATAATTGTAAACGAGATAAAAACTCGCTCTGTAGAACCAATAGAAAATGATGATGAGAAGAAATGATGTGTTTAAGTATTTCTAAGGAAACCTTTCAATATAGATTTCTAATACACAAAGTTCAACCTAACCAAATTAAGAATTTATTGAATATATTAAATATTTAATTTCGATAACTCTAAATCTAAATATTTATTTTTTAATAAACATTATTGTTCCAACATTAAAATGCATCAAAAGAAAAGAACAGAAAACTCATTAAAATACTTTTTTAAAATGGCAAAAAGAAAATAGAGTGTGACTACAAAACTGACGTAGGTGTACGTGTAAGTGATGCAAAGTGTCAAAATTTAAATTTATATTGAATTCTATAAGCACAATTATTGATTGCAATTCGACTGAAATTTCCAATATATTTATTCAAATTTTATAAATATTAGTTAAGAATTTTATTTGACAATGTAAATATGGAAAATGCAAATATGATAAATGCAAAATAACTGAATTTAATTGAACAATAGCTACTGTAAAAATTAAGTAATACAGATAACTATGTTTAGAGAAGTTGGTATATTATTTGCATTTTTCTTGCAAAAAATGAAAATTTTGTATCTATATATTTTTTTTAAATAAATTTAAATTTGGTAATTTCTTTAGATTAATTTACATTAATCATGGTTATTTAAATACAAGTCATTGTATTTTTAGCAATGCTTACTGCCATACTCACTCAATAAATTTGTTTTTTAGTGAACATAGTGAATCATGTTATTTTTTTCATATTTTCTATATCACTAATTTTTTCAAGCTCTTTTGTCGAAATGATTTTACATCTAGTGCATTCCAGAATAGCACAGTTGTTATTTTGTTCAATACCACACAATTACTAAAATTTTAACTTTAATACTTAAATGTCTAAGCTAAATGAAATTAGAGTCTGACGAAGTATCTGAAATGTATGAAATTAGACAAATAAACTTTAAAAAGTATAAACGAAGATATTTATCTCTTTCCCATATATTATTACAATATTATTTAATAATAATTTTATGTTAGCAAGTAAAATAGTATTTCTTTTGTAAAGCAAATCGAATTCGTTTTGCGCTATTAATTTTAATTTTCGCCCGCTCCTTCGAGGAAGTTTAATAAAAATCGTAACCACTATTTAATTATGAATTGTTTTTCATCGTTTCAACTTAGTCTTAGTAGATACTATATAATTTTTGTTTTAAGTTTGTTATCTTAGACAAAAACCGCATATCGCATACTTAATAAATTTTTTTTTAAAAAAATTAAACTCAATTTTGGCGATGGATGAGTTGCGGCAATTCGATAAATTCAAATTTTTGTAAGTATATTAAAATAAAGAGTTGGGTTTGATATCCCAATGTCAAAATCCCAAAATCCAAATCCCAAACCCAAAATCTCAAATTTCAAAGTCCCAGTGTAACAAAATCCCAATGTTACAAAATCCTAAGTTACAAAATAATAAGTTTTATGCATTTAAAAATTTAATATTAAAAACTTAAAATTTAAAATAATGTTTGCTATCAATAAAATTAAACACCACCGAGCTACAATTCTGTCATTTCTTTTATGTATATTAGAATGAATATAAAGCAACATTAATTATTAAATGTTTGTACTCATTTTATTTTGGGTATGAATGAAGTTCTTGCGGCTCTGGGAGTCGTTCAATGATGGCTGAACGCCGAACGGCTGTACAAAAGTCCATACAACTAAAAGCGAAACAAGTCCTGAAAAAAATTCAAAGAAATCTTCGTGTTTTAAAACCAATTTTTTTTTAAATATATAAAAATTAAATCAGAATCTCATATAAAATAAATATTTTGGAAAAATTATCAACTCTAATTTTGATTCCATCTCTAAAGTCTCACCTTAACATATAAATAAATATTAATAGTTTCTTGGAATTTTATATCACTGGGATTTTTTTTTGGGATTTAGGTGGAATTGAAAATTAAAAATTTTTTAAGAAATATTAAGTTTTTCTACATCTTCTTTTAGAGAATAATAATATATCTATCTTTAAAAGAATAATAATAAATCGGTTCAAATATTTGTTCCATATTTAGAGTAGTGTCGGCTGCACATAAATTTGTACAGCAATTTTGAGAACTCGCCAAATCTGGTATAAAAATGTTATATAAAAGGGTTAGTGAGCAAATCCACAAAAAAAACCCATAAACTTGTGGCAAATTAATCCCGGGAAAAGGAGATATCCTCGCTGTAACCAACAGCAGATATGCATAAAAGAATTTATAGCGGTATCGTATATAAATATTCTGTAAAAGGCGTAGAACTTTGATTTTGAATCCAACTCTAAATTTTTTCTTAACTCAAAAGTCGCATAAAATGTCGTACATAATGAAGTGCAATGCAATAACAAGCAATAACAAGGATCGTTTTTTGTAGATTTATTTTTGTGGCAAAAGTCATTATAGATTTTGTTTTTTTTTTTTGGGATTTAGTACACAATGACTTTTGCTACAAAATAAAAATTCATAAAAAAAATCTACAAAAATCGATTCTCGTTATTGCTTTTATTCATTTCACTTTATTATCTATGGTACCGCAAGTTTTTACTACATATTTTTACTACAACGTTTATTTTCGAGTAATTTGTTTTATCAAATTTCAGGCGTATCAACGAGAGCGTATCTCAAACTCCTGCGGGGTTTCATCTTTTTAGATGCTATAGGTAAAATATTAATATTTAGGTATTCATTTCATTTTTTCCAGAATGTTTGCCTGAATCATTTTTATGCGTAGTCGCTGTTGGATACAAAAAACAGAATATCTTCTTCCAAAATTAATCTTGCTACAATTTTATGAATTTTTGTTTTGTATGTTTTTATTTCTGGATTTCGGTTTGTAAATTTGCCCAAATAATATGTCATTACAATCTAGGATCTGGATAATCTAGGGTTGGTGAGTAAATCCACAAAAAACAAAATCCATAATGAATTTTGCCACAAAAAAAAATCTAAAAACACAAAAATTGCCTAAATAAGGACAGTCTGAAAAAAAATTATATTGCCCCATATTATACAATTTAGAAACTAGCTATTTGGAAATCAAGCTATTTTCGAAAAATTTGAACGTATCAGAAACAAATCTGGATGTAAAAAAATAACGTTTTGTTGAATAATTTCAAAAGCAAATTTTATTAGCAATCATTTAAATACTTGTTTGATTTAAGGCAGCATTAAGCTCTCAAAATTAGTAGAGTGAGTTTACGTACTAGATTTTTTATACTTATTAACTCTGTTGTGTTCTTTACTTTAATCAAACACGACTTTGTTTTATTGAAACTATATGATATTTTCTATCTCTTATAACTAGTTATATTATCAAAAGCTAATCTTATTACTAAATCATGTCATACTGTATACATTTATGTGTACACAGTGCTGGAGCGTTTATCGGTAGGCCAGTGTTGGCACTACCATTGATTCTGCTACTAATACGACTAATAGTAAGTACATACTTTCTTTTGTGAAATCCATAAATTGATACTTACCGATCAACAATACAAAAAGCTCATGACCATGTCCCATAAATTAAGGATAAATCCTCTAATGACCATAATTCTAAATTAAAATTATTATAAAATTTAAATTAATAAATATGTATATTTGAATGTTATTGCAATGCATATTATTATCTATTTTCCTCTTCATTATTACGATTATTATTCTAATTTTTACTATGTATGTATGTATTTAAAATTTCTCTACTAAAATATTAAATGACCTTCCACCTTCAATCACACACACATATACACATATTATACATAAATTATTAAAATAAGCAAAACCTTAAAGAATATTATGTTAATATACAAAGTAGAAAACAAAAAACCATAGTTTTATCACTTTATCCTTGTATTGAATTACACACAAAGTACAATTTAAAATAACTTATAATATTTTAGGGAAAAGGAAATAAAAATAATAATAACAATAAAAAAGAAAAACGAAAAACGAAAAATAAAGAAAAGAAAAATATTATTTTATTATTAGTAAAATAAAATTTGCAACATAATAAAAACAAAAATATAAATAGATAAAATGTTAAAAATTAATCCCAGATCAGTAATTGTTCAGTACTTAAATTAAGAATAACATTTTAGATTTTGGATAACAGCAATATTGTATAGATATGTATATTTTTTATATTATGTATCTGACAATAATAAGAACATATATTAAGACTATAATACACGATGGTGAATAGATAAGCTTTAGTACATCAGTTGATAAAATTTTAAATTACAAAATTAATATTAAATTCCGAAATCCTTTTAACAACAAAAATTCTTCGAAGCTTTTTATTTAATGACCATTTCGCTAATAATTGTAGATTATGGTGAAATGACTAACTTATTAAAGATATAAGTTAATTTATTGTCAGTAATTATGGTAATTATTGCTTTTCAATATAAACGAAATTATACCAAATGAAATTATACCAAATTGTATATCCGTATTAGTACAGGAGTTTTAATAATTTAATTTTCTTAAAAAATTTCGCTGAGAATAGAAAATATCGTAAAATAGGTTAGAGAGAAGAAAAATAAAAATGGATTTAGAATGCTAAACAGAACCTGAAGGAATGATATAACCATTTTCAACTTATCTAAATGTCCAATAGTTTTAAGAATATTCCAGAAAACTCATTATGATTGACATTATGATGATGATGATAACGATGAACTATAAGAATATTTATTAAATATAATGTCAAAAAAAAGCTACCTGTGAAAAATTATTTTCGCATCTTAACATTTTGTTATCTATATTGTAAAATTAGCATCAATGTAATGCGAAAATCATATAAAAACTATATAATAACGAATTTTTTGTACTTCGTATTGCAACTTGTTCCGCATTTGTTGCGCGGTACGAATACATTTCATAATCGCATATGAAATTCGCATACTATGCATATTTGAATTTTTTACGTGGTTAGGTCCCAAGCTTTTTTTTTGTTTTATTAAATAGTTTATTTAGTTTAGTTTATTAATAATCAGGCGTACCGGTGAGCTTGATCAAGTACAAATCGAATACTCGTTCGTAAATTTACAAATGGTAAAATCGATCTAAGCAAAAATCGAATTGTTTTTTCCAAAATTGCATAAACAAGTACTCATTCTTCAAAGTTTATTTTTAAAATTCGTATATTTTATTAATTTGACACAAAAATATATTATGTATTTCTTATTTCGTAACATATTTTGAAGTGAATACAAAAGTAGTATTTCGATAGAGCTCGCAATTAGGAAATTTTTATCAAATCGTATCAAGAATTTGGAGTAATTTTATATAGAGGCCGCCGGTATTAGTGTATGATTGATTCTAATCTCTAATATCTAGCCTAATTATCCTTATCTTTATCGTAATCTTGGTTAATATGTGGGATTATTTTTAGTAGAAGCTCACAAAAATAAAAATAATACAGGTATAATCCGATTTTTTGATTAAATTCTAATAATTAAATTAAATAAATAAAAATATTTCAACATCGCCTACGCATAACCTACATTTCATAATATTAATTAACTAAGATTGTGACAACAATATGATTTAAAAATTGAAATTCGAGAATATTTGAATTTATTATTATTATTTCAATTCAAAATTTTAATTAAAATTTAAATTAATAATTGAACCCATAGTTATTAGGTTATTATGTTATAAACGATTGATTTATTGCAATGAATCAAAGATACAAAACAAATGTATTTTCAAATATCTTTAGATTTATAAATCTATGATATTGCATTTAAATTAGAATTATATAATTATTATTTATCCTTTTTACTCTATTTGAGAGTACGAGGACTTTGGCTTAGCTCAAATATTATAGCAGACTATGATGATTCAGTTTTCAATCATTATTTCACTTTCAATTAATCTACCATAGCTATATTTTAATTTTTTGTAGAGACTGAAATTGGGTAATTTCAGGAGCGGATCTGACCACTATATCACTGCAGACGCAAATGGGTTTATTGTATTTTAAAAGAGATCAATACTATATAGACTGATATTAGAAGAGACCAATTTTATCTTCCATGAGATTTGAACCATTTTACCGATTAGGCTATAGAAAATGATATTCTTTAATGTGTGCTTATTAATTCTAATTAGAACATGAGGTTCAAATTAAAATTATCAAGTAAAAAAAATTCTTCAAGCTACCATGTTTAAATAAAATTGCTTACGCATTGCAGTCTACTTCAAAATTTTCATATCGTATCATAGGTATAGAAAATTGGAAAAATTTTTGCAAAAAAATTTTAAATTGCCTTTAATATTGTTTTGGTTATCCGCAGAACATAAATCAATCTGGTATATAAAATAAAATAAAAAAATTAACTTGAAAGATTCAAGTTAAGTAACTCATATTATTAAAAAAATATACAAAAATAAACACAAAATATAAATTAATATTAATACCAAAATAGTGTGTCGTGATTATATTAGTGATTTTAAGTAGGCTTGCAGATTTATCTACAGGTCCACTGCTAAATAAATAAATGGTTTTAAAGCACGTTTGAATGAATTCGAAACTCAATACAAAAATTATTTTTTAAGCAAATCTCCTATTTTTTTTGTTTTTTTTTTTGTCAGTAACTTAGGTAGAATCACCTTTTCGTGCTTAATGAAGTACGGTACTGCAATTTTACACTACAATATCTATATCTACAATAATTCGAGTATTTATTTTAACAAATTACTGGCTTATCTACTCATTAAATGTGGAAAACTACTACTATTGTCAGGAACTAAGCCTTCTTAAATAGAATAGTTTCATTTTTATTTAATTTGTTACCAGATTATACTCTCAATTATCTTTTGTCATTTATTATATCCCTATGACAAAGGGCACTAGACCAGCTCGAAAAACCAATGAAGCAATTTTTTTGCTTCATCGGGAATCGAACCCGGGACCTTTCGGTTGGAAGGCAGGCGCTCTACCTACTGCGCCACCCAGCGTGTAACTACACTATTTATTGGATATCTTCTTTGTCTCCTTCCGTTCTGACTATCCCATATTCTTTATCTCAGTTCAATATTGTTATTAGAAGCGATTTTTGCCATGTTATTGTCAGATAGATCGATTTTCCCCCTGTCCCACCTGTTCATTAATGCTTAGTGATTGATATAAACTGATTACGTTAAAATATTAAGTAAATTCAATGATAATTAAATAACATAAAGAACCGTTTTCTTTAAATCTAAAAAATTCCTTTAAATATAAATTACAAATTTTTATCAAGGTTTACAAAAAATTCAACTGTGAACATAAATATGTACAAGATATTTTAAACAAAAAAATATTATGCGAATATTATTCAGGAACAAAACAATAATATAACATATTTATAGGCGTACCTATTATATACTGTACTTATATATGTATATAAAAAAAGAAACTAAAAAGACAACTATAATGATAAAACTACAAATATATATATATATTTATATATATATATATATATGTTCATTAATACATATATTTATATGCATACACAGAATAAAAAATTACAAAAACAACAATTCAAAGTTTTTACCTTTTCTAAGTAGAAATTAACACCCCCAGGTGATATAATAGTATAATATAATTCCTGATAAGACAAATACTTTTTTATAAGTATTTTTGTTGTTGTTGCTTTTATATTTTGTTTTTTGTATTATTGTATTTTTATTGTTAGAAACAGCGTAAAACTAAAATATCAAAAAGATAGAAAAGGTAAAACATAATCAGAAAAAAATTTTACATTGAAAATTACTGTTTTTTTTCTTTTTTGGAAAATGCTTTCCTTTTTTTGTTTTGTTTTTATTATTATTATATTTTTTTTTCTTCTACGTCTTCGGTCATTATTATTCTAGCATTGCATTATTTTCATAATATTTTATATTTATCTTTTTTTTTAAATTTTATTTAAACAGTAAAATAATGTTATCTGTTATGTATAATTTTAAACAGTTTTATGTTTTATTATTATTATTATTTAAAAACTTTAATTTTTGAAAATTTTTTGAAAAATTTTAAACTGTTTTTGTTTTACTTTTTTTTAATACAATAAAATTAAATTGGAATAATACATATTATTTATATTTACAAATATTCACTTATATATTTATTTTTATATTATAGTTTTATGCATTTTATTGAACAATTAGGATGTTATTGTATATGTATATATACACATAGGTTAAGTACATATATCAAATAAAAACTAGGTTACAGTTAAATTGTTGCCATCATCTTTAATATTTTCTTATTTTCTAAATAATTGTAATATGAATATAGTAAAAGAATATTTCGTTTCGTTATATTTAATGGTGTTTTAAATACATTCACATATCTATTATAATATACTTAATAAAAAATTTAATAATTATTAATTTTAATTTTCGTATGAGTTTTAAAATATATATATATATATATATTTTTATGGGTTAATTAGGTTTCACGTTTTTCCAAAGAAATACTTTATTTTTATTTATATTATTTTATTTTTTTAATTTTTTATTTAAACGTAATATTATTTACAACTTTTGTAATTAATTAAATTAAATCGACTTTATTTTTACATTTGTTTTATTAATTTTCTTTTTATCTTTTTATTTAACTATATATAACATTTCTTTCTTACATGAAATAATAAAACTTGCAATTTTACAGTAGCTATAACGAAAATATTAGTAAGCCAAAAATTTGACAGATGTTGCAATTTTTCTTTTTTATTGTTTTTTTTTTGTTTCTTTAGGAAAATGAATTACAAGAGAAGCACAAAGTTTTACACAAGAAAAATAAATATATATTTATATATTATGTATTTTTCAAATTTAAAAAAAATTAATTTTATTATTTTATGTAGTTTTCTTTTTTTCTTTTTTTTTTGTTGTTAGATTTTGCCTTGGAAAATTAATATAACCGAAAATAAATTAAAGATTCTAATAATAATAATAATTAATTATAATAATAATAATAAAAAGAAAAAATATTTATCCGATACTAATACAATAAAAGTGTGTTTCGCGACAGCTTTTCTCCGTAATACTACCGTAACAATTTGATATTTTGAAATGTCCTTCTTATTTTTTTGTGTTCTATTTTATTATATTTTCCAAACGTACACTATTACACATTTTCATATAGTAAGTATATAAATATTTTTTTTCTGCTATATATCACTAATAAGCTTTTCTGCACAATAAAATAAAAATAAAATAATAAAAAAAAATTAGCATTATATATCATTAACGGTGCATTGTACTCTAAAATTTATTTAATAATAGAATCTAGATTCTAAATACATAAATACTAAATTTTCTGACAACACAACATACTATATATTATATTAATATTATATAGAAAAACAAAAGCATACATACATTCATATGACTAATATGCAAAGTATGTATATATTAACTTATAGATAATAATAATATAGTAAATATGACTATAAAATCAAAAAAGGTGTTAAAAATAAGAAAATATAACTGTCTATTTATTATCATATAAATACACACTTAAAATTATTAAGCTTTTCTGTAAACTGGGGAAAATTTTTGAGTATATAATAGATATGTTGTATATATTTGTGTAATTTCAATAAAAAAACATGCGTATGGCGAAGAAAATCTTATAATGCACGTCTTCAATAATCAGCTTTTTTTCTGTCTGCGTTTGTTTGTTTGTTCTATCTTTCTTTTACTTTAATTTCTTAATTTTCTATATAGTTTTATAGTTTTTATATTTCACTTTCTTTACTTCTTCGATTCTTTTTTTTTTTGTTTTTAAACAATTTGTAATATTTTTGTATCTTGTAATATTTTAAAGCATGTAAGAAGCTATATATAAAAAAATGTATATACATACTGTACTGAAAACTTATATATTAAATAATGTCTAAACATAATTATGAAAAAATATATATGACTACAGTAAAAAGAATATACATATGCATGTTTATATATTTGAGTGTTTACATAATAAATAATTGTATATAATATTGAAAACTGTGTTTTATTGATCTGTTTACAAACGACGTGAAAAACCACGTGTTTCGATACCAAAAATACAAGAAACAAAAACAAAAAAAAAACAAGACATACAAATTATAATTTAAGGACGTTTCTTGAATACATAAACTTTATAAAAATGATACATGCTAATAGTGATATACTTGATGGATAATATTATGTATTATATGAACATATAGTTAATATACAATGCAGTTTATAATAACAATAATAATACATAATACAAAAAAATGTGATGGATCGATTAATGAACAAAAAAAAAACAATAATGGACATTGCGAAGTATCCTTATAAAATGTTTGCAGAAAATTATAATGATATACATATGTAAATGTATTTATAAAACAAGGATATATTATAATGTACATATTATATCTACATAAATTTTAAGTTATTCTATTGTAAAACAGACAATAAAATATCGAAAACATTTTAGTTATATTATTATAGTAGAAAAAAAAATTGTTTTTATATCGACATGTAACGTACATGTCAAATATAGACTACTTAAGGATACAACAAAAAAATAAATAAATAAATAAATATTGAAAATTTATTTGTTTCCGTTATACATATATCCTTTTACATAAATAAACAACTTCCGTGTTCATTTTTCTTAAAGTATTTTTGGCATATACATATTTATTTTTAGTTTGATTATTGTTTTTTAAAATAAAAGTAAATATGTATGTATGTCCTTAATTGATTTAAATGACTAACGAGGGTAATATTTAAAACAATATTAAATGAATTAATAAAAAATTTCATATTTGAAAATTTTTATATAATATATCTATTATCTACCAAATTAATATTCATTTATATATATATATATATATATGTGTACCAGAATTGAATTTAATAAGTTTTATTAAGTAACTTAACCACTTTGGGTTTTTAAGACGTATTAAATATAATATATAAAACAAAAATTTAAATTTAATCTTAAAATAGGCAACAATCTTAAACAAAAGTTATATAAAATAAAAGAAATTGAAACTTAAAAACTATAAAACAAATGTTTAATATACTCGTAAACACATAAAGTTATATTGCGAACAAAAAAATCAAAAGTATATATATTTATGTATGTATATACTGTTAGATTTAATGCTTAGAGTAAGCACTTCAGACGTCTATTATAGAATGTTGCTTGCATTTTTGTGCAATATTTATCATCATTCAGTGGATTTAGTAGAACCCAACACCGTTAGAAAATAAAATAAAAAATATGTTGTTAGTAGAGTATATTATCATACTATTAATACAGTAAATGAAACGTACTGTTAGTAAATTACAAATATTAAAATAAAATAAATAAATTGAAAGAAAGTAAAATCAAATTGAAAAATAACCAAAAAATAAGAAATAAAAACATTTACCTAATTAACTTAACGTACATTATTACATAGTCTACTTGTAGCGGGGCCTTAAATAGTTCGGGCCCATTTAATTCTTTCGATTAGAAAATTTTAAATTTCAAGAGCTAACATTTTACCCGAGAGTATCTGGGTTGATAAAAGACAGGTCTACAACTATCCGATGATCAGATAATGAAGACTTAAAGCTCATACACATTTCAGATCGTATATAGGAATAAGGTGGAGATCTCAGAGATCATTCCACTATAAAAATTCAAGTAAAACCTTAACGAAACATAAAAATGTATACTGTACAGATTCCAACCCAGTAATATCAGACAAATAAAGAGGGGATCATACAGAATAAATTCCAATTTACAGAAGAAATTATTTTCCATCTTGATGCGATTGCCAGTTTTATTTGTTCTAGCTTGTTTTGTGCTATATTCTATCTGGGCTTCATATCAGTATGTACCATTTATTTCAATATATTGTTTTTAAAAAAATATCTCTTGTAATATTCACAGTTCTCTGCATAGGTAACTTATATGTAATTGAAATACAAAAAACTGCTATAAGTCCAGATTCATGCACATTTCATTATTAGCAATGTACCTTATGTACCTATACCTATGAACAAGGGTTCATAACAGAATGTTGGAATGATCTGGCAGAACCACGAAAGAATCCTTAAAATCTGAAAAATTAAGCAAAAAATTTAATAATTTCAGAATTTTTAAAATTTGGGACAATAATTTAAAAAATAAAAATTTATAAAATCAACTGTAACGCGAGAAAAGAAATAAATTGTGGACTCGATTAAAAAAAGGAACTTAAATTTTTATTTTTTATTTTCGTTATTTAACAAATTGGAAAATATAACAAATTAGTCAAGATAAAATATTTGAGGCGACTGCATCAAACGATTACCCAATATGTGGTGTCATTAGACAAACAAACTATCGTTTTGTTTTTTTGTTTACTTTTTTTTCTAAATTCTGAATTATTTGCTTTCTTGTCTTTTTTCTGCTTGATTTTTTTTTTAATAATAAAAATTCAAAAATATCAAAAATAAAGCAATAAAAATTTAAATGTAAGAAAATTTAAATAAAGTATGTATGTATGTAAATTAAATGCATTGTCTTATAGTTTTGTAAATATTCACATATGATTGCTGTAATAAGTATTATGAAAATGAAAATTGTTTTATAATATCCAATTCGACTAGACAGCTTAGACTAGGTCTTAAACCTCTATTTTTATATTTTAAATTAGCTAGTATATAGTTAATCTTAAACTTAATTTTTTCGTATTTTTTATAGTAATATTTTGTATAATAATGTGCAGTTCTAGAATGCTTAATATAATTTAATTATGTTTTAATAATAAATGTGAACTGAATTTTAAAACTGTAAATATTACCTAAGATTAAAATTAAAAAAATAATTGTATAAATTCATTTTAATAAAGAAAACTACATTTATTCTTTGAGGATTAGTGCTACAAGATATTTATACAAAATTAGACAGTTACAAAAAAAAACATTTATCCCCTATATATGGCAGCTGTATCTTGTAGCATATTATTTTTTAAGGATACAACTACAAGATTCAGCTACTAAATTAAAATATTTTTTAATTAAATCAAATACTTAAAATATATTACGTTCGACTCAGTCCATAATCAGGTACAGTAGTCGAACGCATGTTTACAGATAAAGTATTTTTAATGAAGAAATGAAAAACCTTACAAAATGCTACGGTTATAAATTAATGGCTAATATTAGAGCATGTTATTGGTTAATTAAAAACTAATTATTTTTAGTGATACCAAAAAGAACTTTATTAAGATCCATATTTTTACAATAAAACTATATGGCATACTTAATAATTTATCTATGTTAGTGTATATCGATTTTAGATAATTCAAAGTATTTCATAAAAATGATAACTAAAGCAACACATATAATGTACTCATCCATCATTCCAGTGTCAAATACTTGAAGGTTTACTTATTATTATTAATTACAAAGCCAAAGAAAAGTGTTTTATGAAGTACCTGAATAACATACATAAATCACAAATCGATATTTAATTATATTACCCAAATTATTGTTATTATATTACTGGTATTATATAAAAAAAAAGTTTAAATATGACAAAAAAAATAATGAACTGTATTAGCTACGTCCCGAGTACATAATTTACCAAAATTAAAGTCATAAAACTTAAAGTAAATTTTTATTACCTAATAATTAAAATATTACAAGAAGACAATAGACAGATTGACACTAGTTACCTTTATGTTTATAATATCCCAAGTTATGTCAGACCATTCTCACCCAAAAACAAATATTATGTGCTGCATTAGTCAAACGCAAAAATATCAAAAAACCTTAAATTTGAAAAAAAAAATTAATAGTCTATTGTACTATTTTTGCCTTACTGCAGAGAAAAATATATTTATTATTATTAATACAAAATTAATAAAACTTCTACAGATCCCCCGTTGTATATTACCACTACATTCCTATCTATTGTTTCTGATAAATTATACAGAAACCAAAATTAAAAATTTGTTTACATACAAATTTCCATAAATAACGATCAAAAATTCTATAATGGCTACTAAACGCATATTTAAATATATGAATATCAAAATATTTAAATATATGTATACAATTTTATGTCCTCCTATATATGGTTACACAATATTAGCACTTAATAATTAAATAATATTGTATCTGTATGGTATTATTTATACATGTAGGACTGGATATGATCATCAATTGATCACTATATAGTATATATAGATTAGCAATGTCAGCATAAAAATTATGTTTAAAAATTAATAAACATAAAACACAAGCATCTCAGACAAAGAGAGAATATTCAATTTCAATACAACAAAACAACAAGAGAAAGAAACAATAGTAAATAAACAGTAGAGCTAAAATCACAATTCACAAACACAGTCGAGCCAATTGGCAATCAATGAGTCAATCAAATCAAAATAACACAAAAACAAGAGAAAATAAATACTCACTCTGGTGCTGGTCTGGTCACTGGTCAGCAGTATTCTCACTTAGAAAAAAAAAATAGAAGTAGATTGGGTGAAAAAAGTGCAGTAGATTTGTGACTTCGGGAGTAGATTTTTTACAAAAAAAAATATGACTGATTATACTATAATTAGCTTATTTAATGTTTTTTCTGTAGGCTTTATTGTTTATTTTAAATAAAAAACCATTTCAATTATTATTTATTTGAATTATTTATTGGATCATTTGATCACTTAACGTTCATCAAAATTATTTTATTGCAAAAAAATGTAATTACAAAAATATTACAAGGCTCCCTCTAATTACAAAAATATTACAAGTGTTAAAATACAAGGCATTTTATTGTACTGATTTCTATTCTTAAAATAAAACAAAGATATAATTTCGTATTTTCCATCGATAAATTTAATTTTTTTAAATTAGCAGTTTTAGTACTGAACTTGTTTACATATTGGATTATTGTAATAGGAGTAGTTTTGGTTAAAAAATGAGTAACGCATTAAAATGAAAATTTATTGAAAAGTGGAGTAGATTTCCTTCTATTGCAGTAAAATGAGAACACTGCTGGTCAGTGTTCACTCATCTCCCTCAAAAAAATGATTGAACGTGATAAGCACCGTTACCAACCGTACTATACTATAAATTTTAAAAATAAATTGGTTCTGTACCATCAAAAATAATATCAACTAATTTTGTTTACATTATTTTTGGTATTATCTATATACATACATACTATAATGATCTACGGTAGTACGTCTGCCTAGATACTATATATGATTTTCTTAAAACAGCCTTTTAAAGAATAATATTTCACCAAATATCTTGAAATTTATATTCAGTTCTTTTCTTTTTAGCTTATAAAATATTTTGTTTGCAGAACAAAATTGTTAGCGGTCTTTAAAAAAATAAATTATTGCCATCCCATCTATAGGACTTTAGAGTGACAGTTACTATAGAGTTTTTTCAAAGAAACTAAATTATTTCTACTATATTAAAATCGGGCTGTAATCTCAAGTTGTTTTTCCTTAAAGTACTACAATTTTGTCAATTTGATACTTTGTTTCTCTCAGATAGAGCTGGCAACGCTTATGCTGATGCGTATACATATTATATGGAGTAGAGTAGATACATTTAGTTTTTTTTTTTGTTTTTAACTTGTAGCTTGTAGTTGTGTATCCTCATCTCATTGTGTTCGTTTGATAAATTCACCGGGTTGATTTTGATTTGTTATCATTTTGTTTATTGCTTTAATTTAACTTCTTGTTCTGTGTTGCTAAAATATATTTAAGAAGAGAGTTATTTTATGAAATTATCTTTTCCAAATACCAATTTACAAACGCATTGATCCATGCCTCACCGACAGGCGACAACCAAAACACCATAATAACAATAACAAATGTTAGAACTCTGATCTTTCACATCATTTTAATACTTATGCATGAATATCTCATCAATTGATAATTTTTTTATGGATGTGTTTGCCGATGTAAAAATAGCTGAGTTAAACTAAAATATGAGATGAGCAAACAAAGGGCATAAATTTTATTAAACTCAGAGTTCAGACAGACTCGTCGTATTATAAAATGTATTTAGTAGATTTATAAAATAAAATAACTATAAAATATTGCTATAATTCTGAGAGTGAGATCATTCTATAGTTAAATTAAGTATGAAAAGAGACAACTTAGTCCACTATACTTTATACACAAAATGTAACTACAAAGATACAAACATTTATGTGTGTACAAATTCTAAATCCGGCCGGTACGATTTGTATTTAATTTGTATGTGTATTTTTTATTTTTACTTTTTTTATAGTACTCGACAAAATTATTACACCTACTTTATTACTATTTTATATTTTAAACAATGGTTGAATTTACAAAATGATTAAAGCATTAATTTGAAATATTCCTAATATCATTTTAATTCTATTAAACAAACACAAAATTTTCTGGTTCGCTAAATATTATAAAATTAACAATACATTTTTCAGCAATTACAGTTACTTTAAATACGATAACAGCATTAGAAAAATAGGTGGTAATGGTACCTATAATATTAAATTCAAATTATATTATGTAATAAATTGATTGATAACGTTCAGAACACTGTATTGGATAATCTGGAATAATGGAAGTTTAATTTGGCGAATAAATAACTCTACAAACAAAAATTATTACGGTCATCGTATTAATTCGTGTGGATCAGAAAAAACTATGGTTTTTTTAAATAATATCACTAAAAAAAAAGATTTATTTTATTAGCACTGGTTAAAATCATTTTAGTAGCATTGGTTAAGCAATACCAAATTTTGTTAATTGAACTAATCACAAAAATGTAAATTTCTTTGGATCACTTAATGGCAAACATGCAATAAAAACTTAAAATTATTAAAAATTATTGCAGGTATTAAAAATTAAAATTCTGTTTGGTTGGAATGGTTTATCAACTAAAATTATAAAAAAGGTTAACGTAATAAATTTTGCGCTACATTGAAAAAAATATTTGAAAAAATTATAGATTACTAAATTTATCCTGCATTAAAAATACAAAAAGTTGTTCATATTTTTAAGGATGAAAATTCTTAAAAATTTCCAAAAATTCTTCTAAAACGGGAGTTTTGATCTCTTCTTTAATTTCGAATTTATACAAAATATGTAGGTATTATAAAGGTACACTTCACAAGGCGATTCACATTATTATCAGTAATGTGTGAACACGTCGATCACATATTATTTATATTATTTGAGGTGTCTATAAAATTTCGAACAAGCATTTTAAACTTTTACTAAAGAGTTAACTAGCGGCCCAATAATTTTTTGTACACAATTTGATGGAATCGGACATGGAAGATTTTCAGAACTATTGCCTCAAATTTATATTTTGACATTACCAATTACTATTCTATTATCCTATCATGTTCATTTGGGTAGAAAAAGTAGTAATCTACCAATCTATATATCCCAATCTACCAATCTACCAATATCTAAGATTTAGTTATATGATAGTTTATATGATAGTTTTTTGACATTAGAATTTTTTTCTAGGAATATATTATGTCCGTGTCAAAATATTTTTATTATTTTTTGTACACAAAGGAAACTGTTGTTGACAACGTAATTTTTGCATCGAATATTAATAAAATATAAAATATATATTATACAAATAATATTAAATTGGATTGACATTAGAATAATAATAAAAATTTATTTATTTATTTCTTTTTGCGAATAATTTCAGTTTCGGCCATCTTGATATTTCAATGATATGACAGCAACGATGGTAGTTTTAAAACCAGTTTTTTTATGTATGAACATGAAGGTAGATTTCTGCGGCAGATCTGCTGTAAATTTCTGCCTCGTATAAACATGGGCTATAATAATACAAACTTAGAATTTGCCAATATACTGAAAGGTGATGGTAAGTTATTTTTAATTATACTCGTAGATACACAATAATATACATATTATTACTTTTGTTATTAAGTTTTAGTTATAATATTAGACACTAATATTAAACAGATCTAAAATACGTTTTAATTTGAACTGTGGACTCTGCACGATATCACTAGATCATATTTACTTGACCATGTTCACTAATTTTTCAATAGTATTATGTTATATTGTTTCGTTTTATGGCAAAATTGTATATTATATTTATTATGTATGGCAGCATGGGTATAAAAATAAATATAAATAGACATCTATAGTTATACCTGCCATTATATCTATTATGTATACTTTATAGATACATTTATAAATAAATAATAATTTAAAACAAAAATCAAAACAAAAACATTACAAAAATAATCCTTGGATTTTTGTTTTTAAATTATATTGTTTTGTATTTCAAATTTATTCTATTTTAATTTATATTACACTCTCTCTTCTTTCTCACTTAATTAGTTTAGTAGTAGATGTGTATTGTGAATTGGTAGTAGTTTAAAAATCGACTGAGTCAATTTATGTATGAAAATGAAAGAATGATATGAAGTTGAGCTAAACGAGATTCTACTATCAACGATCAATTTTAAATAATTTTTATTTTACTTTTTAAGTTTTTAGTATTTTATAAACTATCGAATTATTAATATGTTGCGCTTGTGTTGTATTTATGTTATTTAAAAATATTTTCAAAAATTAATACCAACGTTGTAAATGTTTTTTTTTCTATTTCTTCGAGCAATAATTTAATTCGGCATTTTGCCAAAATGATTACAAAATATTCATAAGTTCATAGAGTGCTCTTTAACAATAATTAAGTGCAAAAAAGAAAATTAAAGAAAATCAAATAAATATTTTTAAAAAAATTTAAATAATATAAATTTTGAAATTTATGATCTAATTTTAATTTTGAATTTTTGTTAAGAATGAAATAGTAAATATGTATTTTAAAATCATATTTTTAAATTGATTTAGAGGAAAAAAAAATGTTTTTAAAAATTTACCATAATAAAGTTAAATAAATTAATGTAAATTTTTGTAAAAGAAAATATTTACATAAGGTTAGTGACATTAAAACTGCATTCTTTAAATGATATAAAAACTAACATCCAAAAAAAAAGTAAAAACCAGACGATATCCAAAAAAAAAAAAAAATTAAAACATAATATTATAACAACAAAGTTAAATTGCGTACAGACAGAGAAAGTTCATCATCATACTAAATGAACTTTCAACTATAATAGCTGGGTGTAAACATTGAAACAATATCAAGAGCATACATAATACAATATCTGATCAAAAAAATAAATTTTGACAAAAAATGAAATTTAAAAAGGTAACAAAAAATTTACATAAGTTGCTATATATATAATAAAATATATTTTTATACAAGAACGATTCGATATGATATTATATTATGAAATATCCTTAGTTCTCAAAATCGTTTGTTATTATTTTTTATTATTTTTATTTTTTGCTCTCATCGTCTGTTAAATGAAACAATTTTGATCTAACCGTATAGCATCTGCCTAGGGTGCACCTTGAACAATGTTTCAACTGAATAATATTTTTTAAAAATAACAATTAATAACAAAAAAAAAAACAATTAAAATTTCCTATCTTAGATCTGCAATAAATTAAATATACATAATATTAAATTATATTATATTTTATCAATGATAATAATTAAAAACAGTATAACTAAGTATATCTACATTCTACAAATATGTGTATATATATAATAATCAATGAATGTTATTAAGATTGTATAGAGCGATCGGTACCATATAATGATCGTTATCACAGACTTATATCATCTTATTCATATCATCAGACTAATAATCAATTAAAATTAGTAATAGCAAAAACTAAATACATACAGTATTTGTATAGTCTTTGATAATAGTCAATAATTCAAAAGAAAATCTTAAATGCCACACATTAATTCCACATATACATTTTCTAATCAAAATTCTCTCTTTATTATGTTTATAATATTATGCATTGCATATCAAAAATTTAAAAAATAAATTTATTTCTAATTTCTAGAACTGTTGAAAGTAAGAAATAATATAAATTTTCGATTATGTTGATTAAAGTTATAATACTGTTATAAATGTTTTTATAACTGGTTATTGATTACTATTAACAATTTTATATACGCAACCAAAAAATATGTAGATATATATATATATATATATATACCTACATAAGAATAAAATAGAGAAGTATACAAGAATCGGTCGGTGAGTACTTAAAACTATATAAAAACACTGTTAAAAACTAAACAACACAATTTAATTTTACTTTATTTAAACACATGCAGATTGCAGATCAAAAACCCTTCAAATAATTTCTCCTTTTATCCACATAACTTCAAAATAAAAAATTAAATAAATTAAATAGCTACCTCAACCTCAAAGCATTATATATTTCAGCAGCTTATTCGCGAAAGAGCACTTTACCGCCAAATATAATTTTCATATTTGTAAAACTTGTCGAAAACATGTCGATAAGAAAACCACAAATAATTTTGTATGTCACTATAAAGGTCACACAAGCAAATACTACATCATCCATGCCAACCAACCAATCTGTATTATGAAAAAAAAATTTATCTGACAAGATAGAGGCTTGAAAATACACCTTGTAGTTACTATAAAAAATATTTTCTAATTCTAACTGTAGCTTAAAATCTATTTATTTGTTTCATAAAATTTAATTTGTACCCTGACCTTCTACAGGTCATGAAATTTAATTTATAGTTAAATTTATATTATTCTATGTGGTTAATATTAAAATTTTCGTAAATTTCCACCTACATTTTTGTCAAATTAAACACCTTTTACTTTTACTTTACTACAAAATTTATATTAAAAAAGTTATTTCAATTGAAAATTTTCATGTGTCATTAACCCTGTCCTGTGGCTTTTTTTTCATTTAAAATCGAAATTAAAATATTTTAAGAATAAATATTCTTTAATCATATAAATTTATACGAATATTATTATTAGTTCTTTATTTACTATAATTAAAATTATAATAAAAGTAAGCACTAGCTACCAGGGCTTTTATACAATGAATAATTTTTCTTTTAACCACCCAGGTGATTGACAAGAACATAATGTCATTGAAATTTTAATTTTTTTTGTTTTCAAGTAAAATGTATCAGTTATAGATGGTTATAGTCATCATAATCTCCTATTATTATTCGTTTCTAACAAAGCTATAATCTTGCATGTGTTTTTTCTACATATTTTTTTGTGTTAAGTGGTATTCTACATCAAAAATAAAATTATACAATTGAAAAATTACATGTTACAAACGTAATTTTCAAGTTATGAATGTTTACATAAAATAAAACATTTTTTAGAATTTCAACATTGGAATTCTAAACAGTGGTTCAAACCTTTTTAAAGCTTAAATCAATTTAATTCAGAAAAAATGCCATTTAACTTTAAATAATTTATGATTTGTGTTGCAAGGACAGACATGTAGGTGGTGTAAACATTGAATATTGAAGTATTTTTTAATACTTATTCATTTATAAATACTTTATGGTGGGCTTATCAACAAACTTAGGTTACATCATTAACATTATTCAATACTGTCTATCGATGTTGTAATGCTGTATGTAAGGTTACATACCTATAGTTAACTACTTACCAAAATTGTTACTTAAAATTTCACTTATAAAGTTATTGACGTTAATTTTTAATTTAGTATTTGTAGAATTTATATTTTTGTTTCACGAATATCTTGGGTATAAAAGGGGTTAGTATTTGGAATTTCACCAAAATTACATTGAGTAGTTTATGAAATTCTCGTATGTATTTATATATGCAAAATTAAAATTTTCAAAAAATAGCATTTTAATAATTTTCCAATGAGATGATTAATTCTAATTTGAATTAAGTAGAATTTTTCTAATTTTGTAAACTTTACTAATTTAAAATTTCCCTAGTTTATGGCTTGGAATTAGTCAACTCGAAATGTTTCATTTTGATGACAGCTCAATTCTAATTGAAAACATTAAATTTATGATAAAATTAATTTATATTATTATATATGTACATATATTTGTTTTAAATTAATTTAAGTTATTTTTAATTCATTGAATTTAAAATTTTATATTATAAGAATTATCCATTTGGTGGTTGGTGTCTAGCGAATTAGAATTATAAGTGTTTGATTAGGCACAAACTTAAAATATTATTTAGGGTTTGTGCCTAATGTGGTGATTGACTCTAATTGTGATAAAAAATAATAACTAATAAAAGTTTAAATAAAACTTTTGATACACATTTAATATAATTATTTCACCTTTCCCAATTTTTAAATTTATCGTATTTATTTACATTTCGCATATACTTCAGTTTATAATTCATTCAATTTACAATTTTATTTTAAGCATACTTTTAATTAGACATTTACTTTTGATTTGACATTTATAATTTTATATTTAATATACATATTATCACATTACATTAATTTCATAGCCAAGTTTAGGCATTCATATACATATATTAATTAGAATTTCAATTAGAATTGACTAATTTCAACTTTCCCTGGTTTACGTTTTGGATTAAACCAACTCATAATATTTGTAATAGAGACAGCTTAATTCAAATTGGAAAACATACAAATCAAAGATAAACATTGTAAAAGAATTAGAATTAGTGTTTGGTTATAGGCACTGGGGCACACTTAAATGTTATTTAGCGTTAATATAGAATCAGTGTTAAGTTTAGTAATATCGTTTTTTTTTTTTTTAGGAGATTGAACATTTTCTGTTTTCGAATATTTCTCTTTAAAACAATTTAAGTTATTTCGTATGTACCTATACGATATGTATATTATCTATTATATGTAACCACATTTAACTAAAAAATTTCGAAATTACATATATATGTATATTATTATCAACAATCATTAGGTTGGAAACCTGTATATGAACTTATGACTGTTTTGAATAAAAAATCAATGGGGACCGTAAAATATTAGTAAAGTTAAAAGAAAGGATAAGTATTTCGAAAAAAATTATTGAAGTTTACTTTGATCTTAGATCATATGTTTTGTTCATAGATTGGACTAAATTACATTTTTAATTTTTGACTGGTACATACTGAAATCTTTAATTCACAGTAAACTATTTTTGAACATAAAAAACAATCAAAAGAATTATCTCAACACAACACATTGTTTAAATTTAAAGTTGTTTAATTTATTTGAATGAAATTTTAAATGTATTCATAAAAAATTCTAAATGAAAATGTTATATAGTTAAATAAATTGAACATATATAGTTAAATAAATTAAAATATTGCAAAAAATTTAATTAAATCTCTTTGTTACTGATATTGGAGTGATGTGAGACTGATGAGACCCACCCTTATCTTTACCATATTTTTTTTTAGAAAAATACTCCAGCAACTTTCATGTCAACGCATAATAAAAGAAAATTAATTTATTTAAATTTGTATTCTTTGTTTTTGTTTTATTGTACTTATTTATTTTTCTATAATTAAACTATTTTATTCATCCACCTATATATTATGATAATAATATAATATGCATAGGTGAAATAATATGTATGTATATGTACATCCAGTTAAGTACTTGCAAATAAATGTAAAGTAATTTTATATTACTTATATATATATATAAGTATATATATATTGAAAGTTTTAAATATGAATGAGTAGACTAATCGGTAAGGCTAGTTATTACAAATCCATATTTGTTTTGGTCTATAATATACAAAACACTCTCAAATTATGTTTATACAATGATAATAAAATTATACACACAATTTAAAAACTGACTTAGTGTATTTTAAAAGTGCTTTGCATTTCAGATTTCTATATCGACGTAATTTTATTCTTTATGTTGTTTTTTGTTTTTGCACATTGTTTTATTTAATTTTATAGAAATCAGTTTAATTTTTTGTTTAACTATAACTTTATAAGTAAAATATATAATTCACATTATCTTGATTAGATTTTTGTAAAATCGTTAAACTGTTGTTTCAGATCAACTTTCAGATTAAATTTTAGTAAAGTATTAATATAAAGAAAAGGTATACCAACCATCTACCCGCAAAACAACCAAATATACACGGTATACCAACCATATATACACGGTCAAAACCGCCATATATACACGGTGTACCAACTATCTATACACAAAACAATCATGTATACACGCTCAGCGTTGAAAGAAATGCTTCTATCATGCAAGATGGAAGCATTCTTAGGAAGCAATATATACCTTTTCGCTCCATTCTTTTATTGCTTAAACATTATTGGACATGAATTTTACAAACTAATTTCACATTTCGCATAAAATAAATAAAATAAAAATGATTACTTAACTATTTATTTTATTTTATTATATTTTTAACGCACAACACAACTTTACTTACTGAATTGAAATTTTAAAATCCACTGATAATATTCCGTCTTCTTTCATCAAGTTTTAACCAGAAAGGTGATAAAAACAAAAAAAAAATATAATTTTAAGAATTTTAACGAAGTTACACGAAGTTGTTTGCTTCAGAATCGCTTTCTGAGAAGGTATGATTACGTTTTTCATTGCTTCTACAAAGCTTCCAAAGGAGGCCTTCTTTTTTTTCCGTTGGGCGGTATTTATATAACTGAATCTGTGAGGGTTTTCGACCCAGACCTGTCGAAAACTAGATTTAAGTGATTATTATAGTATAAGTCTGACAAAATAGGTAAAGTCTGTGAAATGTTTATTGGATATGTGAATATGGATCTATTACTCGTATAAGTTTAATGTTTGATTAGGTTATCGGTTTTGCAGACGAACGCTATGGGTTTTTATGTGAATAATATTATCCACTTATAAACTAAAGTAAACTAAATCTTGAAATAAAATTTATATTTAATGTTATTTTAATTTTTAGTTAAGGTATTCTGCTTCAAGCTTACAAATAATCAAAAATATTAATACAAACTTATTTTATAATGCAACTATAGTCCAAAAGAGATTCGTTTATAGATTGTGCCTGTAATTATAATAAACAAAAAAAAATGCTTTCATTGACAAAAAATAATATATATTGATTAACAACAGCGATTTAAAAATATTTTCATATTTTGTACGTGATTTGAATAGATATCCTATAGTGTTACGTATATATGTTAACATTTTTCTTCTAATTTGTTTATCTATAAATATATTCAAATTTTTTTTAAGAACTAAGAATGCGGAGGAGTTGAAATATTATTTAATACTTTGGGCTCTTAAATTATATTGCTTAAATGTTTCTATTACATTTTCATTAAATGTATATGTATATAATGTATGTATGTACAGATATTATTTGGGTTAAATTTTCATTAGGTTAATATGGTGTAGTGTACTCGGTATGTATAACTACGTAAAATATAATATTTTTATTTGAAATGTTTTGTTTTCAACATTGAACTTATAAGTAATTGAAATGGCCACAATTATATTTTTTTATTAGAAAAAAAAAACCAACAAAAAATACAAATTCAAATTAATAACAAAACAATTTCAATAGATGTCAATAAACTGAATTGATTTGAAGAATTGTCTTCAAACTTAATCTATTCTGGATTTTAATGTTTATGTACTTTGCAAATCATTATAACAATATTGACATTCGAAGTATACCATATTCGAAAATTATATTTTTCTATTAAAAGTTATATCATTCGTTTTATCGACATAAATGTGACATCCTCCCTTGTACCCTTGTAGATATCACCAAAGCTTAGGCATTTGCTCAAACGAAATAAAAACTTTAATATATCACCTCTCAAACATCGAGGAACAAGATGAACGACATTAAGTGCCAAATAAAGTTTTGGACAGCTATACGTAAAACTTGGAGTTCTACAATAATTATTCAAGTCAATCTTGCTCTAATATATGATTGTAAAATCAGTCCGCAGAGAACTCTTGAAGAAGAATTGTGAACTGGAGATTGCTTGCCAAGGCAAAACATGAACGGAAGCCAAAGTCCTCCTAGATGTTTATCAGTTTAATTTTATTTTTTATTTTAGAAGTTTTGTCATTTCTGTTTAAATTTTATTTTGTTATGTTAGGAGTTTTGTCATTTCTTAAAAATATAAAATTTTGTAATCTTTGAAACTTTGATGACTTTTTGTGAAAGGTTAAACCAAAAATTTTGTTAAACTCTCTCTAATTTCAAAGTGGTTCGAACTGGATGCTTTAATCAACTTTTAATAATTTATGTGAAACATTTTGAAACGGTAAGTTTAAAAACTATACGTTGCATGTGGTTTTATGACGCATATGTATTTTTCCTAGTGGAGTTATGTTCGTACATGCCTGAGTGTCATGCAACATCGGTATAAAATTCAAGCAATGCAAGTGGGCGCTGTAAAAAATGTTAAAAACTTTTTACTATATTAAATATGTATACTAGAAGAAACCCTGGTAAACCCTGGTAAACCCTGGGTACATACCCGGCCGAGCAAAAGAAAGGAGTTTTTCTGTGAAACGGCACAATAAAATGATTTTTAATGTGGAACACTAACCCACTAAACCACCGAAACCCTTTACCATAATTGATATTATTAACCGATTAATTGATTGTCGCGTTAATTGGGAACACGTGTGTCGGAATGTTATTAAAAAATAGTTTCCGATAATTTTATTAAATCATTAATTATACCTATGGATTAGTACAGTTTCCCAATTATTATGAGTGAATTTTAAAATTCATCATATAGGAAACAATTGGATAAAATGAAGTATAGAGCTGTGGATTGTGTGGAGCTGACCATGGGTGAAGGCAACTTGAGGGAGATAAATTCCCACTCTTTGAAATATTTCACCTTGTGATTTATTGATTGATATTGCCTATGCTAGACTTACTGGAAATTGATGTCTAATAAATTCTTATAAAATAATTTTCGTTCTATATCTGATATTTTTTTTTTTATTTTATAAATAAAAGAGTTAATTTTATAAAGATTAACCTAAAACTTTGAGCAATTTTTATTTTTTTGTGGTTTGGTATTAATATTATTATTCTATACATTGTTTTCAGATAATTTAAACATGTCAAATGTTCAAAATTTTCTTGACTTGACTATTCAGGTGCTCAAATTAAAAAAAAAATGCCTACAAAATTTTTGCACAAAAAGATTCGGAACAAAACAGATCAATTTAGAACTATTTTAAGCAATCTATTCAAACGATCAGAGCACTTTTGCGCAAAAAAGTTAAATTAACGGAAACTACTGAACACAACAAATTTTCTTACTCTAGATCGTTCTAGATCGTTCTAGGACAGTTTATTGAATAAACCTAATATTTTACTGAAATATTAACAATTTAGCGAATGAATATATTTTATTTTTTTATTGAGGTACCTTAAATTTGCTATTTGCCGATAGATGGATTTTTATGTAGATTTTAATAAATATTATATTTTTGTTCTTATAAAATAAATAATTGTCACAAAATAATTGTTTTCAAAATATTCAATCATTCCATTTTCGCATCATACTTCAAGTTACTTCGAAATAATTTTAAATCGAAAAAGGAATACAACTAATGAAATCATATAGATATACCTCAGATTTGCTATACGGTTTAGTGGAAAATCAGCGTTATTAAGTACTTCAGCATTTAAATTTATCCTTGGTAGGTAAATACTATATTTTATTTTTGTATTGATTTTACTTAGAAAACAACAGTATACGTAAATAATAATTTATTTAAAAAAAAAAAAATTTGTAGGTATGTTAAAATGTGGTTACATGGGGTGAAATTTTAAATTGAAATTGTATGTCAGATATTTTAATAATTTTTTCAAAACTATTTAAATTTAAAAAATAAAAATTTTAGTTAGAAACTAAGATATGTTTCCTTTTTATTAAAAGTAAATATTATAAAATCTGTAAAATAAATTTGAACAATAAAATTTTAACATAGGTTCGATATACATAACATTTCACAAATATACTAATAAGTCTTTCTAACCAAAATACAGTACAAATTATATTATATTTATTGTACCTACATTTTAGCTGTTTGAGTATACATATGTAGGTAGGATAAATGCTAATTGGTATAATATATTTGTTTTTGATAATCAGATTTGTTTTTAGTGATATATTTAGATTTATGGAATAAAAGTCGAGTTTCCTTTCACTAATCATTTATATTTATTTTGCAAATATCGATATTTCGGAAGCAACTTACTTCCTTCATCAGTATTTTGCGACTAATTAATATTTACACTAATCCTTTCTTGAGGCACACGAAAAACCACGAAAAGTATGCCTTCAAAATCGTGTGTATTATAATATAGATAAAATAAAAATTGATTTTGATCATCACGGCCTGCATCATCGCCGATTGGTTGAATGAAAAAAAAACGAAGCATACGAAAAACCACGAAAGTGTGCCTTCAAAATCGTGCTCTTGTGTATTATAATACAGATATTTTATATATTTATTGTATATATATATATAAAACTAGGCATAGTTGTAGATATACAAAATCAGGGGTGCCAGCACGTAACTTGTTACAAACGTTTTTTTTTGTAACAAAACACCAGCGTTACAAAATTTTTTTGGTAGCATGTATTTTGAAACGCTACTTTGAGATTGAAACAAAAAAAAAATTACGAAACATTTTTGCAAATTTTTTTTTTGACATACGTCAACAATCTTTTAGAATATTTTTATGTTATTATATTTTACTATGTTATTATTGTCACCAGTTTTATCATTTTTGTTAGAAATTTTGGGATTTCCGAAAATTAGGTCTTTTGTCATTGACAAATACTCCAGTCCTAACATAAAAATAAACTTTTAGGAATATTGACATTAGGACATTTGATATTTAGGAGATTTGGGGTAGATCTCTTAATTTCATATAATTAGTCAGTCATAGTCAGAATTCACTTTGCCAGTGAAAACAAATATTGACACTATTGTTAATTTAATTTTAAAGAACAGGTCCAATATAAAATTTAGCTGTTATTTATAACAACGCACAATTCGTTTTAATCAAATTAAATTAGTTGATAATACGTTTTTTTTTATAAGTTATAATCATCAAAATGAATTCATCATATTTAAATTTATCGTTTCTATTTTTAAACAAATAAAAGAATGAGCTGCTAAAACATTAAGAATATGTATTTTGTATTATAATTTCGTAGTGTTCTATTCTTATTTTTGCATTAAACTTTCTTAATTTTTAAGATTTCAAATAAAATAATTTAATAAACAAATGAAATAGCACTGTCATATTGTATATTATAATATAATACATATATTCCCATTAGACCCTTTAATTTTTTTATAATTTGAAATGAATTTGGAACAAAAATTATAACATGTTAAATTTAAAAAAAATTAACGTTTTAAGAATTTTTTTCTTTTTAATTTAATTTATTTCTAATAAATTAAATTTATTTTTTTTTTTTTAAGAATAAATATTTATGTAGGCGCACTAATATTCTCAATTCAAGTAAAACATCTGCAGCCACCATCAACGTCAACGTGCGTATATATATGATTGACCCATATTATATTAAAAACAAAATTGCAAGGTGGAGTTAAAAAAAAATTGATACAGTAATAATATGGTATTCTAAATACATATACATATATATATAAGATACCCTCACCCGTACTTCGTATTCATTATTCGTAGATGAAGATAGTTTGTGTATAGATTCTGTGTACTTTTGAGTATATTTAATTGCAATGAAAATAATGGAATTAAAGACATCTATAAAAATAATTGATAACTTATGTATACAGTATGTACGTACCCTTTGAATTTGTCATTTCGAAATAGATAATTTTAAAATGAAAAATTTGATAACATATTTTGATATTTATGAAAAGAAATAAAAAAAAATATATGGTCAAGCCATTTCTGGCTGGCAGCACATACCATATTTCTAATTTAGGTAATAATCATTTTCATTTTAATAACCATTAATTTCGCATTGGAAAAACCATTGTTGGTTCACTCAATATTCTCTTTTATACAAGGTGTTCCGGGAATAATATATCATAGCTTCAGGGATGATAAGGTAGGTCGTATAAAAAATTAATTTGAGAAAACGAATCTATTCTCAACAAATAAAAATTTTCAAAAATTTTGAAATGATTTTGTTTAAATTTTTGTCTATATTGTAAATCATAGTACAGACGATTAAAAATTGCATTATACTTGGTCTTCTACAACGTTTAATACTTCACTACACACGCTTAAGCTTGGTAGAATACTTTGTGGAATATATCATTTAGAAAAAATTCTCATAAAAATTATATTCTATAATTTATGCAGAAGGTACACAGGAATATGATCGGAAACAAGAATATTTTAAAGTTTTTTTATATTAGATGAATGTAGAGACTATTTTTATAAATCTCTGATTTTATTTTCCAAAGAGCTGGGAGACATTTATACATATCCAAAAATTCTCGCCAAAACTCAGTATCATTTATTGACACCATTTTTTTATTTAGTTTTTAGAAAAATTCTAATTGTTTATATTCTATTTGTAACCGCACTCGACACAAAAATTTTTTGAATGATGCTTGATACAGGGTAGAATCAAGTATGATATCAAATGATTTTGATATTTTTTCCAAATTTTATACCGGTGTTATACCGGTCGAATACTTCACTACAGATGTATAATCTAGTATAATACCTGCTGAATACTTCACTACAGACGTACAAATTTTAAGGTTTAATACAATGTTTAATCGTCTGTACTATGCTTAATAGATATCATCAAAATATATAATTAATTAAAGTCGATTGATTGATTGAAATCGTGATAACATTAAATTGAAAAATTATTAAAAAGCATTTCCGACTATTGTTCTAAATAAGTTATTTTAAGTTGTAGTAGTTTCTGCTATCGGAAATTATTAGAAGGGTATGCCTAAAGTAAAATATCGTTAAATTTTGGACTAAAAAAGAATTACGACATTTTTTTTAATAGAAACACTTTCAAATTATATTTTGTTGATAAAAATTTAATAGTATTTAACTTTAGAGTATAATAATAACTCTGAATAAAAGAAACCCCGTATTACGGTTAACCATGCGTATAAGATTTGAGTATTCATTTCCACGTTATTCCTAGTATGAGCATAGTGCGTCAATTTGTCTCCTCCACTGTACCCTGTTTTGTACAGTGATCTTGATTTTCTGAAGTTCGTCCATAATTTTCATAGTCTATAGTTCATTACTAACTAATTCAACTGTTATGGTCCGACGTCTTAAGTAATCATACTTTTATCTTATCTTTTTTGGGTGCGATTTTATAGGTAAAAACTGCACCAAAGTATTTTAACTGTAAGTTTCCAAAGCACCATAACTCCTAAATGGTTTGGAATTGACCCACTTCGTTAAAATATAATACTTAGAGCACTCTGATATAATAAATGAACTACACAGAGCTAAAGTTGACAAAATAAAATTAAAAAAAACAAAATTAAATTTTGACATTAGTAATTTGATATACATGCTCGGCAATTTTATAACGAGCATAGAAATCACGCTCGAAGCGCACTCTGATTGAAAAAATTAACACAATTTGTACGTTACAAAATGCACACAATGAACACAAATTTTGAAATTTTTTTGAATCGTGCTTCGATTTACTTACTCTATAATTACTCCGAACTACTTTAAACTACTATTTTCGTATAAAAGGAATGCAAACAATAACTATTCGTATTTAATAATACATTACTAAAAATAAATTCGATTATCAAAAATAAAGTCTGATCTTATTTATTTTGATCAGTCTTCATCTCCAAATCTTAATCTTGATTAATTTTAAATACTTTTTTGCCTTGTCTAATAAATACTTCACAATAATAAATCTTTCAACCGATTTCCAATAACCTTTATTAAAAAAATATTTTCCCCGTTAAATTATTCTCACATACTTGAACTGGTCTCAGTTTAAAAATTAACCCTTTCTTATTTTCATATTTTCAATAATTAATACGTAATTACGTACATCCAATATCACATGAAATTTTTAATTCTGGATCTTCTAGACTAGACGGTAAACTAAATATTTAAATAAAAATTGTTTTCTACCAGAAACGTTTTCGTCTCTAATTTTATTAATAAATATGTCAGCAATTATTTACCAATGGCTCACCTAATTCAATGCACCAAGTTCTATCTAATAAACCTACCATATAAATTATTAATAATAAAATATAATGTGTAAGCTTGTTTAAGAGAGTAAGCCAACTTACTAGTATTACAATACGGTACGGTATTTTGATTATTCAAAAAAAAAAAATTAAACCTATGTTAATTCTACAATTTTAGAATTGTTGTCGTTTTAAATTATTATAAACCAAACATAATATTTTTTATACCAATTACAATTTTCCAAGTTAATTTACAAAAAAAAAAAAGTGCTGTACCGATGAATTGTAATATCATATTATCATGTGAGGCTTCTTTCAGAACTAATTTTTTTTATATTTCAAAGTGTTGTGATATTTAAAACTATCATCATCACATACAAATTGTATTATCAGTCACCCATCAGAGAACCCTTTTTGAACCTGACAATGTTTTAAGTGTTTTGGCCTGGTTTATGTAAGAAGGAAAACAAAAGTGAAGTAGTGATATCATAATTCACTGAATCAGTAAATAAACATATATATATATATATTTATATATATACTTTCACATGTAACTTTGTATATTATTTATAGTTTTCGTTTTGTTTTTTTTTCTTTGCTCTTTGTTTTAAAAAAAAATATATTCCTGTGGGAACATTTGATATTTAATCCAAATATGTACAAAAATAAAAATTAAATTAAACTGATTTGAATTTGTGGTGCTAACTACTCATCGTGTATGAATTATGAATAATGCTTATTGTCACAAATTTAAATTCATATTATGAATTTCATGAAATTAATAATAATATTACAGTTTTATAAAATAAGGATAGACTAAGGTGTTTTGTTTTGTCAATTTACCAAAGCAATTCAAAATTAATTTAAATTTGTTTGATAGAATTGAAGTTTAAAAGTTCAATATGTGTTCGAAGCAATGAATAAATATTTTAAATGAACGTTTTTATACTACTTCCATTATTTCTCACTTAATTCAATAAATTTTAAATTAACTTATTATAAAATGTTATACAAATACAATAATTCTTTACAATGATTTTTATTCTATGTACTCCATACTTTAAACTTAATTAAAGAGTGTTCTTTATCACTAAAACTGTGTACTAGTTAATTCATTTAGAAGGTGGTTCGGTTTGATCTGAAAATCCTTTAAAGGATGATTCTTTGTAATATATGTTTGTAAAAAAATTGTGCTAGGCTAAAAAATATTCTGAAGATCTCATTACTCATGCTGTATATATTCAAATCTGTAGTAGATATTTCTAAGATTACATTACTTTTCCAATCCGATTTTTTTCATCCTCTAATAGTCCAGGTCAAATTTAAAAAATAGACTACCTCCCTTATCTAAAATATATTTTCTAAAATACTCCAACGAATCCCCCTTTAAAGAATTTTCAAGTCAAACGGACCTCTTTATATAATACAATGTATAGTAAAGATTGACGGTAGTGAGATGAGTTCGAATTTTTTTTCCTTTAAATAAACTTTTTGTTCTTCTTTTTAATTTTTATTCAACTATTTCTATTTTTTATTCTACATTCTTTTAACTAAAAATTTTCATTCAACAGTGTCGGTTTTTTTACTAACCCTATTTGCATGATAATATATTGCCCAAGCAATGTAACAATCCGTGGTCTATTAATAGCCGTTTGATGTGCTTGCTCTCTAAGCATTAATTGGTCAGTATTCCGAGTTTAAGAAAAATACTAATTTACTTTTTTTATCATTCTTTTATTTTCTAAAATTTTGTTTAATAAAAATTGTAATTAAAATATTGACTTGCAAATAACTATGATTTGTGTCTGCCTACAATCAATAACACCATGTCTTCACAATTAAGTATATTCAATAAATACTTTGTTAGATTAAAAAAAATTGTGGTATAGGTAAAAATAATAAATAAGTAGGTAGGGTAGGTACCTAATATTATTTGTTTTTGCATATTGTATGAACATACGTAAATATATTGTATATCTATCTATAGGTTGATTATACGTATAAAGATTAGTCATAGACTTTTTTGTAGGATGGTGGGATATTATGAATTACTAATTAACATTGCAACAGTAAAATGTTATAGTGTGAATAAATGTGTCCTGAACAAAAACAAATATGTTGTGCATTCTCAAGTGCAAGTGTTTTGTTAAATAAATATAAATGAAAAATATAGGATGTAATGATGAATAGATAATCATTAACAATGTTAATAAACTTACATAATGTACATATACTATGTATATGTACTTACAGGTACCTACTTATTTATTATTATTAGTTACAAACGTTACAATAAATTGTGTTATTTTATGGTCTCAGGCTCGGTTCAATATGATCTAAAAAGTCTATGTGGTACACTACACATATGTTATTAAAACAAAAACCGTTGAAATGATATTTATCATGTACAGCACATTAATATATTTATGCATAAATAAATGTAACATTTTCTTCCATTTAATTTTGCATTTATTCTTTCATTTCAATATAGATTTATATTTAAAGTTTCACAAAATCTTTATAAATCTAATTTCCACTAAGGTATTCTAGTTTTTTATAAACTTGATGATTTTGTGACTTGACTGTAGCTTTACACACAGAACTGAAGACAGATATATTACAAAAATATATTACAAGAAAATTCGTATAAATGTTATAAAATCTAGCAGTTTAGGCTATTGTATTGTAATAAATTACACTGTTATACAAATGTTAATTTAAATAATTGAAATATTATAACTGTTAGCTTATATAAATGTTATACTGGTTATACAATTGTTATCTGTTATGTTAAATGTAATGTTACTTTTATAAAATGTATTACGATTAGAAATTAGTTAGTTTCTAGATAAATACTAACTAATATATATATTATTTCTAGAATCACAATTTTCTATACTTAAATAGTCAATTTATGAAGATCATAGTAAATAATAGTATTCTAATTATTTTTGATGTGATAAATAAAGAATAAGTTAAACTAAAAGAAATGGTGTATTATGTAATGACTAAGTGATGAATTTAATATGGGATTTTGGTAGATTTTTCATATTCAGCTCTGCTTTTGCTGACGGCAGGATAAACGTTGACGTCAAAGTTGTAAAAAATTAATTAGTAAATATGCAAGATCTTAAAGCAAATAATTCGTCATTGATATTTGAATAATAAATTAAATTTAAATGTTTGTTCATGCTCTAAAAAATATTATTTTTGGGTTGATGAGAACAAATTTCATATGAATTATTACCGGAAATTTTCGGACATTTTTTGATTTTGTCTTATTTAATATTAATATTGACAATTCTCTGGAAAATCTTGTATACACATATAAAAATTATAAAACTTACAATTATTTTAATTAAAGATAAACACTGATTATTATTTTGTGACTACTTATTAGTAGGTAGGTAGGGTAGATAAACTGGCCATTACAGTTGCTTATGGCCAATTAGCACTTACTTGTGCCTTTTTAATACCACGACTCGAGTGACTTATTTGTTGTTATTGGTTATTTTACGCGATAATACATAACAATTGTTGGGGAAAGCCTCATCTAAAATCCGGAGTCTGAGTCTAGCTAATGCCGGGCAACTGCGTCTCATTTTAATTTTTGCAGCTGCGACAATTTTTGAAGCTGCTTGGCTTCCTATAGGCCAATGATCCGTACTCATGGTTACCTCTCTTGACTTAATCATTACGGGACCTGGCTAAAAGTTGTTTGGTTTTGTTGATCTTATACGAGGGTCATGTTTTCCTAGAAATCGCTCAGGTATCTAGTCTACACCACTTTTCACTCGCTCTGACCAGAAAGTATGAATGCATGTGCTCCTTGACGATACATATTGGAGAGTGAACGTCCTTTGTGATTACTAATACTCGTAATATATAATTTAGTAATTAATAAAATAAAGTAGAATTTATCCTTCTTGGGCTACAGTTACTCAAATTAATTATAATTTTATAAGCGATCAGATTTAGTTGATTCATAAGAAAATTTATAAAAATAAATAGAAATATATCAATAAATAAATCAGAATTACAATATAAATTTAAAGAAAATATATTTTTATCTAATTGCTGATGCTATCAGTACCTATACCTACAAACGAATTACACTATTGGTTTTTTAAAATTCGATTTAATCTGATTTACAAAATTTTATAGTTTCGTTTAAATTATAACTGTTATATAAATTCAAATTATAAATAATTATTTGCGATTTAGCGATAAACTCATTCGATTTTCGCGTATTTTTGCAATTATTTTATTTTTATTTATTTTTGTTTCATTTTATAACAATTTTACTTTTTTATTATTTTTTTAATGAAGGCTATTCTTATCAGAATTAGTTTAAAAAGTTTTTTTTTTGTTGTTGTAGGAGAAGGCTAGAATATGTAAAATTTCATTCAACATCATCATAATTAGCAACTTTCTGATTATTTTATTCATAATCTAATAATTTATAAGTACCTATATACTATAATTTTATTTTAAAAAATCAAATTATTTTCAAATAATGGAAATAAAAATTCCAAATTTAAAGTTTCCAAAAATAAATTGATTAATAATTGGATTAATAAATTATTGTTATTATTAATCATTTAAATAAAAAATTTAGTGCATTGCAATATTGAATTGTAATTCACATTTTTGGAAAAAGTAAATAACTATATCTAGTATTGTGTATGTTTAGATATTACTTAAAAATATTTCATTTCATGAAAAATGGAAGTGATTTTTAATTTCTTTTCATTTTTTTTTTAGAACAACTCAATCTTTCATTCGTTCGAAAATAGATTTTGAGTTTATAGATTTTTATGTCATATCATATGTATGTATGTATTAAAGTATTATATTTTAGTATTTTGGTATATATTATCGTTTTTTTTGATTTAGTCATGTTTTCTCTTTTTTTTTACCAAAATCTAATATCGAATATAAAAAGACCCACCCAATAGCAGAGAAAAATACGGACTACATTTTTACCAATGAAGCTAAAAATTAACCTTGCTGTCTTAAGTAAAAATGTATTTTTTGAAAATATTATTAACTTAATGTGCTATCGTTCTATTCCAGAGAACTACAAGAAACAACTTACTACAATTTCTCTTTCTCTCTTGTAACAAAGAGTAATTTTGTTTAATCAAAATTAGCGATATCGTGGATAACCGCAATTCCCAGAATACAAAATTGTACTTTTATGTATTTCTAGCTCTTCCATTAATCTTTACGTTTTCAATTTTTGAACTCAATTTCTAGTAATATTTACATGAAGCTCTATAATTGTAACTGTAATGAATAAAATATCAGTAAAGTTAAACTCAAAAGTACAAGCCCCATGCTAAAATTTAAAAATAAACGGGAACGTTCATAAAGTTAAAAAATGTTTTTTTTTAACACCAAACATGGACAATAGGATTAACTACAGGTGAAAAGAGAAAAGTGGAAATTTTCCTCATTCAGTTTTCCAAATTTTTTGAGAATTTTCATAACTGAAAGTTAAACGACTTTGAATTGTATATCAATTGAATTTTAAACTAACCGTTAATAATTACTACAAAGTACAGTGTAGTACTCGGGGCTGATTCAAAATCCAATTATTATATCAATCTCGGACTACTTTTCCCCAGTTCTCCAACTGTTATCCAACAATACAGCTGATGATATTTTCTCTCGACGCCTTGTACCTGAATTTAACTGATACTCAATTATTCTGTGAAATATGGATCTTACATTATATTATGCTTTTGGAATAAAATAAATAATTATAAGTATTATGGAGAGAAATAAACAAATAAATAAAAATTAAAAATAAATGTATTATAATAAGTAATATGATAGCTTGTCCTGTCCATGCTTATAAAATTATGTGATTTTTGCTTTTCAGGATCTTAAACAAATATTTTAATTTAATTAAATATATAATACTTAACATTAAAATAAGTGGAAATTTGATGTTATTTCATTTATGTGTGTGTGTATGTGAATTTTAGAATTTACAAAATAAATTGAGTAAAATTATTAAAAGACTTTATTCTTTATCGATAGATATACCTTGTGTATTCGTATTAGTAGTTTTATATTTACAATAAGTTTTTAAAGAAAATATTTAAATTTATGTTTAGGCAGGGGTGGCAGCACGTAACTTGTTACAAACTCTTTTTTTTGTAACAAAACACAGGCGTCACAAAATTTTTTTGGCAGTATGTATTTTAAAACGCTACTTTGGGATTGAAACAAAAAAAAATTTACGTCAACTATTTATGTACCGGAAATTTTCATTTCTGACGCTCAGTAAAAATGGGCGTTTCAAATGCTACGTGCTGCCAAAAGTAGCGAAACAAAATTAAATGTGGCGAAACAAAATTAAAATTGGGGAAACAATTTTACGTGCTACCGTTTTTCAAATATAGCGTGACAACATGTTTGTAACAAGTTACGTGCTGCCACCCCAGTTAAACATTTCAAATGTTCCGCTAATTTTGCTCTTACACTTAACTACTTATGTACTATGTTTGAAATAAACTATATAAGCTCATGCTTTTAAGCTCAGGTCCTGTTCTGCAATTTCTTTCAACATCTTGCTATTAATCATATCGTATCCGGGAATTTTTTTGTGGCTTAAGTCTCTTTTCACAGCTTTTTGTAAGAAGTTTACTATTTCTTCATTTTCGACATTTGATATATCTGCTTGATATGGAACAAAAGTTTTTTATAAGTGTATCACAAAAGTTGTAGTTTTTTATGAATAGCTTTTGGCCCATTTATCATTTTCCATTAATATTGGTGGGATATGTTGTTGGGGACGTTTTAAATTATTACTTGTGGCGCTCCACAAAGAATATTTGTAGTTGGGTAGCCGATGAATTTCGTAATTTGTTACTTATTCAATGCTCTGTTAGCAACTTCTCCGAAGCAACGACTTCAGTGGAAAAATACCCAAATCATAGTAATACTTAAACCTAAAAAAGATATAAACAAGGTAGATTCATATAGACCGATAAGCTTATTTTCGATACTTTCAAAGTTGTTTGAAAAATTACTAATGAAAAGACTATGGTGTCATCAGTATGGGTTTAGAAATTAACATGAAATAACAGAACAAATGCACAGAGTTGTTGACAAAATAACAAATGATTTTGAAAATAAAAAATATTGTTCAGCAGCATTCTTAGATATTACTCAAGCATTCGATAAAGTCTGGCTAGTAGACGAATACCTACTATATAAGCTGAAAGAAACATTATCAAATAATAAAAGCATATTTAACTAACAGGAAATATATGATAAAATTTAACCATCAATATCTCAAATAATGAACATCTCCGCTGGTGTATCACAAGGGAGTGTATGAGGACCTATCGTATGTTTATTATTTGCTGCTGATTTACCAACAAGACAAAACATCATGGTTGCAACGTTTGCATATGATACAGCAGTTTTAACTTAAAGTATTTTCCCTCAAATGACATTATTTAAGCTTCAGAGAAACTTAAGATGACATAAATAACTGGTTAAAAAAGTGGAGAATTAAAACAAACGAAGTGAAATCTGTTTCACTACTTGGAAAGAAATTTGTTCGAAGAAATCTGCACTTTGGTATGTACGAAATTCAGTCATAATAAATGACTCACATGTGGGATCTGTGAAAGAAGAAATAACTGCCACAACCAAAAGATATTGAATCCGGTTAGGAAACACAGAAAATTAAGACGTTTCCAAATAGTGGACCTTCCCTTTAGGCTTACCACTTAATGCTGTCAAATGTAATATAACTCCTAGCAGTAAATTTGTTAAAATGTACCCTTACCAGCCAATACACTATTCAAAAATGTATTTACATATTTATTTATTCTTATACTTAGTTCAACTGTTTACAAATTACAATACATATTAAAATTTACAATAATAAAAAAGAAAACGAATACAATTAGTAATTTAAAATAGAGATTGTAAAAACTATACAATTAGTTTACACAAAATTCCTAATAAAATTAGAAAATTACTTTAAATAAGGATTTCTTTACAACATCTTTACTCATATCAAAATTTATTGTTGTGTTGTATTGGTTTGTGCTTATCAGCATTCTGTTAATAGGCTCATATTTCCCGTAGTTAGTCCTGTGAAATGTAATAGAAAATATGTTTTCATGCCTAAATCGTACTCTTGTATTAATTGTATTTCTTAAAATGTTATCAATATAACGTGAATCAATGTGTTTTATCAGTACTTTGGTTATAAAAACAATATCTAACACAGTTCTCCTACCTTCTAAAGTATACATATTAAGCAGGTTAAATCGTTCAATGTAGGGGGGCAATATTAAGGGATTATTCCAATTTAAAGCTCTTAATGCAAACCTAAGAAATTTTTTTTGAATTAATACTTTCTATTCATTCTATCAATATGTTGGCGATAAAAAGGAGACCAAAATTAGGTATAGCATACTCAAGAATTGGTTTGACTAATGTTGTTAATAACGATTTAGTAACATAAGGATCATCAATTTCCTTAGACCACCTTTTTATAAAACCAAGCATTGAGTTTGCTTTGTTAATGATCTTTTTAATATGTTTGTTAAATGTAAGTTTGGAATCAAAAGTCACCCCAAGATCCTTAAATTCGATTACTTGTCTAATTATAGAACCATCAAAGGTATAATTAGTAAATTTAGGGTTGGTGGAGCGAGTAAAAGATATGATGGCGCATTTATCAACGTTTAAAAATAAACCATTATAATTACACCATTTCATAAAATTGTCTTTTTGAAGAGAAAAGGAGTCGTTATTTGAACTAATATCTTTAAAAAATTTCATGTCGTCGTCGTAAATTTTTATACCAATGCTCTGAATAATTTTAGTGGCATCATTTATAGAAATAATAAATAACAGTGGTCCGAGGTGACTCCCTTGTGGCACTCCAGAGTTAGAAAAAAAAATGTCGAAGTTGCTGTTCTGAAAAGAACACTGTAGCATCTATTACTAAGGTAAGAGTTTTTTTTTTATTTAGCCATTTAATTAGAAAATACGGAAAACCATATTTTTTAAGTTTGAAGAGAATCACACTATGTGGTAAGAGATCAAAAGCCTTACTAAGGTCAGTGTACACCACATCTATTTGCTTACCGACTTTCATAGTTTTCAAAAAAGTTGAGACTGATTTTATAAGCTTTGTTACAGTTGACCTTTTTTTTTACAAATCCATTTTCCTTTTTAATATAAATAAAGAACGATAATTATAGATCGTAGCAAATAGCATAAGTTCAAACACTTTATGTAAACTCGAGAGTTTGGCAATAGGTCTATAATTTGAAACATTAATCTTTAAATATAATAATAAAAATAGTCTTTATTTCAACAGAATTACAAAGCTAGTAACAAATTTTGAAAACATACCAATCAAATTCATTTTTTGTCCAATGTATCCTTAATCAAATTAAAAATTAGTATTTAAGATAATTCTTAGATTGCATTTTTAACTTATACTAAATAACATTTAATTTATATACTATTAAAATAACAAACATTTGAATTATGAATTAAGAATTAATAATTGTTCACAAATGTACAGTATTATAGTAGAAGATTGATACAATTATTATAAACTACAAAAATATAAAATAACAGGTGTAATAGTATTAATGGGGAAAAACAATATAAAATTAGTGTAGAATTATTTGATATAATGTTTTATTTAATTGTAGAAGAATTAATTTAATTTAATTGTAAAATATAAAAGGATTTGAAGTTTTTAATAAAAATAAAATAAAACATAGGATAGTAGAACGAATTACGATTTGAATGAAGGCCATTAGAAATAACAAAAAAAAAAAAAAATAAAAAAAAGAAATAAGAAAAAGTGAGTTTAAAATATGGGTATTAATATTAATTCAATTTGTGCATGAGAAAATGAAAAGAGCCAGTATTTTATTTGCTTTATAAATCTAATTTTTATTCTCTCGGTTCTAAAGGATTCAGGCAACTTATTTAACAGCTGAGGTGCAGTTACAGTAAAAAAGTGACGAAAATGAAATTTTTTAACTTTGGATACATTTACAACATTTCTATTATTTACACGAAAATTATGATCCACCAACAATCTCGAATTATTATATCCCGATTTTTAAAAAATAGTTTTATTACCTTAAAATAGTATAGATGTCTTAATGGATGAATTTTTAAATTTTTGAAAAACTAAAAACTGGGAGTTCTACGACTGACCTTACAAATAATACGTATACAATGTTTTTGTTTAATTAACAAAGTCTCAATTTTATTATAATGGGTACCACCCCAACAACACAGACCATATTGAAGTTTAGACTTAATCAAGCCATTGTAAAATAGTTTTAAAACAGAGAAAGGACAATATAATATAAACTTAGATGATTAAGTAGCCTAATTGCTTTATTCAGGTATCTTTTTAGATAAAACGTGTTATCTTTCTAGTTTAGTCTAGCATCTAACGAGATACCTAAATATTTGAAGTTATCCACACGTTCAACATAGAAACAATCTTCTGGGCAGTTATGGTTCTCATTAAAAAAAAATACCAGACACATCATGTAAACACAAATTACATAAACTAAATTTTAAGCGCTTAGGTGAGTGATATTTTACAGAAATAATTTCACATACTGTTCCTGACAGTTTGAAAAACATAAATTTTGTTTTGTTACTTATTATAAGTTTATGCACTTTGAACCATTGCCTTAATATATCCAAATCAAAATTTATATCAGTAAAAGTATTAAAATAATTTACATTTGAATAGGATAGAGCTGTATCATCGGCAAAAGCAGTAATTTTTCCTTTAAACGTTTGAGCAAAAAGTGAATTGACATAAATTAAAAAAAGTATTAGACCTAGTACAGAGCCTTGAGGAACTCCGATATTTATCAATCTTTCGGAACTATATACATTTGAAATTTTTACTATTTGCATCCGATCTTTAAGGTATGAACTAAATTACTAAACCAATCCAAAATAAAACCTCTAAATCCAGTTTTAAACAATTTGTTTAATAATAAGGTATGGTCCACCATGTCAAAAGTTTTTGTGATATCTATAAATAAAGCACCCGGACTTTCGGAATCATTTAAGAACTTGTAGAGCTCACTACATAATTTTAATAAGGCATCTTCAGTTGATTTACCACTTTTATCCTTTTTGTGAACTGGTCTTATGAAGGACTTTTTCCAGAAATTAGGGAATACACCAGAAGTTAAAAAATTATTGAATAGAAAAGAAATAGAAGAAGATAAAGAATCTGCATAGGCTTTTAATATGATTTCAGGCAGGCAGAAGTTATCGATTCACCTAATATTATTAGGAAGATCATTGATTTAAACAACACTATAAAGACAATACTATCATTTTTTGCCTGTTTATTTTAAACATCGAAAAATAGAAATTGCATTTCTTGCGGGATTATGATTGTGTACATCTACATATCTCTGTAAAATAAAATAATGCTTAATTTGATTATTTATAATTTTGAAGTCTAGAATGTAAAGTTCGCGTAAGAAATAAGAAATTATATTATGTTTAATCATATTATTAATTATTTTATATGCCAAAAAATATGCCAGTTCACTTCTATCAATGACTATCAATTATGTACAAGCTTTTATTTATTTGGACTATCATAGTTAACCTTTCATGATTTTCATCTACATTTTGTTTCTTTCTTCTTCTAGTTAAATATAGCTTTCCTTATTCCTTGTTTTAAAAAATGCATAATAATGGATTATTAAGTGCATAAAAAAATTAATATTAAAATCAAAATATACATACTGAAGTTTAAACACTTTAATCAGAAAATAAAATAAACTAATTTTGCCAAAAATTAAAAAAATATTTTTAAATCTTATGAAAATAACATTCAAAACCCAAAAAAAAATCTGATTACAAACAAATTCATATTTGATCCATTGAAAACAAAAAAAAAAAAAACCCCAATTTTAAAAATGGAAAAGATCATAGCGAATGACGGACGACAGTGACCTTAATTATTTTTTCAACATTTCAATTTTAGAATTCCATTATTTTAGTTTTCAAGACGTCGGTCGCGCAGAGGAAAGAATTTTGAAATTTTTGTTTATATACAAATAAAAATGAAATAAATTTTTTGTTTTTTAAATATTTAAGAAGGGTCAGATATGTTTTCACATGTCCATATAAACTTTAAAGTTTTTCATCACATCATCATTTTCAGAAGATGATGAGATGATATAATAAGTTGTGTGTTGGATTTATGTAAAACTGGTATAACTATATAAAAATAGTGTTCTTGAATATAAGGGGGAAAAAATATACATTATTTTTCCAAATTATTGTGAATTTCGTTCTCCAATGATTTAACAAAATATCCTTCAGTTATATATATATAAATAAATAAAGGGAGCAAACAATGCCATATTTATTTTCGAATATTGAATAATATTTTAGAATCGAAGAAGAACATTTTCATATTCTGATCGATTTTCTTCGATCCAGTTTTCCTTTGTACGTATATACTATTATTACTTTAATGATCTTATATCTATGATATACTACTTACTTACTGAAATAGCACAACGAAACTCATGAATTTCTGACCGACTGAAGAAATATTTTCCATTCTGTCTCTATCTACTATAAGCTAACCACAAATGAGATTACGTCGACACCTTTTTTCTACCAGACTTTCGTCTTATATCTGCTGTGTGTGTTATTAGAGATAAATTCAATGGTATAAACACATTAAATGTCCTCATCATCATTCAGTACTAAAATATATAATTTTATAAAACCTTATTCGTATAGCATAATGTACATTACGAAAAGCATACTGACTGCACTGCAAAACCAAATAAATCTACTCCCAGATGGGAAAAATTTTAAAATTTTAAATTATTTTATAAACAAAATTCTAATATAGCTCATGTACACCAACTAATATGTACTAAAATTTTATCAGCGTAGTACAAGTACTTATGGCAGGATTAGACTTCAATTCAACGTGTTAGAAAGCCGTGAATAAATGTAAATTTTAAATTTCCATTGTTCTTTTTATTGCGTCGCACAATTTAAGAATATTGTCAAAAATTTTTCAAGACAATAGAGATGCTTTACATAATGTAACCAACAGTAGGTACTCTTTAAGAAAGTTCATTGTTTCATTTAGCCCATTTTCAATTGCTACAAATAAAGTTTCTTTGAGTATAAACAAGTTTTTTTTTCCTCAGTTCGTACGAGTACAAACATGTATGTATTAGAGTTTAGAGGACATTCACACGTTTTGTTAAAAGTTTTTTATTTCAAAAGTTTCAGGTTCTAATTAACATTCAAAATTCTCCTTTTGATACTTAAGAGTGACTTATTCAATATAGCTAGTCTTAATTTTCATTATTTGATTATAAAGTTTTAGATTTTGACATTTTAAAATACATGTTATAAAAGTAAATTGTATTACATGTTCCTTAGAGAAAATTAATTAAAATTAGAAAATACATCTTCTTGTATACGCCGAGAGTACATAACAAAAAATGAAAACGAAAAACCGCATTGACTAATTAATTTTAAAATTAGATTTTGGGTTTAAATCGTATTTTTGTTTTATTGGTTTTTGTTTTTTTTTTTTAACTTTTATTTAGTGGGTGACATCAGTGTTGCCTACACAAGAGTACAACATATTTTCATAATATACTGCATATGAAGGTCTACATGTAACATTTATGTCGTAATTATTTATTTGGTAATGGATTTGTTCACTCATCTTTTTTTTATATTGAAATTGAACGAAAATTAAAATATAATTTAAAAATATTTTAATATAAAAAAATTTTGAATAACAAAGACGAATTCATTTTGAAAAATTGAATATTTAAATTTTTAAATTTATTATTTTAAGAAACTTATCTGAGTCATTCAAATTGTATACGTATGTAAATTGATTATTCTGATTATTTTTACAGGGAACTTCATCAAATTCTGCATCAAAATATAAAACCCTAAAAATCACATATTCAAAAAATAAATTAAATCTATTTTGGTCCCTAATATTTTTTGCATTCTGGGGACTTTTAGTATTTCTTGTATGGTGGCGTATACAAAATATATTACCAAATTCAATTTCAATTCAAAATGAATCAAATCATTCGAACGAATTTATTGCTGAAAGAGCTGAACGTCGTTTACAAGAATTAGTTCGAATTGGACCAAGAGTTGTTGGAAGTGCAAATAATGAACAGGCTGCAGTACGTTTTTTATTGGATGCAATTGAAAATACTAATATATTTGTATCAGAAAATCACCATATTGAAGTTGATAGACAACTTGCAAGCGGATATTTTGAGTTTAATAAAGTATTAAGCATATATCGAAATATTCAAAATGTTGTAGTAAAATTGACATCTGTAGATGCAACAAGTGAATCTGCACTTTTAATTAATAGTCATTTTGATAGTGTAGCAGGAAGTCCTGGTGCTGGTGATGATGGTACTATGGTAGCAGTAATGTTAGAAGTTTTAAGAGTTTTAGCACAAAGTGATGAAAAACTGAAACATACTATAATATTTTTATTTAATGGTGCTGAAGAGAATGGTTTACAAGGATCTCATGCTTTTATAACACAACATAAATGGGCCAAAAATATTAAGTAAGATAAATGTAATTTATTGAAAGCTTTATTTTCAAATTCATATTTTATTTTAATTTTTTTTTTAGGGCATTTATCAATTTAGATTCAGCGGGAAATGGTGGAAGAGAAGTTCTTTTTCAATCGGGACCATTACATCCATGGTTAATAAAGGTATAATCTATTCTAAATTAATAATTTTTTTATTAAATATTATTATTAAACTTCTTTTTTAGTATTATAAAAATTCAGTGAAACATCCATTTGCTTCAACAACTGGTGAAGAAATGTTTCAAAATGGTTTTATACCATCTGATACAGATTTTCGAATTTTTCGAGATTATGGCAAAATACCAGGATTAGATTTTGCTCATGTAAAAAATGGTTACGTTTATCATACAGAACATGACAAACTCGGTTCAATTCCTAGGGAAACATTACAAAATACTGGTGATAATATTTTAGCTGTCGCTAAGGCAATAGCTAATTCACCCGAATTAGAAAATCCAAATGTAAGGTTTAACTTTGTCTATATATGTATATGTTTTAATGAATAAATAAAATATAAAAAATTTATTTTTCTACAGGATCATGGTACTGGTAATGCTGTATTCTATGACGTTTTAGGATTCTTTTTAATTAGCTATAGCGATTTGGAAGGACTTATTATTAATACAAGTGTATCTGCAATTGCAATTATTTCTATTATTTTGTCATTCATTTTAATGAAAAAAAATTCTGGATTATTTTGTAGACGAATACTAATGAGATTTGTTGTGATTTTTTTCATACAAATTATTTCATTATTTATTGCAATTGGTCTTATAATGGGTGTTGCATTTTTATTAGATGGTGTTGATCGTTCATTGTCATGGTATACAAATAATTGGTTAATATTTGGATTTTATTTTTGTATGACTTTCTTTGGATTAAGTTTATTACCATTGATTTACATTAAATTAACTGAAGAGGTATAAATGAATAAAATATTTAACAAATTGTTTTTTTATATATACATATATATATTTTTTTTATAATTTTCAGAATGAATTCTTTCCACTTAATTACAAAATTCAAATGTTTTTGCATTCACATTGTCTGCTATTAGTTATACTCACGTTGTCTTTAACAGCTATTGGTATAAATTCAGTATTTATTTTCATGATATCGGTATTCTTTTACACAATTGCCTTAATTTTAAATTTGATAACAACTTTACAAGGAAAATGTAAGTTACATAAATTTATACTAAAATAAGAATATTTTTTTATTAAATATATAAATCTAAAATTTAATTCGTTTATTTTAGCTGTTTCATGGATTGCATTCCCAATTTTATCGCAAATATTACCTTTTATTTTTTATACGTACATGACATTGACCATATTAATGATATTTATTCCAATGATGGGTCGCAGTTTTATTAATGGAAATCCTGAAGTCAATGTTGCAATAATATCTTTTATATTTGCTTTTCTAATTGGTGGTTTTTTGGTAACATAAATACCAAAATTTTTTTTTAATATTTATTAAATTGAAATTAATACTTTAGGTTCCACTTCTATTTGTTTTCCGTAAATCTGAAATACTAATAACTATTTTAGGTCTTGTAAGTGTAATTTTCATAATATTGGCAGTTACTCCAATAGGATTTCCATATAATGAATCAAATTCATTTCAAAGATTCTCGGTTTATGTAAGAATTATTATTATTTAGCATAATATATTTTTTGTATTAATTTATATTTAAGTAATTTTCAATTAATGATTATTTTTTCAAAATTTTTTAATTTTGAATAGCATTCAACGAGAATTTTCCGTGACAAAAATAATAAAATAATGGTTAACGAATCTGGATATTATGTACAGCCAATGGATAGAAGATCAACTAATACGATTAAAGGTAAAATGAAATTAATTGATTAAAAGATTTTTTTCAATGAATTTTTTAACATTTCAGACATAGTTCATAATATGTCGTCATTAGCAGAGAATGTCGAAAAAATGTGTGACTCTCAAATCAGATGTGGCGTTCCTTTTTATTCTCAAAAATCTCTAAAAGGCGCGTAAGTATATATTTAGATATTTTCTAATATTAAACATTTAAATTAACACATACTGAAATTTTTTCACATCAAGTTTATGGATACCAGCTAGTCCACCAGTACTTATTCGGTAAAATTTCGAATCTTAATATAAGAATAATTTCCAATAAATCCTTATGTTACAGAACTCCAGTTTTAAGAACTCTATCCAGACGTTTAGTCAATACTGATTCTAAAAATATAAATAGGCTAAGATATGAATATTCATTAAATGGACCAGATCACATGAATATAATTATTAAGCCACTACAGGTAACACACAATGTAATTAACTTTTGATTTCATTTTAACATATTTGTATTAATCTTTAAAGGATTGTAATTTGGCGAATTGGTCATATAATGTAAATATAACAAATATATCAAAACCTTATCACATTTACTATTCGTATGGAACACCTTCCAATGAGAGTACATTATACTTTTGGCTGGAATTTGACGTAAATTATAAATTATACAATTAGGTACACCAATTTCATTTGAAAATAAAAAATTTATTTTAGAAAAATGTGAATGATTTGGGCGCGCCATGCTTTGACATTGCAGTATCAGGACATTTGAATCATCATCCAATTTATAGAACCGATGATTATAGAGCATTTTTAGCTAGTTTTCCAAAGTGGACATATGTAGACGGATGGTTGAGCTCATATGAGAGTTTTAAAGTATAAAACTTAAAATTTTATAATTTGTTATTTTTGATGAAAACATGATAAATTTAAAATACTCATTGATAATATCAGAAACAAATAACATTTGTTTATGATAATATTGTATTTGTAAACATTGAAAATGAAGAAAAAAATGAAATGTACCGTAGAAATGTATGCAATTTTAAAATCAACTAAATTACAACAATTGATAAAGAATTACAATAGATATAATATTAGGGTATTAAAATGTAAAATAGTTTTAACATAATTATTATTTTAATGAAATAAAACGAAAATAAAAACAGTAATTCAAATAGAAAGAATTATTTTAGACGTAAAACTTTAACAAAAATCTATAATATCTAATAAAACTAACCCATTCGATTGTTTCAGTTGAATACTCCCGGACACTTAAAAATTACTTTTCCTTTTTTTTGTAATTTTTCTAGTAGTTTTTGCATCAAATAAAAAAGAATAATATAAATAAAGTTAAATGACCTGAATGATGTTACTTTGTTCCTCTATTGTAAAAAAAAATCACAACATGATTATTAGCCAATCAACCATGAACATTTCAACTACTTCTTTTATTAAAAGAAATCTTTCTCCTAAATGTTGGCCAGTCTAAAATTTATTTTGCATTATTTGAAATCACCAAAGTACACTATACTCCCTAAAATAATAAATAATGAATTTAAAAGCGGTAATATTACTAAAATAAAATTAATAAACATTAAAAAGAATAATGTTGTAACTTTATATGTACATATTTATATATTTTTTATAATTTCAAGTCATTTGTATGGATTTTCGTTATTATTTTACTTTTACAACTTAATGTTACTTGTGCCAAACGAAAACGAAGTAAGTGCAAAGAAATCTTTTTTGATTTATAACATTAAATTTTAATTAAATTAAAGTAATTCGTTCAAAAATTAAAAAAAAAATATATATATAGATAAAAAGCGTTTAATTGTGAAGGTGTACAGAGGTCCGACCAATGACAAATATTCTAAATGGGGATTTATTATCAGAGAAACTCTTGAAAATAAATAAAATTTATTTAAATGAAATATGTAGTTATAATAATTCATTTTATTTTAATTATTTTCATGCAGCAACAATTTTGAAGTACTTGTTATTTTTGATATTAGTATTGAAAAATTGTCACCTTTTTTTATTTAATTATATTTATTTACTCGGCTTTATTTAATATATTACATTAAAATATATATCTAATTCAAAGTTAATTGTATAAAAAACAAAACATTTTTTAATTATAAATATTTATAGAATATTTTATACATAAATATAAATAAATTCTAGTTTAATATATGTACTATTTTGTTTGTTTGTTTTTACTTTAAATTGATTTTTTATTTTTTACTCAGAACTAATTTTAATTTATTTTTATTTACATACAAATAGCTTAATGACTGGGAAGAAGTCTTAAAAACAAAAACTTTACTTTTAAATAATTATTACATTTTATCATTTGTTTTAAAATTACAATGTATTGAATGCTCGACTTAATAATTTCTTTTATATTTTTTTTGTTTTTGTTGAATAAATAAAAAATACGAAAATACCTTATAATATTAAAATTTCAAACTTTAGCATCATAACTAAAATTAGGTTTCGTTTTATAGTGAAATGTTAAATCAGCCGATTGTTTCCATATAAAGTGACGCACAGTTCTTAAATCCATATTTGGATCAACAACCTTAAATATAAATAAAAAACAATAACGGATTCAGAATTAATTTATTATTTTAATATTTAAAAGTAACATACCACGTCATTACAGAGAAGCTCTATTCTATCTTCAGGGGGAATTTGTGATCCTTCAGAATTCGCATCACTTTGACTGTTTTGAGATGAATTTGACGCACCGCCGCTTGGAGTTATTTCAGCTCCTAATACTTTTTCTAAAACGTGTTCACATACTTTACGACATTGAATAAATTCATTTGCAACAAGTCGATCCTAAAATATAAACAAAAAAATTAATATTTATATAACTTTTAAAAATAAAATTTTATTTACCTTCTTCATCCTATCTGGTTTAGCCAACTGAGGATGAGGTTGCAAATAAAAAGGAATTTTTATAAATTTAGGTATGGCTTTTTCTAAAACTACATCTGTAACCCATTGCGGTACAGTCTCATGTAATAATGTACTTTCACTATCACCAGCTGCATCTCTTACTAATAATCTGCACACTGTACGGCCTCCCACTTCACTGTAAATTGAACATTTTAACAAAAAACAATTAAAACTTTTAATTTCTTTTTTAATATGTAAATTTTAATTTATGCACTTATGTATGTTACTCAAAAAACTACCTGAAAATTACAGGTGTATGCTTAGGAACTGAAAAATATCCATTTCCTCTTATATTATCAGGATCTAAATCATTGGGAGGCATACTGTGAGGTGGAGACCAATATTCTAATAAGGCTTGTAATAAAAGGCTGCCATAATTTATCTAAAAATATTTTAAAATAAAAATTGGCAAATAAATATTTTAAATTAGGAAAAATACTTTTGTATCATTTCCAGGTTCAGCCGATTCAGGAAGACCAGCTTCTATGGATACCCAAGCAGAGAAACAATCAATTTCATCTTGACCTAAGACTATAGTTGGCATCTAAGAAACAAAATAATAATAACGAAACAACTATTGCTTTTCAATATAAATTTTGTGTTTGTTACTTACTCCTGTTTTTAAATCGACGGTAAACCAATTTGGAATATATACTCTTTGATTACGTTTGTTAACTTCCTCATCAAAATCTACTTTACCTAAATCTTCTTTTTTAACTATTTTAAGCACATCATATATTGCAACAGTATCTTCTGTATCTTTTGTAACAATATGCCGTTTATCATTTAATACTACACACTTCTTTATAGCTGCTCCTCCTAAAATTAAAATAGTATTTAAATGACCTTAAATTTTTCCATAATGTTTTAATCCCACCTTTTATACAAACTAATTCATTTATATTTGAATTTACAAAGTTACAGCCTTCTATATTATTAAGTGTACTTTTATCATAATTTGGTAATTTCCAACATCTTATATCAGAATTCCATGTCGTTGCCTGAAATTTTTTTAGTAATTATTATTGCTTTGGTAAATCTTAAATTTTTTTATACCCAAACGGCGGTTTTATCAATGTCATAGCATAAACTCAAAACAGGTGCCTTTTCTTCACACACTACAACATTATTGCTTGGATTCCTTAACTCGGTCACACAAATTTTCTTATCCCTACTACCAGATATAACATACTGAAAATTATCAGACATTAATAATGTCCAAACTCCTTCTTTATGCACATTTGCTATAGTTTGAATACATCTCTGCTGACCTAAGTTCCACAACTTTATTGTACCATCTGAACTACCTGAAACTACTTGAGTGCCATCCGTTGATACAACAAGAGCTCGTACGTTTTCCGTATGGCCTCTCAGTTTCATGATACGAGTACACGTTCTTGGATCCCACACCCGTAGAACGTTTTCAGTAGATCCACTTACAATAACTGTTCCTGAGGGATTCATTGCTAAACTGTAAATTGAATCTTTAGATCCCGCAAGACTAGAAGCTAAAAATAATTATTTGGTTAATTGACATCTTTAGAGGAATTAACAAAACATCTTTAACTACTTACTTGTAACTGTGTTGTTACTGGCAGTTAAAGCGGTTAACGTATTAACATCCCAAAGAAAAATGGCTTTATCCAATCCTGCACTAGCAACTTGCTCTCTATCTCTAGCATAAGCCAAAGCTTGCACGTAATCACGATGAGTTCGCAAAGTTGACATACAAAATCCTTTATGAGCATTCCAAACTTTAACAGTAGTATCACAGCTAGCACTAATTACTATAAAATACATTTTTAATCATTTTTTTTTTAAATAAACAAACATTTTTATATCACTTACAATTTCTTCCTTTACAACAGAGCACTATATCATTTACCCAATCATTGTGATGTTCCATACTTTGAATATATTTATCCTGTGATTCCATTTTTGTGTTCCATACTCTAATAATAGCATCACGACCTTAAATAGTTATTCAAAAATTATGATTTTATTATCCTTTTTTAAAAGTACATCTGTATTAAAAAATAATCAAATACCTGCTGAATAAAGTTTTCCATTATCTGGGTCTAATTGTAATGCATTTACACCATTTCGATGTTGCTTTTCCTCCGCATCGCGAATCACAAAAGATACCTAGGCAATTAATTATATCAATAATAATATCGAGTTTAGAACATTTATTTCATGTTTTTATTTAACAAAAAATTCCGGCAGCTAAAATTAAAAAAAAATGACCCAACCTGCATTTTCTTTCGATTTCCTTGGCAACTTTTGTGCGTCAACATATTAAATTAAGACTCACACTGGCCTTTTACAATTAATTATTTGAAATAATCTTCTAATATAATAATTTTAATAATTTTATTCATGTGAAAAATTCATTATTCTTTTAAATGTTGATTCAAATTTCAAAGATTCAATATAGAAATATACTAAAAGTCAAACGTCAACTTTTGACACAATTCATTTCAACAATCAATTTTTCTGTGTTGTGTCAATTGTCAAATAGGGTTGAGTTGGAAATATTAATTGAAATAATTTAGTTTCTACTGCAAATAATTCGTCTGAAAACGGAAACCTCTCACTAATATGATACGAAGAGTTTTAGAGTAAAAAGATTATAAAATTATACAAAGGAAACAAAGCATCCCAATGGGAAAGCTACAAAACCGTTCTAAGATGTTATAAATCCGAATGTAGAAAAGCGAAGAAGAAAACCTGGAAAGAATATACTGAGCAAATAGAGAATACGAGAGAAGTGTCTTAACTTAAACAAGGTTTATCCAAGAAGAATTCACAATCAGAACTGAATGAACCATAGTCCATAGATATATAAAATATAGATTGGCAGTTAGAATAAAATTTTCAGCCACTTTTGGTCAGCTGTTTTTGAAAAATCTGAATTCAAATAATTTAGTTTCTAGTTTCTACTGCAAATAATTTCCTTGAAAATGGAAACTTCGCACCAATGTAATATGAAAAGTTGTAGAGTAAAAAAAATATAAAATTACAATAATTTTAATAATTGGATTATTTTTAACGTAAAATCTCAATTAATTTAAAATAATTCTTTTTAATACAAAATCATACAAAATTTACAATAGTATATAATTAACAAATCAAAAAGTAAAGTTAAAAAAAGATGTTTTGATACATATATATTTATGTTCTTGATAAGAATTATATAAACAAAATTAATTAAATTGATACATGGGTTGATACAGTTTGATGTTAAACTAAATAAAATAACCAAGAGTCGGAAAAAATTCTTTTACTTTATCGTATACATTATATATTATTTTATAAAACTAAATTCACATAGATTTTATTATTTATACATTCTACATACATACATTAAATTTTATGTCTACATATATATTGATAATAAATTAAAACATATTAGATGATATGTTTACAAATTTATATTATTTATAAGTATTATTATATTATTATTATTATTTAATAATCAATGTATATCTAATCACTTGTATTATATGCATATATATAATATTTATCATTCACATCAACTTTAAAGTTTTCCCCTCTATTTTGCTTTGAAATCGTTTCCCAATGCTCTAAAATTGCAATTAATATAATGAAATAAAATGATTTTCAAATTATCGTATAAGCGTAAATAAAACGTTTAAAACAGAAAAACTATAAAAAATTAATAGTTAGTAAATATGTGTAGATAAAAATGTTAAAAAACAAAACTAAAATTAAAATTAAAAAGAATCTATTCTACAAACCATCAAAATATTAAGAAATTGCTTTTAAATTTATAAAATCAAATCGGCTGAGTTGAAATATTGAAAAACATATGATCATTTTTGGCTAAATCTGACATTTAATAATTAATATTATAATGTATTAGAGAGAAAGAGAAAGCAATACCAAGCTGCCAATCTATATTTTATATATCTATGGATTGAACGGAATAACGGATGAATGACGACAAATATGAAAGAATCCCTGGTAGTACTGATAAATAGTAGTTTTCCAGGTAGCGTTTTTATGGAAGTGAGAACAACACAAACGTGCGTAACTCTGAATCATATGCAAATATATCGAAAGCGCAAAGATAAAATGGATGATAACACATGAAAGTATAAAATTGGCAATAAACTCATCCAAGAAGTACAAATCCCCAGGAACAGATCAAATATATCCAATAATGCTTCAAGAAGGGTGTAACCTTTTACTGACCAAACTTTCGGAAACCTAGAAGGCATGTCTTTCTTAGGTACGGTTATACACCCAAAGTAGTATTCCTAGCCAAAGTAGTTTTCCTATAAAAGCCGAATAAGGTTAGTTACAGTAAAGCTAACGCATACAGGCCAATAAGTTTAACATCCTTCCTACTTAGAAAGAATTGTTGAACTAGAAATGAGAACAAAGAGTGACAAAAACATCAACGTATGTCAAGGTTGTTTGGTAGCCAAAAAATGGAAGCAATAGTAGGCCTTAAGGAGGTATACTATAACAACTACTATGGCTTACAGCAATAGACACACGTTTAGACTCCCTAACAAAACAGGAAGCAAAGATTACTTGGTACGCTGAGAATCATTATAATCATAACCAACAAAAAAGACTCAGCACTAGGAGGAAAGATGCAACAGGCCATAAATTTGATCACTGTTTGAACATACGAAAATGGCCTGAAGCTTAACCCAGAGAAAACAGAATTATGCCTTTTTAACAAAAGAAGGATAGTACGGAATGTGAACATCCTAAGCACTCAGCACTAGGAGGAAAGATGCAACAGGCCATAAATTTGATCACTGTTTGAACATACGAAAATGGCCTGAAGCTTAACCCAGAGAAAACAGAATTATGCCTTTTTAACAAAAGAAGGATAGTACGGAATGTGAACATCCTAAGCATAGGAGGAACACGGCTTAACTTATCACAGAAAGTCAAATATCTAGGAATCATTTCAGATTCAAAACTAAAATGGAATGAACACTTCGGAACGGAAAAACAAAGCTCGAAGAACATACTGGTTCTACAGAAGTGCAATAGGAAAAACGTGGGGCTTATCTCCAAAAGTAGTGCACTGGATATACACCTGTATAATAAGACCTTACGTTCGATAATTTGGTGGACCGCTTTAGAGAGAAAAAGCACATAAAAACACTTACACAGATACAACGCCAATGCTGTTTAGACATCACAGGTACAACAAAGACAACAGTTACAAGATCCTTAGAGGCTATGCTGAACATAACACCTATTGAAATTCATACAAAACGTATGGCAATGGATACAGCAATACGTTTACGTATAACGAGAGTGGAAGCTGACAAGTAGGAGGACGCCACATGAAAAAATAACGGATCAATAACACAAGCGTAGAGTTCCAAAAAAATTTCACAGAGGAAGGACAATGGAACTACAACACTGCAGAACAGTGTCCAGATAGGAAATTTAAGATAAAAATACTACGAAATGGAGAAAGTAAAATCTCCGACGCAGTATACGATAACAATGTAAAGATATATACAGATGGAGCTAAGAAAGGTGAAAACCGTGGAATAAAGGTATCTACTGTGGAGATCCTTTCTTAGAAACAAAAACAAAAATGAGCAAGAATGCCACGACTATCCAATGTAAAATCATGGTAATTAAAAGAGGAGCAGAAAACATAATTTTTTGATAGCCAAGGAGACATCAAAGCAATAAATAACGAAAAAACGAAAACAGCAACAACTATAAGAGTTTAGCGCTGTAGAGAAGCAGAAAAACTTCTGCGAAATACCGGAAAAACTTCTGCGAAATTCAGAAAAACTTCTGCGAAATACCGAAAGTAGTAAAGACGAAGGTCATTTTTGCGCTGAATAGAGCCATTTTAAGGCTATATGTAGGCGTATGTGCAGGGTATCTCATACTCAGAGAACACGCGCCAGAATGGATCTTATAGAAAACAATCTGTGCAGCGGATATGGAAAGAGGTTGAAACGGTGCTCACGTACTTTGCATATGCCCAGCGCAAAGAACGAGGAGAGCAAACATCTTAGAAATTTACTACTGGGAGGACTTCTGTCAAGTAAAAACAAGGAAGTAAAAACAAAAAAACCAGCAGCAATTGTCAGATTCATAAAAGGTATTAATTGGCTCAGCGATGGAGTCTCCTGAGAGACGGGGGTTAAATTGCTGAATTGAGAATTAGTTAGATACACACCCTTTAGAGATACACACTTGCAAGATTAAACCATTCATAATTAAAGTTCATAATAGTACCATCAAAACGAAAAATAGGTAAAAAATACTATAGAACATCTGCAAAACAGTTTAGAATTCTTCCAATCGCCATACAAATCACTCAATAGAAATGCTAATGTACCCGGACTAATAAAAATTAAATCCCGTACCCTAGGCGTCCCACACGACTAGATCTAGGGTACACTCTACCACACATAAACCTCTTTTAAATAGATTCCCACCTTCGACATGTATGAATTGTCCTGAAATCGTCACAATTAAACATACCCTTACCCCTCCCACAATATAATCATATCCCAATACACCGTTACACCACTACAAAGCCTACTATTATTTCTAAAGAAACGTCATTTTTCCCTAATTAAATCCCTATTCCTACATCATAGAATCTGGGACGAAAAACAGATCAACACCACCAAATAAACACCAATGATCATATCAAACAAAAATCATATAGACATAGACTAAAAATTAATATAAAAGTATATAAAATAGAAAAACTTTTGACCTCATGACCACGATAAAAACAATTTATAACCATTGGACCACATAACTTTGGAATAAGATTTAATTTATCTAATTTATTATCGTTTTTATTTTTTGTTCTGAATTCTCTATCTCCTAGTTATTTAAGATTTAAAATTTTTAGTATAAGCTTTAAAATGAAATTGTCTACTTTCATAGTATATAAGCTAGTTCTTAAGTGTTGAATTGTTATAATATGTGTATTAAGAAGAAAAGATCTGCAAGTGAAATATGTAAGCCAGTCGAATAAATAAATAAATAATTTTAACAACAATTTTTAATGTGAAATTTAATAAAAAATTTAACAATAGTGAAATTTAGTCCTCGATCAGAAAAAATAAAGTTTAAATTGAAAAAAAAACTTTGTTATTTTTTTAATAAAATTAGTTTTTAATACCTTTTATTTTATTCATACGCGAAGTTTTTATTGAATTTCTCCTTAAAATATTATATAGGTCTAAAAACACCATGGTTATAAAGAATAATATAATTTAATATTATTCTTTATAACATGGCCTAGCACTACTTTTTGACATAAATAAAAGCAAATAGAAATAATAGAATTAAGAGAAAGAGAAGTAGAAAAAAAAGTTGAATAAAATGTTTGAGTATTTTGTATGGGATAGGAGGATTATTATTATAGGAATAGGATAGGTGATACTGGCACTGGGTAGGCGCTTATTGTATTGTACTAATTCTTTGAAATTATTATGTATGGGAATTTTATTACATATAGATATAGGTATATAATATTATATAGAAAAATTATTTTAAGAGAAAACTAACTATTCTCAATAATTTAGCAATCAAAAAAGAAGCTTTTATATCAACACTTTGTGTGTTTGTTTAGTTATATTGTAAATAAATCACACTATTGAAAATGTTGCGTTGTTAAAAATATTAACAGGAAAAAAGTTTAACAAAAACTTTTTAAGAGTCTCTACCGCAAGAACTTCTTTTACATTACATAAAAAAAATTTTAGTTTTATTCTCACTTTCAAAACGTTTAGATTCGGTTTTTAATTCAATAAAAATTTTAAGGAATATCAACATTTTTATTTTTTCTGTATAAATTTAATTTATAAAAGTGATTAAAAAAAATAATAAAAATTTTTTGGCTCTTTTCTGAATGATAAAAAAAAAATTGTATAAAATTACTACTGACTAAATATAAATTGAAGGTCAGTCAACCAACCATACTATTTAAATTGAATCGCGAGATACCAAAATACAAAAAAAAAACATCATGTTTTAAGCATTGAATAAAATTATTCTGATATACTTAAGTTAAAAATAAAAATTTTCATTTTGGTTATTTTTTTTGTTTTTTAAATCAATCAAAGAAACGAAGGTATTCTGTTGTTCTCTAACCCTAAGGTATTCAAATTTATATTAAGAAAGGTAAGTAAATTAAATTATTATTATACATTTTAGAAAACTCTTTCATTATGATTAATATTTTCTATTTTGTAATTGCTTTTTATTATTGATATATATATTTATATATATATATATATATATATATATATATGTATGTACTTATACAGTAAATATTATTTATTTATTAATTATTAGAATTAATATATACGCATAGGGAATAAAATTTGTCATATTTTATTTTTTTAATTACTTTTATTTTTGTTTAAATTAAAAAGAAAAATAACAAATTTTAATAAATAATGGTAAATTTGAAATATTTTCTATACTGAAAATAATGTTTTAAAGCTTTTTGTAATAATTTTAATTTTATAAAGTTACAGCGTTTTATTTTAATGTACTTTTTAAATGAACAAATACTGTTTAGAGATTTATACATATATATTTATTATAAACATAAAAAATTATATTAAAAATGTAATTCTTTAATTTTATATTTCTTAACCATATGCTGCTTTCATTGTTGTTAAAAAGCTTACAAAACCTTTAACATAAATTTTAATTCTAATTTCATTTTAATTGAAATAATTCTAATTTAATTAATTTTGGCCTATCTTAAGTAGATTTTGCATGATAATCACTATCGTAATTATCATTATCATCATCTTTATTATTATTGTTATCATTATTTTGTTATTTTGAAGAAAAGGGAAATTTTATTTGATCTTCTAAAATAATCTATAATAATATAAAAGTGAAGTTTTTTTTATATATAATGACTATGACTTTAAGCATCTGACAGAGGTCATTGTGTATCTTCTTTACTCTTGTCTGATTTATCCATTCCATAGATACATAAATACATACATATAAATGTTATCATCGGGTTTATTTCTATGTATATACATCTATATCCTTTTATAAAGTGATAAAAAGAATAAGAGGATAAATTGAAAATATACGTATGTATGTATGTACCCATGTATCATAACACAAAAAAAAAAACAAAAAAAAACGAAAATTAAATATTTTTTCATACCTGACACTCCTGATAGGCACTAAGTAAACTCTTTCTTTTTCTATTTTCCTTTCTATTTTTAGGAAAATACTTACATACTTATCTGTATTTTTATTTTTTTATTTCTTTTTATTTTTCTTAATTATTTTCTTTATTTTGGAGATATTAAAATGGAATATCTAGGTATTTATTTAAAATGATTTTATTTGATAAAAATATTTTAAGTTTCAAAAAATCTATATATCCAAAATTTTGTAAATATTTAAACTAATTATGTAGGTAAGCCTAGACAAAATTTTCAAAATGCCAAATACCTACCTTACCTCTAATACAGTACGTCATATCCTTTTGTTGATTCCGACTAGGAATAAAATATTGTTGTTATTATAATTGATCACACAGTTTCTCACATTCGTAATGAGAATGCATTAAAACTTTGTTACAAAAATGTTATCATATTTTGTGGTTATCATTTAACTACCTATTCATATAAGTTAAAAAACGTTTTTACAATTTCAAAATTCTTTGATTGTGGTTAACAAACTTAAAAGTTATTTCTATGCTACTCAGAAATTATATAATATTATTTCTGTTATTACAGTAATAGCATTGAAATATCTTATAAATAAGATATAAGATTTTAGTTTGTTTGTATAATATTAATTTTTTTTAGAGAATACATTATGCGGTTCATATTATTATGTGTTTAGTTAACATAAATTTAAATACATAAGTAGGTATTTAGTTATTTGTTGTATATAAATATACATATTATTTTAACTACATAATTTACTTATTAATCTGTTTTAATTTCATTTTACCTTTCATCTACACAAAAATAATATACTTTAAAATTGTGTCAAGCCATATGTACCTAATCGTATGATATGAATTTTTACACAGATGTAAACTGATTAGTTCAAATTCCAGAATTAGTTGTGCACTTATACAGTATTACACATAAACAATAATATTAACTTAATATCATTAATAAATTTTAAAAACTATATTTTAATAACGTAAACTTTTTTGAAAAATAATTTAAATGAATTTTTACTCTCCTATAAAAGTTTGTTTTTGTAATTTACTTGTGATACCAAACCAAACAAATTAATTGATTTAAAAATAAATTTAAAATGTTATTAATATATTATTAATATTTTTTTCAATTTTTGCAACAATGAAATATATAAAATCTGAACATTTTAAATATTATAACTATATTGTATTGATAACTAACTTTAATAAACTCATATAAACCGATGGTTTATTACTAAAAAAAAAATTATACCTATGCAGCTACTTATAAAATAATAAATTTAATTTTTCTTGTAATAATTAGAATTGAGATTATTTGTTCAATTTTTTAGTCATTCAATTTTATATTCACTTTAAAATAATATTAGTTTAAAAAAACTCTTTTAACAATCACATAATAATACAAAATAAAAGAACTTTACAATGTTATATAATTTATTATAAAAATAAATATATTTACATTATGTATAAAAATACTTGATCTAAACACAGGGAATATTAATGTTCAGGGAAAAATCCAAATAATTTAACTAGTTATTTCACACAAACATTTCAAAACAATGTTCGTAATGTATTAAATATTCACACTAGTGGTTTTTGCAGAATAATTATTACAAAATAAATATTCAAGATAAGCTTTAAAAATAATAATTTAATTTAAATAGGTAGACAATTTATTTAGCTTTAGACTTTTAGTTGATATTTAGTTTTGAAAACTTAAGTTTCAGGCCTGCCTTTCAACCGAAAGGTCTCAAGTTCGATTCCCGACGAAGTCAAGAAAAATACTTTGTGGGGTTTTCGACTTGGTTCAGTACCCTTTATCTTTGGGATAAAATAAAAGATAAATAGTTGAGAGTCTTGAAAAATAAAATGGAACTATGCTATGATAAAGTACCCTACAGTAAATACAGTTTCCACATTTAAATTAGTAGATATACCATAAAATTATAAAGAAAAGCAATGTTAAAGCTAAAGTTTGAAATCTCTGTGTAAAAGCAGTTAGGACCCATAGACTTGGAATTATATAAAAAAAAAGATTTATTCTTTTGACTGTTCGACTTGCCTTCAAATATTATAAGTTTGTATCGTAACGTATAAAGTAAATACTACATTACAGTCATTCTAACTTTGAACATTTTTATAAAATTTAATTTAAAATTTTTGTTAGTTGACAAGACAAATCAAATTTTGCTTAATCAAAGATAGAACAGTTTTATAGTCAATAAGACAATTTTATCTATAAATAAAATTTGATAATAGGCAATTTTCGAAGATATGTTTTTTAATACTTTCAAAGAATAAAAATATTTTATTATCTATTTACATATCTATAATATACAAATCTTCTTCTGCTATTGTGCTTCAACTTCGTACGCTATTAATTCACCCGTTGTTAATTAATTCTATTAGTATCCAATTCAACTTTTTCCAGTTCACTGTTAAATACTTCGCAATCTTGAAACTCTACTCGTTTAAGAATTTTTGATCGTTTGTATAGCCATATAGCAATAATAATATTGTTGTGAAATTCAAAAAGCGGTGGAAAAAACTATTAAAACTCTGTTTAGAAGAAGCAAAATCTATACAGAACATTATTTAGTAATTAATTAATTAGAATTTTACAATGTCATATTTAAAATTGAAAATGAGAGGTAAGTTGAATTCACATTTTTCTTATACTAATCTAAGCACTAATTGGCATCTTGAGGCCGCAAATAAAATAAAGGATTTACAAATGATTAATTTTATAAATACATAATTAGTAAATATGCGGTTAGTGTTTTGAAGGAAGATTTTACTTAGTAACGTTTTTAGTGCTGGAATATTTAGGCGAAACCAAATATTGTTTATTTCTCCATTATATTGGGAACTATGAGGAGGTGTAGGTTGCAAAAGATGCATATGGTGATGCTAGTTCTCGTCTAATTTAGAGATGCGTAAGTTGGGTGTGTCCTATTCGAAATTTGATGTAGACTATAACTTTTGTCTTTTCAATTGATACCTGGTAAATATCTGGTATTATCCGACGATTGAGCATTTTGTATGAGTGGATCGAATTGAACTTAGTTGTAATTTTGTATGACACCAAGTACTGGGGTAACCCAAATACTTCTTATTATATGTATTTGATGTGATTATGGGTGAGTTTGCTACATTTTCGTAGTTAAATATCCGTCATTAAATCTTGATAAGTGTCTATATGTGTCTTGGAACCCAAACATTTTTTATTGATGTGACTTTATTCATGTGAATTTATTATATGTGAATGTTGCTAATGTTTTGTATAGCATTTGATTGAATTTTTATAAATAGTGTGTTTCGATTTTTTTTTTTAAGCAATTTTTGTGGCACTCAATAGCGCTTTTGCTTCTTCAGAGAATTTACTTACAAAGGGAAAACTCCATATTTTTTATTATCATTGAGAGTCTATGTTAAACTATATTATATTTGAAATTTGTAGGATGACTTAATCTTTCTGAGAGTTGTTGTTTGAAGATGCTTGATATTTCCTTTTTTGGAAATTTGGTTTAATGCTATTTTCTTGCAGATGTGAATGAATAATTTGTTAAATTATGTGATATTAACGTCATTAAGTATGGCTTACTTAATAACTCTATATAGGGTGGAGTGTTTCTTTGGAATGTGCTTTAAAGATAACACCTTTTGATCTACATAACATGTTATTTGTGAGAGTGTTTGTTGGTTTTTGTTGATGTAATTCTTATCTTTTCGTTTTCAATAGTCAATGTAAATTGAAAAACGTAAAAAATTCCTATACTTACCATTGGGGTATAAATCGTATAAGCTGGGATTCTAGTTTAAAATTTGTGTAAAAAAATATGTTGAAATCTTTATTATCTTTGATTTACATAATTTTCTAATAAATAACGAAACAAAATTAAGCTTCAACTAAAAATTATAAATAAAATATTTTTTCCCATCGAAGAATTAAAATATGAGAAAAACAATGAATAGGTATTTAAATAGAAAAATAATTTATGGCACTAGACTATGTTACTAAAATTTTATATTAAAAAGTTTGAAAGTTTAGTACATTTTACTTCATTTAAATACAATGGTAATTAAGATGTTGTACCCATAATAAATATTTTTAAAAATTTAGTCAAACCACCCAAAATTAACGAATCAAAATTTGAAACATTGGCACAAATGTTTTTCATTATGTTTTCATCTTCACCTACCCACCTGCTGAAAGCAATACAATTGTGACGAAACTTTTGGTGTATGTATAGTATGTTTATGGACACGCAATTTATTCAAAATCTCATAAGTTGTAACCAACGGCTACCGTTTATTATATTTTTAATACATAAGCTTACTTTTTTTTTACATTATTGATATTGATAGTCAATAATTCAATATTTCAATAGAAACAAACATCATAAACTGATAAGCATATGATATAGATTTCGAAAATGGATTTGTAAAATTTCATAGACCACATACTTAATTCCAAATCAAATTTTATTAATAAAATTTTTTTTTAGTTATACCCGTGTGTTAGACCAAATATGTAAAAGGCTATTTTTTAGAATTTAATTTTACCTTGAAAAATAAATTTATGTTTAATTTTTTTTTGTTTTGTTATTGAAATTATTACAAATTATAGACATAAATTTAAAATTATTTTAAAACAACTTTTTCAACATGATATTGTAACTAAGTCTGAAGTGATTATTATTATTTAAATCGAAAAATAGTAACTACTTACATAAATTTAATTATTTCATTGATAAATTTTATTCAAATTTAAAACTACTTTTTAAAGCAATAAAATAAAAAAAAACAAAAATAATAAATAAAACGTATAAAGTTTTTAAAGTCGCTTGAATTATATGTAAATATTATTTAAATTTAATTTAATACCAACGTTCTATAATCTATATAATATGTATATGTACATTTAGTTAAAATCACTTTTATGAATTATTATTTACTTAATTTTGATTCTCTATATTAAATACAAAATTCATTAAAATTTTTCAAGAAAATTGAAAAACAAAAATAATAATAATTTTCATTCATTTTTGGAGAAATTTAAACATTTGTTCTGTAAATTTCCAGTTGAGGACTGTAAGTAAAAAAAATTTTTAAACAGTGGTATTACAAAATATTTTGGATATGAAAATTTGGGATTTGATCAACACTTTCAACCGCGTAGTATAATCAAATTTAAGCAAATAATACTTTAAAAAAATTTTTCTACCTAAGTTACTCCTTCAAGATTAGGAAATTTTTAAAACAAAAATTACATTTTTTTTATTTCATATTATATGAGTACTTTTTAATTTTTTCAAAATTTATAATTAAATCATTCAATTGCATAAATATAAAATTTTGTTAATTTAACTTTAAATAAACCTCATTACAATAAAGTGTATTTATTTTATTATTATTTTTTTTTTTGATTATTGATTTAACATGAACAATACTTTTTTTTCTCTTTTTATTTTATGAAAACTCTTTAATTTCCCTTATATGTATTGTATAACAAATACCAATAACAATTTCCAACATTTTTCTTGATAAATTTGTGAAAAGTTTTGTTTTATAGAAAGAAAAACAAAATTAAATTAAATTTAAATAAGAATTTAATTAATTGTAATAACAATCTTTCAAAATAAATAACAAATTGGAAAAAAAAGACATTTAAATATTTAAAGTTAAGTCAAATTCAACGAATTAGAATACCTACTACGAATTAGAAAATTAGAATACATAATGTATTATCTTTTTACTTTTGTAATAAAATTTCAAACATTATTTCTTAGCATTTAAATTTTGCAAAACAATATTTCATTATTTAAAGCTTATTTTCAATAATATAAAAAACAATTTAATACAGAAAATTTTGTACAGATTTTGGGTTCTTACTAATTATGCACATATTTTCATATATAATATAATATGCTATATATTTATATAGTTATATAATTTAACTTTTTATTATATTTTGTTACTGTAAATACTTAAATATATTTAGGCGATTTTTGGCCTAATTTCAATTCAGTACCTTTTCTAACGTGACAAAAAGGGAGAAGTCCAGTATTTTTCAAAATGGATATAATCCCACCAACAATTTCAAAATTCATAATTACTCGTCACGCGTAAGTTTTTCCATTTGAATACAAACTAACATTGTTTTTTAGGTTTAGGTTTAGGTTGAAAAATTTGGATAATTCTTTGGAAATATTAAATTATTTTGACAAAAAAAAAAATTCTAAAATCCTCCTCCACTGAGGATAGAACACTCGTGACAAACGCATAAGTACTTATTTGACCAGATCGACAAGAAGTTTACCTAAATGTTTCTGTGATAACCCGACGCTAATCAGTTTTCAACTTATTTTCGATGTATATACAAGGAGTATAGATGGTATCGGAGGGTTAAATATATATTCTTGCTGACGACTCTGAGCAGTCACTTAACCGTATTATTGAGTTCACCAATAAAATCAACATCTTCGATGAAATTAATTTCTTTCTGTATTTTTGTTTTGTTACCTAAATTTATATATTATTCAATTGATTCATTGTTTTTACACTTTTTGTAATTATATTTTCTTGGGTTAAGTTCATAATATGTATTATATTAGTTTAATTATTTATAGGTTCAGTGGCCCAAAATAAACTTTATTCAATTCAATTCTAAAATCTAAAAATTAACGAAATTTCAACAAAAACTAAAAGCTTTTGTTTTGATCGATATAACTATGGAACTAAATATTGTAAAAAAAACCCCATTTAAATATATTCAAACTGTTACGATTAAAAACAGAATTTGTAATCGATTTTAGCAAAATAAATATTTTGAACTTAGTCCCTTTTGTTATGTATGTAATGTATAATGAATTATAAATCGTAGTTTTCTAATTTATAACAATCATTTTTCGCCTTCTGAGTCTACTTTTGTGATAATTTAAGCTCTTGTATATAAAATACTTCATGTTAACTATTTTTTTACACTTGAATTACATAACCCATCCAATCTTAATCTTTGAGCAATAGTAACGATTAAAGCAAATGTCCCAGTTATGTTCATAAGAGAAGAAGGGAAAACAAAAATAAAATTGTTACGAGTATGTATTAATTAAATTTACCATTATTTTTTTACATTTTCCGTTCTTACAGGTCCGAAAACTTTAGTCGATTTATTTAATCAACTATAGTCTATGCTTAAAATCCATATGTTACTAATATACGTATTATTATCTTATATACATATGTATTTAAATCTTCCAATACTAGTTTAGTTGAATTGCAATAATTTTTTTAATACATACTGTATACCTATAAAATATTTTAAGCTGTTGTCATTTTTCATTATAGCTTCAAAATATTGCAAATTGAATCTATAATCTATCAAAACTCAGATATTATTTTTATTTATTCGTTTATTTCTCAAAGAGTTCATTCGCTCGTACAGAGTGTATATAAAAAAAAAACAAGATATAACAAAATTAATAGCTTCCTCTCTAGATTCATTTCTTCACATTCTGACATATTTATTTGTACACCTATGTATTTCATTAGTTTCTTTTTAGTTATATCATAACAATAGAACTTTTAAGTTACATCACAAGTTATGTTTATTATTATCGAAATGTTATCAACATAATACAATTATTTGATATTTGAGACAGCATTTTGTAAATACGATTTCGCTTTATTCTGTGGAATGCATATACATACTTCGAATCGATTAATATAATTTATGTACATCTTTTAAAGTAGTTCTGTCGTCCAAAATAAATCTAATTTAATATAATATTATCCTTTCAAAGCCCCTACATTAATTTTTTATATGTATTTTGGTTAGTTTTATCCTTCTTCACTTTATTTGAGAGTATAGAGGGCTTCGGCTTGGGAAATAAAATAACAACCACAGCTTCCTAGGAATTCTATTTCACTTAAGTTCTTACCAAATTGTATTTTCAAACCATTTTTTGTTTTGTATACAATTTCATTACTTTATAAGCATTACGTTATGTCAGATGACATAAACATGTTAAACTATATAGGTCAACTAAACTGACTTTTGTTCTATACTCTAAGGTGTAATGATGGAGTTAATTTGCAAATTTTTAATGATAAAACTGCAATTACAATGTTGTTAATTTTCAGAATACTTTCACAAAACAAATTTGTAAAAATTATGTATGTATCTTGTGTATGTATATACCCACCTTATAAATGAATTATTTATTCATAATTCAAATTTAAAATTGTTTTTGAAAATTTAAAATTCCTACCTTGTTTTGTTGCTAAATAATATACAGTAGAAAACGTTTATAACGACTTTAAAAAGTTTTTAACCAAATTTTTTAAATCCTACATGATGAATACATCCTGTGCTGTGAATATATCAGTGTTAAAAATTCTTGTATTTTATTTGATTTCAAGTTAATTGTTTTAAAAATCAACTCAAACCAAAATGTTAGCTTCGATTTAATCGATCCCGACCTAAAATGTTAACTATTGACATAATTATTTATTGTATATTATATTATCTTACAAAATTTATAATGCAGGAAGTACATTGCATATAACAAATAAAATGTGTGACTTACAAGGGACGTCAGTTCCACCGATTCGTCTCCTCGTAATAAAATCAATACTATACTTTTTATTAAAGATTTATGATTCAATATAGTTAAGTGAATTTGTAAAAAAATGGTCTTGAAGCCAGAAGATACATAATTAAAATCATATTATAAATATAGTTACAATGTTACAAGGGGTTTCTGAACGATTGTATAATTTTTTGCAATTGGATAAAGTCGGACTGAAAAAATTTTGTTTTAAATTTTCAGGTCTAATTTCTTTTTTTTTTAACAACCTGTAGGTTATTATAGTACAATCTGATTACATATTTGAATAACTTATTACTAGATTTAAACAGTGATTGAAAAGCAATGGGCTTACAGAAATCGATATTTATGCTTTCCTAATATTTATATTTTATCTGAATAGATTGTGGCGATTAGCCTTTTCAGCCTTCTTATGTCATCTAATCTGTTTAAGAATTCGATCACCTTTACAATACTATTTTGAATTAATCTGGTTTTCATGCTTAATAGTATAATTCCAATAATGACGTCAGTAATGTTTTTCGTTTTCAGATTTTTGTGGATATCTTCATTTGAATTTTAGCGGAATACTTTCCTGGTGATTTTAAGGAACTTAATTTGACAGTGCTACATAGAATTAATAAGTTAGACTTCTTAGCACAGCCCCAAAGGTGGCTGCCATAAGCCCATATGGCCTTAATTATTATACTGTTGTATATTTTAGTTTGAAATATAATAGGCTTACTTTCAACTGTCTTCCTATTAACCAATACATATCTCTCGTTTTTTGGTTGATTTGCAGTGCTTTTTGCTTCAAGTGTTGCTTCCGGTTAATGTGCGAATAAAGGTATAACCCAAGATATTTCACTGTTTCTTAATGGCGGGGCTAATTTTAAACTTTTTATAGCGTAATTTAAACTACGCTATTTTTATTACCATAGATCTACTCGAGAGTAATTAATTGAAATTTTTTTTTTAAAGTATAATTGATTGAAAAATTTAAATGTTTAAAATCAATGTACTTAAAATGAATTTAAATTTTAGTCGTAAAATATTAGATTATTTTAATTAACTATACTTATATATTTAAACTAAATTTATAGTTATAGAAAAAAAATATTGAAATTATTGGCTTATATTCTACGAGTCGTACTCGCGACATGGTTAACATACGTTTCATAACACTTTGCTGCAAAATAATTTTAAGTTTGTAGGCAAAGAGATATGAAACGTATGTTAACCCTGTCGTCAGCACGACTCGTGGAATATAAGTCTAATCTCTGCACAAGTAATTGTACTTTTTTAAGAAAAATAAAGCTTTTAACTTAAGTTTTTTATTTACGGTGTAATGACAGTAAATATATTGTGGTTGGCTATGTTTTTAATACGAGGTGATAAGATCGTAAAAATATCACCATCTCAACTCTGATTATCTTACAATCAAACTACTTTTGTGTATCGACTCTTTATATCTTTACTATATTATATATTTAAAAACATGAATATAAAAATTTAATCGTTATACCTAGATTGATTCAATAAGAGATCTTGTTATAAGCGTTTTTACTGTATAATTAATATTTCATTTTATTTTCACTCAAATCAGTATTAAAAATGTTCAATGTTAATAAAGCTATTTAAATAAAAAAATTGTTATACATATATTTACATTATTAATTATAATTTAAATTATTAATTAATGAAGAGCACTTGATGCTAGGGGGTTATTGGCTTCTAAATGACATTAATAATACAATACAGGTTTTTATTATTTTCAATTTTAAATTTGATGGCGCAATTTGTTATTCGCAATTAATTCTATAGGTACATAACTATGTATGTATTAGAATTTACAAATTATTAATAGAAGAATAAATTTTCTTTAAAAAATAAAATAATATCACTAAGTCAATTTTCTCTTCACACACATAGCATTAGCATTGAAGTACTCAAGTTTTAATTAATTTCTTCAAACATTTTTACTTATTACCCAAATATATTCATATTTATATATTTGATTTATATTTGACCTTTATAATAAAGTATATTAAGCTTTGACTCGGTATATTATTCAGCAACAAGTGAATAATGTTAGACTTTCGATGAGTCAATCAAATTGTTAATAATAAAATAACATACAAAAACAAAACAAAAAACTATATTCAGCTTTATTCATTTGAAGAGCACTCAATCAATTATCATCAAATCACATCACATGATTGTTATGGGACCTCTTTTTATGTCAGTTATTTTATCCTTAACTAACAATAAATTTATTGAAAAAATTTCTATTACTGGATGATTGAGTAAATTTAGAAAAAAATTAAAAAAAAAATAAAACTTTTTGAACTAAAAAACAAAAAGGAAACAAAAAGCATCAATTATTTGAATTTAAAAATAATTGTTATATTTGATTGTTATTCAGTTTTCAGTTGTTTTTCGCTCAAGAATATTACATACCGACCAGATAATGTTTATTGCGATAATAAAGAATAACAATAGTATAATAAAATATTGTTTAACAGGTATTCGATATAATTAAAACATAAAGTACATTATTATATTAATATTTAATTTTATTATATAATTTCATTGGATTTAAATTTGATTATTATATAAAATATCAATAATTGTTGTTTTTGTTTTAATGTATTTTCAAATAATAAAATGAAATTTTATGGCATGTACATTATGTATGTATTTTTATTTTATAAACGCATATTGGATTTATATTTATTTTCTTCATGAACATTCTATAAATTTGTGTAAAAATATTTTAAATGTTCACACATACTACACATATGTATGTATATAACATATATATGGATATATATACTGAATTGATTAAATGCAAAAGAAAATTTCCAAACATCAACATCATTTTGTGATAATAAATCGATTTATTTTTTGTAATAAAAAAACTTTTGACATAAATTGAAATCCAGACAAAACTTCAGCAAAATAATTTAAAAAACATTTATTTAAGAACAGTGGGATACCAAAGGAAATGCTAACACTTTTTTTAAAACAATTCTTATAACTAAGTAATTAAAGTTTGATTGGTTGAAATTTCATCCACTGCATATGACACGATCTCACGAACGGTATATAATTAAATTTTAACTATACTTCATAATTTTTCGCAAAAAATTATAAAATTTAAACATGCTGAACAATTACTAATTTGAAGTTCTAATTAACAGAGATGGTAGCAAAAAAAAATTGATATTATTATGTCATTACTCAGTATTTTCACCTATACTCTACAATCTATACCATGTGCGATATACTGGAGGTACAAAGCAGAAAATTTCAATTCAGAACTGACAACGAAACTCCAACTGCTGCTGTAACTCCAATTGCTGCTGCAAGCTGAAGCGACTCTAGATAGACACCATAGTTACAAATAAAAGGCATTAGAGTAAATGGTATACCTGCAAAGTTAATATCAGAGATGATACGACTCCTTGTCTGATAATATGAAAACCTTTAAATGCTTGACCATATGAACCAGATCGATATGTACATATAGCAGATTTATGCTGGCCGATAGCAAAAATAAAGAACCATCGATGCACCAACGGTTCTAATTGAAGGTATTTCGATAGAAAAATTTACAAGCTTCAAGTATTTGGTTTGTTGGTCTTATGAAAAATGGAGCCGCGACAGAGAGATCAAATTCCTAACAGAGATAGCGAATAGAACATTTTTATACGAAAAAATGGTATGGTAAGAGATACACGTTTTTTTATGTTCTTGACAGTAACTTATTAGAAATTAGGTAGAATTATATTTTCGTGCTTAAGTACGGTACTGCAAGTTGTTTTGCATATTTTACTACAATTTTTTTCGACTCATTAAATGGGAAAGACTGGAACAGTATTGTCAGGAACAAGGCCTTAGAACAAAGAATAGCTCCAGTTTATTTAAGTAATTACCAGATCATACTCTCAATTGTTTTTTGTCATTTATTTTATCCCAATGACAAAGGGTACTGAACCAGGTCGAAAAAACCCCATAAAGCATATTATTTTGCTTCGTCGGGAATCGCACCTAGGACCGTTCGGTAGAAAGGTAAATGCTCTACCTACTGCGCCACCCAAAGTGTGGATATTAAGATATTATATCTTCGATTGCGATACGGAAAATGTGTCTGTACTTTTATACGATGTTAATTATTTGTAAATAACAACTATTTATAAAAAAAAGGTTACGGAAAAGGAACCTAGCACATAGAAGTTCTACAATGAATGAGCACAGAAAGAAAACGGCTTCTTACCATTCAGCATCATCATCATTTTCAGCCCTGGATGAACTTTGACCTTCATCACTATGCTCCTCCAAAAAGGTCGATCTTGTGCCGCTTGTCTTCAATTTGGGATTTGTAGGGTTTGAGCATCGTTTTTCAAGTTTTTTGCTCTTCTGCTTCTTGGTCTTCCTATTCAGCACCACTGCTTATTTTCGATTTTCGTGCATTCTGCTTACGTGGCTAGTCCATATTAGTTTTTGGGCCTTTGCAAACCGTACAATGTCCTCACTATCGATCATACTATTGAACTCGATGCATATTCTCCATTCTGTAATATTTTTGGGCCGATTATTTATCGGGGAACTTTTCTTTCAAATATTGGTAGGCTATTCTCTTTGGTCACGTTCACAGTCCATACCTCGCACCCATACCTCACTATGGGTCGTATGCAAGTTGCTTCTTACCATTAAATGAGCTAATTTCGGGCATGTAATACGAAATACGACCAATATACGATTTAGTTAATGCAATCAAATCGAAAAAAACGGATGTCTTAGTTGCGTAAAATTAAAAATTTGATTGTCATAAATAGGTAGTATCAACACATCACAACAATGACATAGTTAATATTATTCAATAAAATAGTGACCGAAAACTTCCAGTAATGGAAAAGCACAGAGAGAGATATTTAAAAAACTTGAGATTTGTTCCAAATATAAGTAAATATTATGTTCATTTCAACAACAAGTCTTCAAATATTCCACTTAGAAAATCTTACAACAATAGTTCTCAGTCATAACAATAACTTTCGAATTCATCAAAATGTAGGCTTTGACGTACAAGATCGACTGTTGAAATCCAAAAAAAAAACAAGCACTTATCACAGTGGATATAGTTTCTCCGATGATTAGTTTTGCATTGTTTAAATAGTCTTAATATCAAAATTTAACATTACCGTACGAAATAAAAATAAATTAGATTAATTTCCCAATTTACTCTACCCTCCCAACTTTTTTTAAAACTGTTGTCGAAAAATATTTTATAAGAGGACCAGAAAATTTGCGAACTCTATTTCTTATCGCATTCCTTAGAAGAGCTGATTATCAGTTTAAAAGCTTAAGAGGTGGTAGTTTAATAATACGGTCGGTTCAAAATATTTTTAAAAGTGTTGAAAATTTAAAAAAAAAAACTACAAAATCCAATTTAATATTTTTATCATCGGCATTAAAAATTTAAAATCAATGCAAAATTTTTTTCATCGGTATTGAATTTTCAAAACTAATGCATTAAGTCAATGCATTGCTGCGCCCATGTTTGGTAGTTAGTTACTGTTATATATCGGAATATTAAGATTTTGTTAAAACCTAACCAATTTCGGCTACAATAGACTAATTTTTCAAAGTAATAATTTAATATTAGTTTATAATGTAGTCACACAGTTCAACATGGAAAATACGAATGTGTATATATGTGTATATAATATACACTTATTTTGTACAGACGAAATAGAAAAATCCAGTTTATAAAAATTTGTTACACATTAAAATTGAATTTTTTGTTAGTTATTTTGCTTATACATATTTCTTTTGAGCAATGTATATTTACTAAATGTATATAACTATATGTACATATCGTATAATGTTCATAATTTTATACCCTTTATTTCTTTAATCATATACATAGTTTAGTATTCATGTAGAAAAACGCCTTCGTTGTTATAAAAAAAAAGAATAAAGACAAAATTTTATCACAAAGAAAAAGTTTCTTTAAAAGTTAACAGGCACCCTTTACTAACATTGCACCTAAGTTAAGCTTTACACTGTTTACCGAAAAGGAAAATTATTTACCATTTTGTAAAAAAAAATAATTCGAATTAAACTTTTTAATTTTATTTTCTATAAACTCACGCGATAAAATTTTATTATGCTTATTTAAGTTTATACAGATTTGCTTACAGTGTAGTTGCGATGATTTGAACACTCGATAATTGAATAAATACTTAAATAATTCATAATAATTATTGTAATTAAATTCCATAATAATTCTATAAAATTGGCCACGTCTTTTGCTTCACTCAACTTGAACAACATTTTTTTTTATTTTTAAAATTAACTTCAATTTTGTTTTTTTTTTTCATATTTGCAGAGTAGGTATCGATTTTTTTTTTAATGACATTTATAGATTTCCAAGATCCAAGGCTTTCTTTAAGGTTATACTGATTATATTGAAACTAAAACTTGATTTTATTAGGTTGCAACGAAATTGAAGAAGAGAACGATGTTATTATTGTAACTCCTTCCATATAGAGTTACAACTCCCGAAACTCATTATAACCAGTACCTATTGACACATTCTTTATATGTATGTAAACTCTATAGAACAATTTTTTTGCTTCTAATCGTTAAATCGTTATAATCGACCTATAACGTCCCACATAAACTATTACGATAATTCGTACCACTTTTCTATTTCAAATTTTTGTATGATTTTTCTGTTACTGTCACTTGTAGAACCACCCAGCTGGATGCCATATATCCATATTGGTTTTATTACTTTTTTGTATGTATATCAATATATATAATTTTCTGTTGACTGTTCTATTAATCTACTTTCAATAACCAGAGTCTTATTTGTCTTAACCAGAGTTTTATTGCTTCACTTTCATATTTTGCACTCACTTTATTTTTACAGGATCTTTGAAATTCAATTTTACATTAAGAGTAAAGTAATGAAAATATATTTAGCAAGGGTAGCATGTGAAATTCTGGTATTTTGTACTGATAACTTTTTTTTATGGTACCATATAATCGCGACCTCTATAGACCTATTATACTATCCCATTTATAATTTTTGGATTGCAGGTTTATGTCTTTGATAAACGCTATTATTGCTTTGATGTTAATTTCATAATTAGGCAATGTGTATTCCTGGAAATATTTATGTCTTCTGCGAGAAATAGCCATATTCTATGTTATGAATTTGTAATTTGAACTTTGTAAACGATATTGTATGAAATAACAAAATTATTAATATTATTATTCATCTACATCTGTCTGTGTTCGATCTACCAATCTTGAACAGATATTTGTTGAACGGACTACGAACTGTGATAAATCATGTCAGTATTCTTGTATTAGATCTAATCTCCTTGATTAACGGATTTAATCGGTGAATACTGAGTTTGAAAAGGCTTCGTAAGTCATTGGTAACTGTCCCATATATTTCATATGTTTCGGGTTTGGCAACTTACCCACTGATAATTTGGTTTCATTTATTTTTCTGCACCATTCTAATAATAATGTTTATTTATTGCTTTTTATAATTTATTTGATTATTATCTATTGATTTACCTTTTCCTAGCACCTACCATTATCGCCTTCAAATTTTTGTTTTTTTTTGTATATTTGAAATATTTGCAGTTGTGTATAATTGCGCACAGTGTTCATTGTAGTTATTATATTTGTTAATTTCATTAATGCTTTTCTAGTCAGACGCCTTAATAATTTGTCGGTGATTAAATAGTACCCAAGGGTATTTTTCGGGTAAATATTTTCTTTAATTTGACTGTATTGTGTATTTATTCTTTTTCTTAAGCTACCTTATTTGGCACATATAGTTTTTGCTCTTTTTTCAATTGTAAGATGTGGTGAAGATAGTTATTAGGCTACCTTTTTGCCTTTTCGTTATTCAACTTCTACCAATTTTCATCTTATTCTTTAGGTCGGGGTACATATATTATTGAGTTGGCCATTTAAACTTTTTGGTATGTCCATGTCCATGACTGTATGTAAGTATATTTCAATTTATTAATTTTTTATTAATTTAATTTATTTTCTTAATTTTTGAGTCAATCTATTAACTATTATTTTATCATAAAGATACCGGAGCGACTCGCGTGTTTGGTCAATTCTTCTTTACTTTTCGTTTTTAAATTATTAATTCTTTTATTTCTCTAAGATTGGTTACCAACTGATTTTCTTTTAATTTCAGTAGTTTTATTCCATACCACCTGTTACATATCTATAAATTTTTTTTTTTCATAATCTATTTGATTTACTGTACTGGGTGGTCCAGACCATGCTTATCAGTTTTTTAAGAGAGGAAGGAGTCGTTATTTTAACATTAAAACAAGACAAATCTTATTTTTTAAGGTAGAATCCGAATTTGTATAAAAAAACTACCTCTTCCCGTTTGAATACCTCGGTTTCGGCAAATTTCCGGTCTAAAAAAACAAATTTCCGGTCCTTCCCGGAAGTTGAAAATATCACCAGCCGATAGAGAACCCTCGATTTAGATAATATTTTTTTTTTTAATTTTAAAATAACGGCTTCTTTCCCTCATAGCTGACACGCATGCTCTGGAACACCCGGTATATACTGTTCAATTATCATATGAGCATTATAATGTTTATTGAACTTATTATAATATTTGATTTTCTTTTGAACTCACAAAATAACCAAATTATTACTAGTCGTACAAAATGTTCCTAAAGATTCTCTCAAATTATAAGTGCGATAAATATTGATATTTTTTTTATCATATTATTGTCATATAATATAACTGAGTAGGATTACCATTTTCACATTATGTATGATACTACAATTTATTAGTTGAACGAGTAATTAAATTTGCAAAACTAAAATTATTATCAGGGACTTAGGCTTTCTTAAATACCATAATACAATTTTATTTAAGTTATTACCAAATTACAAAAATAAATATTATAAAAATTACATTTTTATTCGATAAATTGAACATTTTGATAATATGAGTAAATTTTTTGAAATTTAAAAGTTTAAATAATCATGATTAGACTGTATTCAATATTATATTTCAATAAACAATTCGTCTCGATTTACTTTTACTTTTTTGTTTCTTTGATAAAGTTGTATACGTTTTGAATGTAAATTTTCTTGATTTTCTTCAAAAAGAAAAACAAATAATGTTAGAATAATAAAACACTATAATATAATATCAAAACAATATAATATCTAACTATGTATACATACATACATATTTTAAAGCCCATCTAAAGTGTTTAATAATTTTTATGTGATGTAATAATTTTTCAAATTTACTTAACATATTTACATACATATACTTAACTTATTAACGACTGTATAAATATCAATGTATATCAGTATATATCGATACATGGATATTATACATGTACACGCAATTTCAATATTATAGTTTTGCTAAAATATTATTTAAATAATTTTCTTATTAAAAATTTAACTCAAATTGTTCATTGCTCTGTATTACAATAGTCATGCATGATAGTTAATATCAATTTAAAATTTAATTTTTTTTTTTTTAAATGTTTCAACGAAATTAATTGATTCAATAAAAGTTCTCAAAAAGTATATCTGAACTATTATCGACTTAATGTCACTTCCGGTTTAAGATAACATTCTTAACAATGATAAAGCGATTAAATTTCAAAACTTGAGAATATAATTATAAATTTTACTTCAATTTCAAATGCAAATTATTCATAAGATTAAACATTACGATATTGAATTTACAAAATTTATATTTATATTCTTGAACATATATATGTACATATACATACTTTCATTTAGAAAATATGGATTAAATTTAGATAAACAGTTTTGTATTTAATATTACTGAATTTTTATGCTAAAATATTCTTAATTATACTTAATATTCGAAATATACTGATGAGATAATCAGAAACTTTTAATTATTTAGAGAAATAATGGTGATCACCGCTGATTTCGTCATTATTTTTAACGACTTGCCAAGTTGAATATTTGTCAATTTTATTTTTAAATAAAATCTTTAAAATTATGCCATATCGAGCGAAAAATTTCCAAACGGTTTAAACGTTAAAATATTCATAGGAGAACCATCTCCTATATATCTCTTACCTATCATCTAACAAATATAACAGAGACGGCAAATACCAAATTCTCAATTTAATACCAAATTATCAATTTGGTTTTAGAGCCAAACATTCAATGATAGATCAGATACACCGTATCATAAACATTATAGAAAACCCACATTATAATAAAAAGTGTGCTCAACCATCTTCCTCGATGTCTTTCAAGCCTTTGACAAAGAATGGTATGAAATCTAGGTCATCTAGGTATGACACTTGACGATAAACTTAAGTGGAAAGCTCATGTAAAAATTAAGAAAGAGGAAACTAATATGAAATATCATAAATTGTATTGGCTTATAGGAAGAAATTCACGTTTGTCAATACAAAACAAAATATTGATTTATAATCAAGTACTAAAATCGGTTTGACTATATATGGTATTCAAATATTAGGATGCGTCAACTTACATAAAACCAATTTAAAGGTAATTGAATTTTTCAAACGTACTAGCAAACTTAAACAACTATAATTTTGAAATGAAATTTAAGTTATGATACACCAATATATCTCTATCTATATATGTATAGAGCTTATGATCTCTTAGTCCTTACTTTAAAAAAAAAACAGAGATTGACCAAATTAAGAAAACAAATTTTAATACTATTACGAAAACATAAGTAGCATAATTCATTGAAGCAAATCATTTTTTTCACTCCTATAAACTGATATAAAAACAAAAAATTAATTACTAATTTAAATGTTTTAAATTTCGATAAAATTAATTTTCAATTTAACGATCAACATTACAAGAACATCTACATTATGTTCCAAATAGTCCTATAACATTTTAAAAGAGCTTTAAATAATAAAATATCCTTTTTTGAAATTATCGTAATAACAGCCTTTTAATATCTTCTTATGACGCAAGCACACTATTTACCAATACCATATAATATGCAAGGAAAAATTTCTAAGAAAAATATTTTTTTTTACTTGTGGCAATTTACACAATATAATTTCCTTGGTTTTCAAAAATTGTGTTAACCTTGAAAGAAATTACATCTATGTATATTAATACTATATACCCATGTATCGATATACTGATATAGTGATATACATAGTAATATACATTGATATTTATATAGTCGTTAAGATATTAAATATTAAGGAGCCAAAATAAATTTTTGGTTTTTATCAAAAATAAAACAAAACACAACAAATACCCTACAATTTAACTAGAATACAAATTGATTTTATGTTCTTTTCAAAATTTAAAGCTATAAAGAAGATGTTTCCTATAATCAAAGAAAAGAAAATACAAATTTGAATGAATTTTACTTACAAAAGTAGGATGGATGAAAATGAGTTTTACCATACAAAAATTTTGTTTTTTTTTTTTTTTTTTTTGTTTTTATTAGAATTCACTAAATAGAGACAACAAATTTTTTGGGTTCGATCATTTGTTTGTTTTTGGATTTTAATTAAGAGAAAATTAGTTTAAAATTGAAGTGGGTTTTAATCCTTTTTCATTCTTACTATTAATAAATCTCAGATATATTTTTAATTTAAAATTAGATTGAATTTTTTTGCTTTAGAATTGGATTTATAAAAAGGTATACAAAAGAGTTATTAATGAAAGTTTTTATTAATTCTATTAAAATTAAACCAACTTAGAATAATTTTTCTTTTCTATTTTGCTAATTTTGAAACACTATATAGTAAGATATGATATTTCTAATTTGAAATATGTATATATAGATATTTATTAAATCGGGAAAAAATATTTATTTCAATAATAACCAAATTTTAAACCATCTGTCAGGTTTTCCATAAGAAAAAATACAAAAACCGAAAAAATACTTATACATATAAAACATATAATTATTCAATAAAAATCTTTAGCGATAATTCTAAGCTGGGATATATACTGCCTTAAAATGCTAGAAGTCAAATATCAAGTTTTGATTTACGCACTATACTTATTATGTAATTTCAACTCATATCATAAACTGGAGTAAAATTGAATATTTTAAGAAAAATCTTTTTATAATCTTGGAATAGACTCTTAGAAAAGAGTAAAAGAGCCGAATTAGATTAGATATGATCAATGGGCTTGGTACCTTAGTGGTAATGTCTCCGTGACTGTTAGTCTAATTGTAATATCCCTACACAGCTCTAGTTCTAATAACTAAAACAAATAACCTCATTAGATATCATAAATGGACTCATTGGTGATGAAAATTGTAGTAGTACTAGTACATGCATTTCAATAACTCGTTCTAAGACTTCATGTAATAAAAATTTTTGTGTAAACATACATGCCTACATACAATATACAATGTTCGAAAACGTGTAGTATTCCCGTAGTATAGTATTATTTATTTTGAAAAATATTTAAATAAATCTTTAGTGATTAATATGCTAAAAATAATAATAGCGAACTAAAGCGATCTGTATCTCACAATACATGATATAATAACTTAAAATCGAACATCTATTTACTTAATCTAATCTTTACTTTGTGTTAGTTTGGAAACAAAAATAATGTCTTTTAATATTGAACGATATACATGGTGTATAGTCAGGTATTATGATTAACTTTTATCCCTTAATTTTCCAATTAATTTAAGTATTAAAAACAAATTTATATAAAATATTGATGTAAATGTCTCAGAAAGCTCGTGCATATCAATACAATAAATTAACAACGTGATCTAATGATCGTTTTTTTCTCAATTTTTTTTTTTTATTATTCACAAATATAAATCACGTCTAGTATTTAATAGTAATATAGTAGCAATAATATGGTAATGAGTGATGAGTGCATTTTTAATAACATTTACATATAAAAGCATAATAAAATATAAAATTACATTAACAAAAATAAATACAATGTATACATGTATGTACACATTATTGTATTTACAATTATTGAAAAAGAAATAATTATTATTTAATAACCAAAGTTCGAAAAAAAAATTAATTTATCAACTCAAACAAATTCAATTTAAATAATTATTTAGTATAAGCGTGTGAGCATCTAAATTACATAAGTATTATAATTACTGATAACTTTAATGTGTATATGTATTAACATAGATAATTTACCATGCACGTAATACAAATAATATGTAAAGCTAAATGTAATTAAATATAAATAGCAAATTTAGTTATGGATGTGCTAATTTTGCTTACAATTTTTATTATAATAGAATAATAATAATAGTCATCAGAGGTGTATTAAAGCCATATCAAGCAAGTAAGAATTTTATTTAGATTTTCGAAATTTTATTTTGAATTTTTAATTCTAATTTTCACTTAAAATATGTCATTGCGCCTAATATAAATGAGTCCAAATCTGATTTCGAGATCTAATTGCTAAATATTTGGTAGCATACGATATAATAAAAAAAGAAGAAACGAAAATTGAAGAAGGTAGGTAATTTCTCTAACAAGGGAGATATATAGTATAGTTTGTTGAATTTTTATATAAGAAAAAATAGATTGCTACAAGGAACTTCCTAAATTTTTTATTTCGCACAGAAACATTGTTAAAACCTTAAAATTATCTGCTGAAAGAAATTGTTTAAAAATAAAGAAACTATCCCTGATACTCTGAAAACGAAGTATAATAAAATCAAAATACTTATTAGGGATATTAGTCTAGTGTTAAAATATCACATGTCAGTAACAAATATCACCAGTAAATAATATTTATTATTCTTTCGTACGATATTTAAAATATTTTCTCACTTAAAATGTTTAGCAGCTAAAACCCACTTTAAATCTGTGAATGCTTAATTGTATTATTATACGTAATGACTAGCAAAGTCACCCAACGTTGTTCGGGTTCAATACAAAATATGTAAAATTTCAAATATTTAAATGTAATATAGCAATGCAAAGTCCCAGCGTTCGCTGACATGCCCATGTTCACCAAATGGAACTTTGCATGTTCACCAAATATTCACACAAACAATCGGCGGCGTGATAAAGTAAATATACCTGCTATAGTAAAGTTAATCAGACCTATTTGATTTAATCACCTATTGGCCAAATATCAATATTTATATATAAATAAGTTAGACACGTCGAAATTTTGTTGCCTAAAGTTTATTAAAAGTGACTAAGTTCGTAATGTATATACATATTGCCCTATATGCAAGTTACACCCTGTAATTTTTGAATAATTTATTATTGTTTCTGTCAAATTAAAGCTTCTTTATAGACAATATTTTTTGTTTTATTTTCTGGAGGTAAAATAAAAATATTTTTTTGCTACTTTTTGTCGAGCTACATAAAGTTGAGAGGCATGGTTCTCTTAAGTCAATTGCTAAAACACTTAAAGTTTGCCCTTGGGTTTTAATCATAAAAATAGCAAACCATATTTTTAAAGAAATTGAAAGCGTTTAAATTGGAAAGGGTAGTCAAATTTAAAAATAAAAACATTACTCCCAGCAGAGCATCCTTACATGAATTCAGGAACGTACTCGAAGTATACTTCCATCACACAAACGTATAAAATGTATTCAAACTTTTAACTTTAATTTCTGAAGTGGTAATCCAGAAGGTTGAAGGGACTGCAAAAATTCTGTTGTACCGAGATACTCATATATTCTTTATTTATATTTAGTGGGCATTTGGATTAAACTTTATTCATGTTTGAATACACATTAATGCCTGTAAAGTTCACAACATTCCATGTCACTGGTAATCTCAATTTTACCAGGAACTTCGCCGCTATGATTCCATCACTCATTTTTAAAAGAAAACCAGCAAAAGTTTTTCCTGATGTATCATCTTTTAAATGTAGTACATTTCACTGAAGCGCCTACTTCATCAGCTTTTTTATCTCACCCGAACAAACTTCTTATTATTATTTTTTTATGGGAACATTTTGTGAATTTTCTTTATCGTATTCTATATTTCCTACAGTTTAAAATAGGAACATTTGTTTTTTTTTATATGACTAACATTCAGTTTTACAATTTTTGACAAATAGCAATGCAAAGAAATGGAGAATATAACCAAAACATTGTTCTCTTTTTTATATGAATAACAATTTCATTGTTTCTAATTCATTGTTAATAACCATAATAAAAAAAACTTTAAAGCAGACAATTATGGTAAGACTATATGTATTGCTATATTAGGTAATATAGACCTACACTGGTTATGACGTGTTTGCATCTGTAACAATTATAAAAAAGCACACAGAAACAAATTTTTGCGTTTTTTTTTTTGTATTTTCAATTCCTGAAAGCAAGTGGCAGGAGCATAGGAATGTAGGATAAATAAAATATTTGTTTTAAAAAATCTGGTTCCGTTTGAAAAGATAAAAAAACAAAAACAATTTGAACTCATCACTCTAAAATCGAAATTTTAAAAAACAAAATATTCAATTTTCCATATAGTATATATAGATACAGATAGATAATGAAAGCAATGCTCAGATGAATATGCAAAACACTCAGATTCAATATGAACATAGAAAACTTTTATCCGAACTCTTAGTTAAATTTTTTTCATTTTACTTTTTATACGAATACGATTTAAAGCTGAAACTAAAATAAAAATTTTTCATTAAATTCAACTGCTTTGCTTTATTTTGATTAAGTTTATTTGACATCATATTTTTTCTTTTTTCGAGCTAACAGATTTTCTTTTCATGATCCAAGTTTTTCCCAGCTAACAGATTATGCTCTGGGTAGCTCTGAGTACACTCTAAGGTGAAAAAAACATAAAATGGATAATCTGGATAGTCTAAGCACCGAAAAGAAACACAAATATTTTTTTACAGACCCTACTCTGCTCTAACCAGACAAAGAATTGTTATTTGTAACTTATATTGTTATTAATTTCTTGAATAATACCATTCGATTCAAGAATTCTCTACTTTATATTTTACTTTTATCGAATTGCCGAAAAACAGATGATGTGGACAGAAGCTGTAGATGGCAACTTACTTAGTTCACGAAATTTTAATGCTAGTGGTACAATACCAGATGAGGTTTTTTACGGTAAATTAAATTACTGTAAGACATATAAAGATATTTGATTGCCCATTAAAGTCATACCAAAAAATTTAAGGAAAAACTGGAACAAAAAACACAAAAAATTAGATTTGTTGAGTTTGATAATAAAATCAAAAAATTTCGATTTATATCCTATAAAAATATTTTATATCTAATTTATACTGAAAAATAGAACATCATTTAGCAAAGATGCACAAAAGTATAGCTTGATCGTATGATAATCAGAGTTGAGAAGAAGCATTTTTAATGGTTTGTGGTTGCTTATGTTTTTAATATGAAGCATCAGTAAGATATATATTTACTGTCTTTGATATTATCTTAAAATTTATAATAAAAAAAAAACAGAAAAAGAAAATTTTATTATCCAAAATTAGTATATGATTAATCATGAAAATTAGGTTGTATATACCTATGTACAAATTATTTTTAATACAAATGTTCATCATCACTTTCTCGTAACCCCATCTCTGGGGCTACATACATATGTTAACACATAAAAACAAAATCTTCTCAATAATACATGATAATAACAATAAAAAAAAAGTGTATAAAATAAGCATTCTTATATTAATAAAAAGACAAAAATAAATTAACCTCAATTGAATCATATATACATTATTATATTGGTCAAATAACAAAATTATCTAAATAAAAACATTAACTAGATTAAATTATTTTTATTTTTATTTGGTATAATAAAATAATACAATGACACTAACCTTCATTAAAATAAATCCAACGAATCTATTGTCATTACTTCAAATGACGCAATTTATTTTAGTGAATAGTATTAAATCAAAACTAAATAATTGATTTATTCAATTTATCCAAAATAATAATAATAATAACTACATATATCCCATCCATCTATATATATTTATCTATCCACCTATGTGTTTGAAAGTATCTGTTTCATTTTTCAGTCAAATTCAATTAAGAGAGATTTCAGGTTATCTAAAACACCTAAGATATGATGATCTTCCTTACAAGTCTTACATCACCATATAGTGCTCAGAGAAAATTATTCAATTATATTTTGTTCTTCAAACACATCCATCAACTTATCTAAATTTTTCTGAGTGGTTTTAACCATATGATATTATATTAACCACCTATATCTATAAGTTTATTTACTATTAAGTTTCTGATTAGAATATTCTGAATGAATTATTTTTCAATCAATCTTAATATGACATTCATTTTTTATCCCTATTTATAACTTCAGTCTAATAATCTAAAAAATATGACCAACCTCTATTAACTATTTATATAATTTTACTTAACAAATTAAAAACAAATATCACAATTTCTGAATTTTATCTAACCAACTTGTCGTAGGTTGTCTTTGCTCGCCAAATTATCAAGGATTTTTATAATTTTAATTAATTCATTCACTTAAAAAATTTCTGGCAGCAATTCTTACTGCTATTTAATAATTATTATTCTTAATTTTACATGACTATTTTTATACAACATAATATAATAATATATAAGTACATATTACCTACATAATAAGTTTCTCTGAAAGATGTGATGCAGCCATTCTCTGATGTGGGATAAGTAATTTTATTTAGTATTTACCTTAATTTCTTTTCATAATCAAAAAAAAATCCTATAATATTAATTTGGCTATATAATTTTAAAAAAAAAATAAAAACAAAACTTACCTATGGATATAAACAAAAAAAGGAAAGCCATAGGTATTAATTTATCATTCTAATTCCATATTCCATTTCAATTTGATTAAATTAAACATAAAAGTAAAACTTTTTTTTTATATACATACTAAACGAATCGTCTACAATTTTTTAATATTACAACTAAAAAATTAGAGATTCAAAGAAAATTCATTTTGGATGTAAGCTTGAATAACGAAAAGAAATACCTATATGTTAAGAATGATAATGACAATGAAAAATGTATTCTTACCAACCATATATGTATGTATGTACTAAATAAAAAAAACAAAAAAAAAACAGGCCAATCACATACATTTACAATATTGTAAAATCCACATCACATAATAATGGTATATTTGTATATTCAAGAGGTTTACCGTTTACCTTGCCTTGAGATACAAATTTATGTTGTTTCTTTGGTATATTTTAAATGTATTTATAGAAAATAAAAACAAAAATATATAAAATATTTCACGTGCTATACACATTTTTGTTACAATTTCGTTTTTACACACACACACACACACATATAACTAAACATATGCCCCACAAAATGTATGTGTATAAAATATTTATAATGAAATTGCGAAAATGCAGCGCTTGCGGCATTGATAAAAGCTTTTTTACAAAGTAAAAACATTTTGCAAAGAACTAAATTGAAAACATATAATGTTATGTACATACATGTTATTACATACACATACCTGTTAACATAGATTTTGTGAATTGTATTTGATAGAAATACCTTAACAAAAGTCACAACATATGATTTTAAGCCCAAAAACTTTAAACAAATAAAAGAGAAGTTTAAACTTTCAAGAGTTGTAAATAAAGAGAAAATATTTTTAAAAAAAAAATGTTGCTATAAATTCTCTCATTGTATACAAATTTTATGTATTCAAAGAAAATGTTTCTCTAAATCTCTTTTAAGATTTCAGATAAGTCTATAATAAAAAAAAGCGATAAGTTTTCTTTTGAAAAACACATAGGTTAGATATATGTATATATGTATAATTATTTTCTAGACTTAAAAAATTTTTTTATTATTTAATATTTTGTAATACATATTTAAGATTGTGTTTTTAATATAAAAACAAAATTTATTAGCTCTTAAATACACCTAATGAATGAACACAACACAACAGGTATTAATTAATGTATTATTTTTGAATATATTAATAATATAAATATGGAATTGTATTGTATAAATTTAATTTGAGAGAAAAGGTAGTATATTAAGAGGATTCAACATTTAAATTAAATCATTTATTTTTTTTTCATAAAAAATTTAATTAAAAAATTTATTTTTATTTAACAAAAGTAGTAATTAGTTCCTACTCGTAAAAAAATCTCTTCAAATCTTTATAAAGTAATAAAGTTGTTCTTCTAGAGAATATATAAGTATGATTTTTGATGTTATATTATCTATATATTGTTTTTTTTTATTGTTCCTGGTATCTTGTCATCATTATTTTTGATACAGCTTTGTTTGAACTTTGAATTCGCTCACAGTCTTCTACGTTCAAATTTATTAATATTTTGGGCAACAATCAATTTCTATTTTTCGACAGTATTCAGGAAAAAAATACGGAAGTTTGAAAGAAAGTATATTAGGGTTTGCATCAATAAACATACAAAGCCTGAATCTGAATACAAACATTTGGTTATAACCATATGTATCTGGTAGTAAAAATCATAGGAATCAATAATGTTATTATAAAATCAATTCGAAGCTATTATAATAGAGCATTCTAAAAATAAAAGAGAAGAAGTCGAAGGTTTAATAAGAGCCTTACCTCCAGGAGCTTCAGTATAGTATACTGAAGGCTCAAAAATCAGGAAGAAAACCATTTTCAAGCTGAAACCTATGTCATCGAGGTATCAGCATTACAGTGCAGTAAAAGAGGACACAAAAGTGCCTACATATACATAATTTCTGATAGCTAAGCTGCCTTAAAAGCTTTTCGCCAATTTATAAATCAAAGCTTATCTGTAGCTGTTACAGAACTTTAATAAAGCTAGCGGAACGAAACAGAGTTATTCTTATGTGGAGTCCTGAGCATGAAGGAACACAGACAATGGCAAGAAAATGAAAAGGCAGATGACCTTGCCAAAATTCTTAAGATCAGAGCCAAGTATTGCTCGTTCAAACGCTTACTAACAAAGAATAATTGTTTACAAGTGGGAAAATACAGAAATCTAAAACATATGGGATAGTAAATACTTTTTCAAACTAAGTATCCATATAATCCGGGAGACTAGATCCAATGTCAGAATTCTCACATGGTTTATCACAGGTACCCATTTAACTAGCATCTGTTCAAATTTAGTAGATCGAGTACAAACAGATGTAGATTCTTCTTAGAAAAGGAGGAATCCTCCTCTCATATTCGATTTGTTTGTGACGCCTTAGCTCGCAAAAGATACAAATATTTCCAGGAACACACATTGCCTGATTCTGAAATTGACTTCAGAGCAATAATAGCGTTTATCAAGGACATAGACCTACAGTTCTGAAATAAGCGGAGAAATACAATAGATCTTAAGAGGTCGCTTACATAAAACTCCACACTAAAAAAAAAATATAGCATTCAAAACTCCTTAAAATGGTTTAATATCACATATATTTCACTACAACGAGGAGTACATCAAAAAGACTCCACTCAAGGGCTTCATAGCTCCTAGCATTTCATATTTTTACTCAGAAATGGTTAAAGTTACATCCACAATCAAAATCATGTCTTATATACACCGGTAGACGGGCCATATAAAAAATTAAATACAATCCAGGCAATATCAACAGAGATAATATGAAATAGACATGTTTATACCAGATAAAGGCAAAACTAAGGAATATTCATTGGTGATGTAAAAACGATCAGATACCTAAATACGAGCGAATTAAAATACCTGAATAAATTTGTAAACTCTTTAGTTTGTAAGGTTAATTTAAGTATAGATTTTTAAAGTAGGTGTAAGTTAAGTTAGGACTTTTTATTATAATAAACATATTAACATAGTTTTTTGTCATATTTTTACAATGAATTCAAATTGAAGATTATTGTCATACCAATATAATAATATAAAAACAAACTCTTTTTTAAATGTTAAAAATTGTAAAATCAGAAGAACTTTTTTTGTCAATTCTTTTTGTAGGTTAAGATAGAGTAAAATTATCCCTTAGCTGATGTATGATTATAATATATATAGTGCATATGCATACATATATTTTGAATGTATGGATTCGAAATAATAATGTTTTTCATTTCGTTTGAATTATGAATTTTTATAATTTGGAAATGAAAAAAAGTCAGTTGAGTTGATGAAAAATATATTCGTTTTAAATGTTGTATTTTTATTGCCAATACCAATTGAGAATTCCAACCGAGTGAAAGCAAGTTCAAAGCTCACACGATTGTAATTATTTTTTTTATATATAGAAGTTTACTGTTGTTAGTTATGTGTTTTTATCAGAGGTATAAAAAAAATTCATTACAATTACATGCTATGCTAAATAAATTAATTATAATTAGTTTTACTTGTAATTATACTTAAAAATGAATAGCATTAATTACTATTAAAATAATGCATTATTTATTGAATTGTTTTTAAATTTAATGGCAATAAAATATATTTTGGATCTCTGGTTGTTGGATAATATGAATTTATAAAACAAATACCAATTCAACTTCTGTGTTTCGTATTTTGCTTGCTTTTGTTTTTTTGAATCTACCTGGTTTGAAAAATAATTTTGTATGTAATTTTGTATGTTTTGTATAAAATTCTTTAATTTTTGCAAATACAACTGTTTACACAAATCTAATTTCCTAAGGATAATATGTATTTTATTATTTCGTACTTTATATTATTTTTTATACATATATATTGTATATGCATGTAATATTCATTAACAAAATGTAATTTCTTTACCACTTACTCATCAGTTCATTTTATTTTGACGTATAAGGTTTTGATATTGATATTGATTATTAAGGAATTATGATGTTTAGAATTTATATATTAATTATTAATCATTAATGTCCATACTGAACATAATAAACTAAATTTTAAAAATCGTGATCTTTCGTTCTCTTGAGAGAGACGATGTTGAGACGATGTTTGATGATGTTTCGTTCTCTTTTTGACATCAAGAAGTACTGCCATTTCCATGTTCACATGAATTTACAGTAACAGCTCGAGTTTTACTGCATTTTTCTTGATTTCATCTATGCCTGTTTCAATGTATAATGTTGCTGTAGATCTTTGTAACGTATACGAACTATGGTGCATTAATTATACCACGGTACATTTTATTTTGAAATTTTTGCAATACTTTGAAGTTGAAAATGTCATGTTTTGGTTATACATACATATAAAAAAAATACTATGTCAAAAAATATCAAGACAAAAATATCCTTCTGTTTAAATTACTATATTGCAATGATATCCTACCCTTTTAGCCATATACACACAATGCCTACTTCCACACAGGTCAACTTTCATCACTTTTTTCCTTTCGTTTCACTCCCCCTATTCTATAAATTAATTTTGCTAATAGAAAGGGGGGAATGAAACGAAAGGAAAAAAGTGATGAAAGTTGACCCGTGTGGAAGTAGGCAATCGGACGAGTAAGAATTCCCTAGTCAGCCTATCGTAGATTAATTATGATATAGACAAATCAAAATGAATATATTGTTTTCAAGCTCTGACTACCATAGTTGGTTTGCGGCGCGCTACTTCAAGTACCGGGTGTGCCGCTTGATTTTCATCTATCGACCGGATTTTCCCCTATCCATCGAAAAAAAATATATAAGATATTGTATATGAATCAATAATGATGTTGTTAACAAAGAAATTTTAAATAAAACCGTTACTAAATGCAATTGCCACAGCACGCATTACTGACTAGTAGCATTTAGAATAAGTAAATAAATAAATAATAATTAAAAACTGAGGCAGCATTTACATGCAGGATTTAATCCATGAATTTGATTCAAATGTCAAAAAATCGTACGTGTAAACGCTCTTTTCCATCCAATCTGATCGTTTCAACTCCGTGAATGAAATTGAATGGTCATCCAATTTCCATCCAATCAAATTTGACAGTTTATGAATTAAATATGGCGAATTGGTAAATTTTTATTTCAATTTTATGTTTTGAGCTAATTTTGGCAACAATTTATTTTTTGTTGCTTGTATACAGGTTGATTTTGATAGCATTTTTTTTATGTGTTTTTATTCGGTTATGTTAACGGTTCGGTTACTAAAAGTTTTTTTATTAAATTTGGTTTTTAATTTTGTTTAGTTAAAATGAGTAATACTAAATGGTAATATTTTAGTTGGACAAAAATTGATAGACAAAGAAAACTTTAGTGGAGCTACTCTGTTTCCTGTTTCTGAATGCTATCTTTAGTTTAAAAGCAAATAGTTTTTCAGTTATAATCTTACTGGAATTTTAACTTTTAAATTACCATACTATGTAAAGTTTCAAAAGTTTCATACTTTATTCTAGTGAAATTTTTGAAAGATTTCCTATTATCATCCAGGAGATCTGTTAACAATTTACTCCCCACATCAAAACATTTTCTTTTACCTAGAAAGTGTTTGACCCATATCCTTCTGTTGTTATTTTTATTAATTTATATGTTCTTCAATCAAACATGCAATGACCTTAACTACAGCTGCTGTTGCTTTTTTTATTATTAATTTTAACTATATTTATTTTTCAACTTTGATTTTTCAAAAACTTAACGCACACTGTATTTTTGTCATAAAGTAACATTTACTTCAAAAAAAATTAATGGGATTTGTAAAAAAAAATAAAATAAAGAAGAAAAATATGTGCCTACCAGAACAAATTTAAAAATGAATGGCGAGGACAATTATTTAGGAAAACGCAGTCTAATGGGAAATTATAGCAGAGTACTACAAATCTTGAAATAACGCAAGAACTATAGATTTTTTTAATTTTGCTGAAGGGGGTACTTTGAATCATTTTTACCACGTTTGGTAAAACAAAAAATTTTTAAATTAACTTTTTTTCATTCTGAAATGCATATGCATTTGAAAAAAATTCTTCCAAGTATTTTTTTGATTTTCAAACAACTTTGTCTCACAATGCTTTCACAGTATTTTGGATGTCATATCTTGTTTTTATTGTATGTTGTGTTCTAAAATTTATAATAACTTAAGTTATTACTGAAATATAATTCAGACTAGATTAGATTAGTTTTCTTAATATGTACATAAATGTTAAAGCCATTGAAGTATTCTGATTTATTTTTTCAATAATATAATCTAAGGCCGTATTTAAAATGTTCCTCTTTTAACCCCCAAAAACATAAAACCTAAATATTTAAATTTTTGATATGATGAATAATTTCTAAATCAATCAAAATAAGAATTTGTGTTTTCCACACTGACAGCTCAAAAATATTCTCTAATGATAAAACTAACGATTTCGTCTACTTTTTTTATTAGAAAAAACTTACCAGCTGTTATGACGTTAGCATTTTAAAAAAAAATCAATGAATTTATTTTCAAAACCACTCTCAATTGTATAATATTGCTAAATTAATGAAAAACATTTTTTTCCCATCATTTGAGACTTGATTTTGAAAATTGTTATAATCAAAGCTGTTAGCAAGAAAGCTCAGAAATTTACAACAGCAGACTAAAGACAACTCAATTTAATTATAACAATATAGTGTTCTGATCACTGGGCCACACTTTAGAAGAATTACTTATTAGATTTGAACACCTCTTGCAATTATTATCATTGCGAAAAGAAAATCATTTTTTTTAAAGATCCAATAAAATCATATTGAAAAATAAATAATAAATAAAATTAATGTTATGTGGTATTTTATTAATCAAAAGAAGACAATTTTGTGATATTATTTTATTTTTAAAGATATGAGTAATTTTTTATAAAAAAAAAAAAACATCAACATTAAAACATATTATATACACTAATTATTATGTATAGAAAAATATTTTAAAAATAAAAAAATATATTTTTTTTTTCAAATTTATTATTTATGCATAGAATAATATTTGCACATTTTGAATATTAAAAAAATGTCTAGATTTTCCCTTCTGTATATTTCCTTTTATATTTTAAATATATATATGTATGTATACATATTAACATACTATATACTATATAATATATATTATATATTTGAAGAAACATTTCCGTGGCTAAATTTCTATGTTATTTTTTTTTTTTAATATTCTTATATATACAAATATATATATTTAATGTTTTCTGTTACGTGTTTTTGAAATATATTCATTTTTTTGGTTCTTAATTTAAAAACAAAAATAAACTAAATTCTAAATGTTTTTGACATTAGTTTAAATGTCCTAATTTATGTCAAAATAAGTTTTTTTTGTTTTTTATTTATTAAATTTATAAGTGTTGTTTTTTTTTAATGAATATTATACCTACACATATTTATTTCTATATAAATGTTTCCTAATTTAAACGTCACTACATAAACAAATCTTGTATCATAATTTTATTTTATTTTATTTATTTTTTTTATACCTACATGACTACATATATTATTGTATATGCGAATTATTTTTACTGATTTTTAGCAAATTCAGTTAAATTATTATTTACGGTATTTATTTCTTAAATTTAAACAAAAAATAAATTATTTTCAAATGAACAATTATAAATGTTAACTACTATTATTATAATTTGCTTTTTGCTTTCAAAAATATATAATTCTTCACATATATGTGTATGTAATTAAAAACTATTCACATTTCAAAAAATAATAAATAAATAAATGAAATTAAAAACAAAAACATAAAATTAAATAAATTCCATAAAAATAAAAAAAAATAAAAATTTATTCAACATGCAGATAAATAAAATACAAAGAAAATTTTAAAATTAAGGTAAAACAAATATGGCGGAATATCCTTCTAACAGTAGTACGGCATTTAAAACTAAGTGGGATAATATAGTTGAAAGTAGTTCTGGCGCCATAACAGAAGCAACAGATGTAGGACAACAAAGTATTAAGAGTGTTGTTGGATGGCTTAAACAGGTCTAAAAATTCAAAACGAATTCATAAATTCTTATTGTTGTTGTTCTTTTTTTTATTTTTATTTTTCAATGTTGTTTTTATTGTTTTTATATACCTTTAATTTTTTTTCTTTATCTTCTTTCTCAATTAAGAAAAATATTTTCAAGTTGAATTTTCTTTTATGTATATTTTTCTAAATCCTTGAATATTTTGAAAAAAAATAAAAATTGATTCAAAGCATAATGTGTGAAAATTCAATTTCGAATTGTTGTAACAATGATTTATTTACATTTATTCAATCAAAAAAACAAAAAAAAAAAAAGATGTACAAAATCTAGGTACCTATTTTCTTTTATAATACATAATATAATTATAATTTTTTATTTATTAAATATGACAATTTTTCCAATTTTTGGTGTTAAAAATTTAAACAACTCTAAATGTATACATATTTATAAGATCTCTTTAAATCCTTTTAAAAATGTGATAACACTCGTAGACCATTGATTTAATATTAGGTATATATGTGATGTGTGTATATATATATATATGTATACTATAATATATCATATAATCTAGATTAATGTATATACATTATGTGATAGTGTGCTGTAATTTCATCATAATTCATAATAACATAACATAGTTAAAGCATAGAAACATATTACCTCTCAGTATGCAATATTAAATATATATGTATGTTTATTATGTACCTAAATCACTTGCATTTATTCGAAATGTAAATAAGATTATTGGTTATTTATGTAAATAAAAAAAAATATTACAATTTTATTTTATTGAAATATAATATACTCCTATTCTAAATTCCGAAAAAAAATGTCTCAGTTTTTTTTCGAAGCTTCGATGGCTATAATTCCGTTGTAATTGAGAATAGCCATGCTACGTAGCTTCGTAAAAAACTTAGAAGACTTTTTTTTCGGAAATTAGAAGCGGTTTTTCGTAGATTCTCTCCGACGTAGCTCTACGAGGTAATTTAGAGCAGGGGTAATATTATATACAGGGTGTTATGGTTTAGAGCAAACATATTTTAGGGAGTGATTCCTTGGAGTATTTTAAGAAAAAAATTGATCTAGATGATGGGTCTATCTTTAAATTTGTGTATGTCTAAACATATCCAGACATATTTGGATATGTCTAAACAATATCCACTACAGCTCCAAAGGATTGGAAATTAGAGCACCACCTAACATAACTCTTTTTAAAAATTAATACACCTAATTAACGTGTGTGTTGGATGAGTATCAGACCTACCGTTTTTGAATAATAGCTACACAAGCTTAAAATTTTGCTCTTAATAACTGAATATTTCGTAAAAAACGTTGATTATCTCGAAAAAAAACTCGCTAATATTTTTTTGTGTTGATGCGTTACATAATCCCCTACAACTTTCTCATACACAACTTTCAAATCAGACTTGGAAATTACTGTAATTAGTTGACTAACCTTAACTAATTACAGTAATTTTAACTAAAAAAAATTGTTAAAATATTCAACCCTCAGTTATTATTTTTCTTACTACATCACGGGTTACCCGAATATTAAATATGACTTTACCTGAAAAACGGCAAGTCTGATATGAAAATTGTTTATAAAAAAGTTGTAGGGGATGATGTAACGCATCAACACAATAAAGAAAAAAAAATTAACAACTTTTTTCGAGATAATCAACGTTTTTTTACTAAATTTTCAGTTGTTGAAAGCAAAATTTTAAGTTTGTGCAGTTATTATTCAAAAACGGTAAGTCTGATACTCATCCAACACATGCCGATAATTAGGTGTATTAATTTTAAAAGAAAGTTATGAGGAAGGTAGTGCTCTAGTTTCAATTCCTTCGGAGCTGTAGTGGATATTGTTTAGACATATTCAAATATGTCTGGATATGTTTAGACATACACAAATTTAAAGATAGACCCATCATCTACAACAATTTTGTCTTAAAATACTCCAAGGAATACCCCCTTAAAATATTTTTGCTCTAAACTGGACCACCCTGTATATTAAGAATATATATTAAGAATATCCATATAAATATTTTGTTAATTACATATTTTACATTAATTTAGTATTTTTTTAGAACGCGGAACGATTTCCAAAAAATTTAATACATAATTATATATGAAAGCATTTATTTTATTTTATTTTTCTATTTTTTTATCATGTATTAGACTAAAGTTGGGTATTGTGCAATAGCCATTTAATTTTTGGGTGATATTTCCGAAATGAGAACTTATTTTATGCTCACAAACTGATTTTATTGTTTGTGGAATTCTTCTCCATGTAATTAAAACTACAAAATTATTAAATTTAATTTAAATTAGAATGTTATAATTAAAAATTCAATATAACTCAGAAATGGCCAGTTCGAAAATTTTACGATTAATGTGGTATACGTGATAGGTCATAGTGGTATACCATACCTCATTACCAGAACTAAACAATTTTTTTTTTTTATATATTAAATTATTTAACTAATATTTTATTATTAAAAAATATTTTTAATTCAAGAATATACATCATATACATATACATATATTGGATATATTGTTTATTGGATATATTATTTGGTCGGCCTATCGGAAACGCTAAAGATTGTACATCATTTCTAGTAAGCACCCAGAAACGATTTTCCATTTCTTGAAAAGATTTTACAAAGAGTTAAGTTTTTTCATCACAATCCGGTTTCTGTCCTAGTCGCAGTAAAAATTTCTTTTTACCATGCTTTGTAAGGTGGTATGAGGCATTTCATAAATTCTTGTCACTGATTGTATTTGTATTTCATTATTCCTAACAGACATTTGTTTTCTGTCCCATTTTCTTAACTGAATCTCTTTATTTTGGAATTTTTGATGGATATCTACAACCTACAAGAGTAAAAATTAAATTTTGAGTAAAAATTAAGTATGAATACAGACTAATATGGTACAGTACATCACAAAACCCTCCTTTCAGTATACGGTCAACCACTCTACCCGATATAAATTTTTCGACTATAAATTTTTATTTTGAAAATAAAAAGCTAAAAAAAATTTGGTAGCTCACCTGCAAATATATTTGCATTTATTACAGTTATTGACAAAATTCAACAAGCGCTGTTCGAAGTGAATGCCCTAAAGTGTGCAAAAATTTAACACGATTCAACAAGAATAATGTTTTTAAAATAAAATCAAAGTCTGTTGCAGAAAATATTTAAATTTCAATCTATAATTATACTAGGAAGATAAATTACCATACAACATTACCCTCCTAATGGCTAATACCATCACAATACCCAACTTTTACTCTATTATTATTATATTACCTCAAAAATAGCTATTGTTTGGTATAGAGAAAAAACGAGGATTAGTTTTACTAAAAAAAATCTTCAAATAAATTTTCATACATACATACATACATACTTCACGTATATCTAAATTAGAAACTTACTGTACAATACATTAATTTGACAGTATTTTAATTAGTTTTTTATTTAACATGTCCCTGTTCAAGTTATAAGTATTTTCAATTAATTTAATATAATGTATTTTATATATCAAGCAATGAATTTGTAGTAAAACCAAATTAGTTAATTTTGTAAATTTGAACTAAGAAGTATAAAAAATAAATTCGATAATCGATATCACTCAAGTCTGGTCAAGTTGAAAATAAAAAAAGTTGGGGGCGATATACGCATAACTAAACCAAATTTCTCAAAATGTCGTCCTCAACTTTTATTTTATACTTTTCAATATTATAAAGTGTTGTCACTCAAATTCAAGCTATGTTTAAAATTGTGAGTTCATATTTTAACCGAAAGTGTGTTTAAAATTACTGAATAAATTCTAATCTTATGATTCTTACTATCTTATGTTTTTCTTATCTATCTTATGATCTTATGTTTATACAGCCATAATTTAAGGCTTGGCTTAAGGCTTGCTAAATATTTTGCTAAAATAATTAAATTTTATTAAATTTGTTGAACTATAAAAATTGAACTATATCTACCGGGTGTTCAAGAGTATGCGTATCAGCTTTTTAAGAGGGAAAGGAGCCGTAATTTTATAATTTTAAAAAAAAATTTAAAACTAAATCGTGGGTACTCTATCGATTGGTTATATTTTCAACTTCCTGAAAAGACTGGAAATAGGTCTTTTGAAACGGAAATTCGCCGAAATCAACCGAAATCGAGATTTTCAAATGAGAAGAGGTAGTTTTTTTTGTTTGCAAATTCGGATTCTACTTATTAATTTTTTTTAGTCTTTTTTTTAGTTTAAACTTTGTAGGTACTCAAAACTGAGATAACGAAATATTGTAATATGTATAAAAAACAAATTTAATTATTCTAAATTATAAATAAATGATTATTATTAATTTTAGTTTATCAAAGGAAATTACGAAGAATTTTTGTTTTATTTTTATTAATTTTAAAGAAAAATACTGAGAAAACAAAAAAAAATTATTTAAAAATTAGTCTATATCTTATTTTTTGACATAGAATCTGAATTAGCATCAAGAAGTATCTTTTTCTATTTGAAAATCTCAATTTCGGTCAATTTCGACGAATTTCCGGTTTAAAAAACCTATTTCCGGTCCTTTTTGAAAAATGAAAATATCACCATTCGATAGAGCAACCTCAATTTAATTAATAAAATTTTTAAAACGGCTCATTTCCCTCTTAAAAAGCTAATACGCATGTTCTGCAACACTCAGTACTAGTTAAGAAGATCACTTTCTTGATAATATCAGAAAATTGATCAAATTTTTGTAAATATTGCTGAAGGAAATATTTAATTTTAAATTAATTATATTAGGAAGATAAGTTACTATACCACATTAACCTCCTATACCACAATACTCAAATTTATTTTACAATACCCAACTTTACGAGTAATGACTCGTTCCAGTTTATGTAATAAATTGTATTACAGTACTGAATGTGCGAAAATATAATTGTACCTAAGTTACTGACATGACAATCTGATAAAAAATAAAAGATGTATATTTGATTAACCTTGTCTGCTCTCGGAACCTTTCGATACTTTACATAAAATAAATTAATATTCTGTTTTCTGTCTTTTTCTCCAGTACATGCTAAATATACATCTATAAGACTAACATACAAGTTAAATTGGGATACACATGTATGGGTCGGTACATATATAATAAATCGCGTTAAATCTATTGAAAAAGCTAAAAAAATGCTACGCTTATTAACAACCCTAAATGTGACGTCCTCTCTTGTATCACTTGAAAAATATCGTACAGTAAGTAGCACTTTTCCTATTTTATTGATATGTCGTAGGTTTAGGAATTTGCCTCTCAAGCATTTCCCTATATAGGTTTCAAAACCTATGGTTGACCAAACTTAAAAAAACAAAAATATATTCTACAAGCGATTCGGCTTTGAAATATTTTTGAAAATTATGTTAAAAAAAAATATTTAAATTCTTAGTTTCTATTCTTAGTTTTGGCAAAATTAAGATAACAAATATTTATTTCGTCTTCAATTCATTTATAAAAAATATGTATGTATATGTATATATTTTCAATGTAATATGTATATGGGAAATTTTGAATAAGCTTTTACGCTTTTTTCAGAATATGGACGAGTATACCTAATTTATATGCAAGATTGATACATAAGTCAATGTATGACGGAGTATTAGGCAAAATGAATTTAGATCCACTGCTCTAAAACACCCTCTAAAATATGCCTTTATTGCAGAAATAGCTTTCAAATTATGTACATAGCATACATATGTACGTATACATTATAATTTTTTAGCTATATAAATATATTTTTCCAAAATCTTTGTTATATTATGAATTATAAAACGATTTCGTTAATGAAATTCTTATTATGAACTCAATTCTACATCAGTTGAACTCTCGGGTAAAAAAAAAATATTTTTAAAAAATTCATTCGAAATTCCAATAAAGTATAAAATATACCCATACTTCGAATCGTAATCTTTTAAGAGCGTCTGTTTGTTATAGTTTTCAAGAATAAAAAATATTTTTTAGGAGGAATAAAATGAAAATATTAGAAATGAATGAATTAATTTATTTGATGAAAAGATCAATAATAATAATTTTGGGTTGCATAAATTAATAAAGTAGATTGTAATATTTTGCAACATAATCTAGTAAATTATCCTGAAATAAAATGTAGCAAGCAGTAATCCTAAAATCCAAAAATTTTACTCAAAATGATTTACATATAAGGAATATATTTGGATTCCAGATCCGATGTCCTACCTTAAAAATAATTTTTTATAGCCTTACAGTACACATTTTTGTATACTATTATCTGTATAACACCTGGTGAATAAATCAGCATCGCAACATTAAGTGTACATATATGAAAATATATTTATTAATATATGCAAATAGACAAGTGATAGGTCTTCATAATTTCTTTACCACATTACCCACCTTGAACATGTGTATTTTGTAGTACATAATAGAGAAGAACAGGTCAAAATTGAAATAACAGAATACAGTGTATTTTATTGTGGGTTTTCAGTCTGATGATATTTTAAATTCACATTTTTTCATGATTTTTAAAGTTTAAAGCATAAATTCATCTTACCACCCTAAACATAAAAATACATCGAACGTATAGTAAACTATTGTTTTTTTTAGTTAATAAGAATTTTTGAAAAAATGCTTTTTAAAAATTTAAAGATAAATATTATATAAAAGCAACAAAATATCAGATTTTGATTTAATTTTTATACATATATCGAGTACGAGTATGTACAAAATAAATTTGTGTTTGTAAAATAACCACTCGTATTATTAATTATTAATTATTAACCATATTATTTAACAATTCGACAGAATCTAAACTTGAAATTAAAAATTCTTAATTCATAAATGAAATAATTACTAATAAAATTAGTTTTTCTGATTTTTAAATATTTACTAAAATTTACATACTTATTTTATTTTATAATTTTAGCTATCTAAAAATCAATTTATAGTACATATTTATTTTTTTAATTTAAATAAAAATTATATATTTTTTTTATTTATTTACATTTGACTTAAATATTTTTTATGTAAATTTATTTAAATCTTATACATACATACATACATACATACATATTATATTGAATAAATTGCTTACGTATAAATTAACAGGCTTCAATTGAAGTTCGGGAAGCTGGTAAAAGAGCAGTTACACAATTACAGACTACAAATCCAGATTTTCTAGATTCACCTGATTTTGAAAATATTTCTGATTTATATAACGAACCATTTGGATGCTCTAATAAATCACCAATTAGTAAATTAGGAAAATCAAAATTTTTAAGCAATATGTCTGATAATAAACCTCTTACAATATTACATTATAATGATGTTTATAATATAGAGGAAATTTCTGCAAAAGAACCAGGTACGCAAACACATATGTATATGATTATAAATTAATACATACAATATGTAATTAAATTTTATATGCAAGTAATTTTTGTTTAAAAATATTTCCAGTTGGTGGTGCGGCTAGATTTTGTACTGCAATTAGATCCTTCCAAGATTTAGATCCAATAGTTTTGTTTAGTGGAGATGCATTCTTTCCAAGTATGTTAAGTACTTTTACATATGGTGAACAAATGGTTCCTGTATTGAATAGTGTTGGAACACATTGTGCTGTTTTCGGAAATCATGACTTTGGTTTGTTATTATTAATTATGTATTTGTTTGAATAATTATCAATTAAAAGCTTTTCTAAAATGGATTTTCACATATAATTAATTATATATAGATCATGGATTAGAAGTTCTTGATGGATTAATAAAAAAAACTAGTTTCCCATGGCTAATGTCAAATGTTGTTGATTTGGAAACTGGTAGACCGCTTGGTGGTGGAAAAATAACTCATTTTTTATATCATAATCAAACAACAATTGGCTTAATGGGACTTGTTGAACAAGAATGGTTAGAAACTTTACCAACAATTGATCCAGCTGAAGTAACATTTATTGATTATGTTGAAGCTGGTAATAAATTAGCTGAAGAATTAAGAAATGAAGGATGTGAAATTGTTATTGCTTTAACACATATGAGAACACCTAATGACCTTAATTTAGCTAAAAATTGTCCAAATATAGATATTATATTGGGCGGTCACGATCATGTATTTGAGTGTCATGATATTAACGGTACTAAGGTTATAAAATCAGGAACTGATTTTAAACAATTTTCTAAAATAACAATTGATAAAGTTCGAAATGAAAATGGTAAATTAAATGTTAAAGCTGAACAAATTGATGTAACTTCAGATTATAAAGAAGATGAAGTACTAAAGGCAGAATTAGCAAAATATTCAGGTATATATTAACTATTATCTTATAATTATTATAAATTTAAATTACAATTTATATTTTCTTTTCAACAGAGGTTATTGAATCAAAAATGAATATTGTTTTGGGTAATTTTTCTGTTGAGCTTGATGGACGATTTGGAGCAATCAGAACAGGTGAAACAAATCTAGGCAACTGGATATGTGATGTGATATTATCAGCAACTGGGGCTGATGTTGTCATTATTAATTCAGGAACTTTCCGTTCTGATCAAATTCATCCAGTAGGACCGTTTACAATGAAAGATTTAATAAATATCATACCAATGCGTGACCATATGATTATGTTAGAAATAAGTGGAAAATGTTTATTGGATGCAGTGGAAAATTCTGTATCTGCTTATCCAAAATTAGAAGGAAGATTTCCTCAAGTTGCTGGTATATCATTTGCATTTGATCCAACTAAATTGCCGGGTAAAAGAATTGATCCAAATTTAGTATTTGTGGCCGATGAATTTTTAAATTTAAATCAAACATATAAAACATGTATTAAAAGTTATATGTATGGCGGTTGTGATGGATACACAATGTTTAAAAATACCAAAGTTTTAGTAAGTTAATAAATAAAATTACTTAATTTTATTGTAAAAATAATTTTCTAACAAAGATGGATGAAGACCTTGCACCAGAACTAGGAATGGCCATACAAAATCATTTTGCAGCTATTGACACTAGAATGGGTAAAGGAAGGCATACAAAACATAGACAATCTTTAGTTACTTTATCTAGAAGGCATAGTATGGTTCAAATGTTAGAAAATTTAGAACTAGATGGACCATCGCCAATAAGAAAATTATCATTCACACACACTTCACATAATTCTAAATCTACAGACTGTGGTTCAGGCACAGCTAGACCAAAAGTACGTACATTTTATTTTTTAAATTTAAAATTAATGTTTTATATATTTTTAAATTGTATTGTTATTAAATATTTTATTTGTTGATTCATTTTTAGTTAATGAGAAGAGCTTCCCTAGATGATTTAGAACAAGAAAGTTGTATGTTAGCACCTAAAAGACATCATCGAATAATTATGATTAGAGATGAAGAAGTAAGTAAACTCAGTATTAATTTAGTACATAAGTAGATTTATGTGAAAAAATTTATGCAGAGGTTAAACTAATCGTAAAATTAAAATTTCATAAATGAATTTCAAATAAATAAAATAAGTTAATTTAATTGTTAGAAAAACCAGTTAGTAATATTAGTTAAGAGTACATAATTATTATTTTTAATCAATAACTTATAAATTCTTAATATTAATCAATGGATATTGATCATAAGAAATCAAACTAATTTTAATTAAAAAGCTTTGCTATACCTAACAAAGTATAAATGCGACAAAACATTTTTTTGCTTTTAATTCTTCTAATTAATGTTTGGAATCAATTAAAAATTATGAACTAAATTCGAAAAACAAATATATAAATAAAATTAAAAATGTTGATTTAACTATAAACTATTTTTAAAGTTTCGATTTTAATTAACATTTTTAATTTTATTTCGTAGTTTTTAACCTCACTTCTATGTAGTAGAATTATTATTAATTAAAATTTAAATATTTTCAGCATTACAAAGAATTACTTTTAAAAAGGGAATCAGTCTTAAAAAGTTCAGTTATTACTGAAGAAGATGAATAATAAATTATAAAACTAATGATATCCATTTTTATTTTTTATTATTAAAAATTATATTAATTTTAATTAAATTGAGCTAGCTATTTATTTTTAATTTTATCAAATTTGCATTTATTATATAAGCACAAAAATATTGTTACATGAAATGTATTTAATTAAATAATTACTATTTAAATAATACATATACAAGTAAACAAACTATTTATTATTATTTTTATTGATTTAAAATATATGTATGTTTCTTTTTTTATTTTCAAACATCGTAAATAAATTTAAAATATTTTTTAAAGAAAATGATATAGCAAATTGTATATAAATGGACTGATTATATTTTTACTTGCCATTTTTAACAAAATAATCATCTAATTAAATATTCTTATTCTAATTGAATTTAATCAAATTAAATAGAAACATATATCAGATACTAGATTAATATCTAGTGTGTGATTTTATATTCATTTACTGGGAATACCACTAAAATCAATAATATAAATAATAACATAAGTGGCAGGAGTAATCAACTAAAGTATACTTTTTTATAGTTAGATTACATAAAAATGTAAATCTGATAACTAACACAACTAAAAACAAAATGCAAAAGTATTTTAATAAAACTATGCTTTAATTAAGTACATTTAAATAAATTTAAAATTCCATTCATTTTATTTTTGTTTAAAACTATTCAGTAAAAATTCAGTATTACTATATATGTACATATTATTATGTATGTACATATATTGTAAATAACGAAAATATTAAGTACAAAATAAATACAACAATTTACTTTTAATTGTAAAAAGATTATTTAAAAATATAAAATTAAATAATACAGCGAAAAATTAAATTAAAACAATTAAATTTTGATTTTGTTGCTTTTGTAAATTTGAGTAAAATATAATTTCATCTATGAAAACGTCTCAGATTTTATTTAAAAAATAAAATAGTTCTAAATGAGTGTTGTACTTTCAATAATAGATCAAAATAAATTGCAAAAAATTAGAACATATTCTAATTCTTTGATAAATTGTTATTAAAAATACATACATTATGTTATTATTACATTATAAAATGCTATTTAATATTTTCAAATAATAAAAAATAAAAATATATAACAATTTAATATACCATATACCTTCACTTATGTAGTAAAATTAAAATAAAAAAGACGAATATTCCAAATGTGAATATTTTAGAAATTATTCATTAAAATATACGTTATCCGTTTTCATTAAATTAAGACCATATAAAAAAAACTATATCCAAGAACTTGATTTGTGTCTTTGATTTGGATCAGAAAGAGAAAGCAAAAATTTTAATAGCTTTTAATATTATACTTACACATTATTTTTCTTAACTTTTTTATGATGAGAATAATAAAATAATATAATAAATATTTAATTCATATGTTATTAGATTACTATTGTTTTTTAAGTCGATTGTTGATCGAATGAACAAATAAATTATCACTCTTTTGGGTTCTACATATTAATGGTCTTGTACATATTATTTTTTTTAACTATACTTTGCTTGAAAATTTTTTATAAAATTAATAAGTTAATAGATTCGAATATAAAAATTAAAATTATTATTCTTAAAATTTCCAAAAAAAAATTAAATTAGATACTTACGTAACCCAACTGTAAACAAATCAAAATTGAAAAACGATGCATCAATTTGAAAAAGAACATAAATTAAAATGGCACAAATCGACGTCTGGATGTAAATATATATTACCAAAAGAATTTTAAAATTATCGGTTTTAAAAGAATATATTATACATACGCTACGTATGTTTATTACATATGCAATATTTTTATTAATTGAATTTTAAAAATATATACATACAATAAATAATAACTAGTATAAATATATGTGTTAATGACAAACTGTAAATTAAAATGAAATTAAAACAAAACGCCTTCAGTTAAAAATAATAAATTATTAAATAATAAATAAATTTGTTGAAAACAATTAATATAAATAATAGTATGTACCTACATATATATATATATATATATAAAATAAGTAAATATAAAACTAAATTATATTTCAAAAACAAACCATACAAATAAACAAATTGTACATAAAAATTATGTTATGCGTTTCATAATAAATCTATTTTGCCCTCTAGAGAGCTGCAGAAAACTATTTTAAAATTATATAAATAAAGTTAAAATCATAGAATGTACAGTGATGTTGGCCGTCCATAAATTTTCCTAAAATTTATTACAAAAAAATAATTATAAATTTTTTTAGAAACACTGTTGAGAAAATTAAAACAATAGTTTCTAATCAACATAATAACATTTTGTTTACTTTTTATTTTTTTTTTAAGTTGAAAGCCATAACATAACTTTGTTTTACTAAAAAGTATGATTTGTACGGTATGTACTGATTTATTATAAATTGTAATATTGAAGAAGTTAAAAACATAATGGTGAGTATTTTTTTTAGAGTTTTATTTATTTTGATATAAATAAATGATCATTTACTTATTCTAAATATGACATAATAATATTATTATACAGGGTGTTAATCTAATGAGTGATCTGTCAATATGCTGTTGGATAGTGCTTCATTAGTTATTAAAAAAGGTTTAATCTTTTAAATTAGGACTTAAAGACATTTTTGGAATCTATTTCTTTTTCCAACAAAAAAGATGGAAACTCTTTTCCGGCTTTAATTCGAAAAAATAGTATGGATTAACAAAAACTCAAAATCCCTTTGTTCTTTCCCCTTTACTTCAATATCGAACCTCGAATTGATGAAAATGAATCTTACAGTTTGAGAGATAAATGATTTTATTTATTTTAATTAATTGAATATTAGTAAAAAATTATTTTATTCGATCTTTTTTTTTTGTATTATTGATAAATTTTTTTAAATATGGTTTTGAACATTTTTTTATTACTAATTTACAATTAATTGAAATAAATAAAATAATAATTCATCTCTCCAACTGCTAAAACAAATATTCATATAGTATACAGGGTGGTCCGGTTTAGAGCAAAAAGTTTTTAAGGCGTGATTCCTTGGAGTATTTTAGGAAAAAAATTGTTCTAGAAGAGGGGTCTATCTTTAAATTAAAAATCTCACAATAAAAAAAAAAAAATTAGCGAATTTTTTCGAGATAATCAACGTTTTTTACAAAATTTCAGTTTTTAAAAGCAAAATTTTAAGTTTATGCAGTTATTATTCAAAAACGGTAAGTCTGATACTCATTCAACATATACCGTTAATTAGGTGTATTAATTCTAAAAAAAGCTATGAAGAAGATATTGCTCTAGTTTTAATTTCTTCTGAGCTGTAGTTGATATTCTTTAGACATAATTTTTCTAATCCGATTTTCTATAACCCTCTGTAGCCCAGGTTAATTTAAATATAGACCCCTCTTCTAGAACAATTTTTTTCCTAAAATACTCCAAGGAATCATGCCCTTAAAAACTTTTTGCTCTAAACCGGACCACCCTGTAAATAAATGCTTTCAAATATTTGAACTTTCTTTCACGATGCAAAAATCTTATTTTTAACGAACAGATAAAGTATACACACTCGTATATTCGACCTAAGATCGAGTACACTTCTCACATATGGACTAGTGCACTTTAAACTTAACTAGGTTTTCTCGATAAAATTCAAAAAACGCGCCAAAGATGTGATTGGCCCCAACGTACAGATAACCTTTACTCTTCTTAACATACATCGAACGTTGGACCTCTATATCTCTCTTTTTGATAGATTAGATATTTAATTGGAAATAATACTTTTTCTATTAAACTGAAATACAAACACTAAGGAAAATTGAAATGTTCATTTCTACAAACCTGCATTTCTTGAAAATCCCTTGGTGGTCCAAAACTTCTTTAGAAAATTCATTTATTACAAAAACAGCTAAAATGTAGAACGTACTGCCATCTAATGTGTTCCCTTCAGATAAAAATGTCTGTTAACATCCCTAAATTATTTTTATTTTTAGAAACAACAATTGACAAGACATTGAAATTTAACGATTAATTAACTGAAAGCCATTTTAATGTATTAAGCATAACTAAAATTGAAGCAAATGTATTGCATTTTAATATAATTCTCCATTCTCTTAAACTAAGACGGACTTAGAGTTCGTGACCTCATACTTCTCCTTTGAAGGCAATTTCTTTAGAGAAGTCTGCATCTTTTTATAACTGCAGATATGAACTAGTTTGTTGAAAAATAAAAAAAGCCTTCAAATTATCTTTAAGTCCCAATGTCTCTAAAGTCGTGGGGGTTGATCCGATTCGTCCCATATGAATATTTTTCCAATTAATGAAACTCTACGCAACGACATAAAGCATTGTAGTCATTAGTTTAACACCCTGTATATTTATTTCGTTCAAAAAAATTTAAAATAACTGAAATTGAAATTTGGTAAATCGGACATTATTGTTTTTGTTGGACAAATTGTTTTAAAAATATGATAAGTAATCAAAATGCATACACTACTTTAAAAAATTATTGTAATAAATTAAAAGACAGTTATATAATAAAGGTAAGAAATTTAATAGTAACATAATTATCAAAAACAAAAAATTAGTTAACAAAAACTTACTTTAATATTTTTAAAATACATCAGCATTTTTAATAATTCAAAGCTTTAAAAATATATAAGCACATTTTTATTGTAATATACATTAAAATTATAAAACCATACAAAAATGTTAATAAAACTAATAGGAAAAAAAATATTTTACTTTAAATTTTTCGTTAATATTGAAATTTTAAAATGTACCTGTGCTTTTTTCGTAATAAACATAATTGAAAAAAAAACTTATTCGACCGTTTTTACTTTAAATATTTATTTATGTAAAATTTTTATTATCAAAATATATAAATGCGAAGATTATAAAATATGTTAATAAGTAAATTAATAAAGGAGATAAAAATAAAAATTATTTCAAAAATTATAACTATGACAATGACCCTATTCTCTAAGTCGATTTTGACGCTACAATTAAAGGGAAACGATTGGTAGCCTCTGAATAGTGATCGCCTAAAAACAATTGCTTCCATTTCGAATTTAATTTCCTTGTAGCTAGTAAATAATTTTTAAAAAAATTTCAGAGATCCTCAGAGTCGAGACCAAAGACCTTAAAAATAAAATTCTTTACTTAGCACCCTTCTAAGAAAAGCGGCCTAAAAATGAATCACAACCGGTAAGCACAAATGTGGAGGAAGAAAGTTGTGAGAGAGGAATGAAAACCCAAAACGTATCGCAAAGAGTTCACTAAAAGTGATGGATGATGATGAAGTGATGAAAGTATTTATTTATTTTCATTTAGTTAATACATATAACTATTTTTCAATTATTATACAATTATTTTTATTATTATTATTTTCTTTTTTCTAATTCATATAATTCTATACTTATAGAACGGAAAGTTTGTTTGATTGTTTGTTTGTTTGTTTGTTCGCTATACACGCCCACAGTTTTAAAGATAGAGTTCTGAAATTTTGCACTGTTACTCATGGTCAAAAGAGTACCGGACGCGGTACTTTACAAAGCCATCAGATAACAGGTTCGGGTTGCTGCCCCACAATTCCTAGCAAGTCTCAGGAATATTTCAAAAAGCAATTGTGTTACAGGCATGAAAATTTACACTTAGATACTCTTTCACAAATAAAGAAATACAACTTCCATCGATTTAAAAAAATTTGACCGGTACGGGTTCTTGCCGTACAACTCCTAGTACGTCTCAAGAATATTTCAAAAACCACTTTTAATATCATTGCCTTATTCTGTAACCTTTGAAGCCTAATCTTGCTGGTATTATTTGCCATAAACAAAATGGTCGAACAATATTCCAAATGAGGTTGTATGATTGTGTTATATATATCGTTATTGCACTTGATGCTAATGATAATCGTTTCAGAATTTTTTTTTTAAAAATAAATTTTTTTTTAAATTTTTTTACAAATGTAGTCAACGTGCTTCTTAAAATCTAACTTATTATTTACAATAACACCTAAATACTTTATATTTTCTTCTATTTTTTTTATTAAATTTGGATATACCAATGTCAAATTAAATTTGACATATAATTATGATAATAAAAGGAGATCAAAAAGATCATTATTACAATCGAGAAGCCGTTGTAATTTGTAACTGTGGTAATAAAAATATTACTTTAAATTTAAAGAGTTGTTTCATTTATATTTCAAATAAAATATACAAAAAATTCATACAGGATTTATAATAACAATAATTAACAACAGCTTAACTTTTTTTTTCAGATAGTAGTAAATCATCGAAAGAGGCTTCAGGGACTACCTATTACCGGGGAAGGCAGTTTGAAGGACTGTGGGACTTTAACCCTCTAAAAACTCCTATCATTATTGCAACATTAAAACTAGTCTTATAGACTAACCATTAATTTACATTTAACTCAAAGAAACTAAGATACCTTTGATCTACCAAAATCCAATAAGGTTTTAATAGAAAAAAGGTTTTAACCTAACTCAAGTGGTCTTGTTCGTTTTTGTCGCTTCACAAAGTTTTGATTGTCAATTAAGCTAGAAGCTTCGGTATTGACATGTTGGATCAGACGAGTTTTATGCCGTGCAGCGCATTTCATTATTTCGTCCTTTATAGATGAGATCTTCAGATCTCGATGAATATCGGCATTGCGAACATACCATGGAGCATTGACTATGTTGCGCAGTACCTTATTTTGGAACGTTTGGATAGTTTGAATATGGATTTGTTTAGCACGTCCCCATATTTGAATACCGTATGCCCAGACTGGCTTCAATATTTGATTATACATCAAAACTTTGTTATAGGTCGAGACCGTAGAATTCCGCCCAATCAGCCAGTATATTTCTCTATATTTGAACTGCTTAACTTATTCATAATTCATATGAAATAAAAGTATAACTACATAACTATACGTATACATTAACTTATTGATATGCATGTGAAACACATCGAAAGCGAACAGTGAGTAAGAAAAGTTAATCAACAAAGAGTTTTTTTTTTTTTATTTTACGTTTTTCCTTTTTCTTACGTCAAATCAAAACTATAATTTGGTTTCTTCTACTTGAATATTCTTATTATATGTGTGGGTTAGAATCAAAAGTGTACCATTTCCCTCATAAGTCGTTTCGAAATAAACATAAAAAATAAAAAAAAATAATATTTAAAAAATACATAAATTTATTGGGACGCTGCTCTTAAAAATATCAGTATTTTATTAAAGTAAAAAACTTGTAAATATTTTATAAAAACAACTACTTTATTAAATTAAAAAGAAAGAAAAACGCATAATTTCTTTTATTTTATTAACATCTTTATTTGGCTATTTTTACAAATATCGACATTTCGGCAAAATATGTTGCCTTCTTCAGTGTATTGGCGTAATTGGTTTTAAAAAAAAACTGATCCAGGCAGCATTTACACATCAATATTCTCCAATATTTATTGATGATTTTAAGCGGTAAGCACAATTGCGACTACCGGTACCGACGAAAAATTAGCGTCCAAAAAATTAAAATACATACGCTTTTATGTATATGCTCACAATTTCAACTACAATCGCTCAACCACATTTTCGTTTTCGTCGAAATAAGGCTATCTTCTATTTTTTTCGCTGGTAGTTGGATTTGGCATTTCTGACAACCTTTTTAACCTGGTTATTACAGGCACTATCATAATTTGATTTTTGACGGAAATTTTATTCTGGTCTAATTCGTTTTATTCTCTCATTTCAACGAAGATATTTCGAATATTTCTATTTATTTCTGTTTTATTTTTTGAATTTCTAATTAGTATGTCAGTAAGTTTTCGTCAGTATATTTTATTTAAATTTTTAGTAAGACAAAATAGGGTAAACTGCCAAGATATTTTTGAGTAAAGTGAATATTTTTTATCATTATTTTCTTTTTAAAAAACTACATTATATGAAATTTTTTTACCAAAAAGATTTTCCTTTGAACGTCTTGCAAAACTTTTGAGTATAATGGATATTTTTCAGGTATCAGGTTACGCAGCTTTTTGAATAGCGAAAAAAATAAATTGCAATGTTTGTAAACTATTAATTATGGAAAGCCAAAAAATTGAAATAGTTACTAAAGTATAGTAATTATTATTTTGATCTGATTCAGCGTGGTGGTTTAGTAGTATGTATCTTCTATATATGTACGAAATATACTATTTCAAATGAACGCTATTTTAAACAGTTTAATGATTTTAATAAAATATAAATTCCTGACTGATAGCAATCAAAAAGGAATTATGTGCCCTTTATTTTATCAAAGTGTAACATCTGGTGACTTTGATGTACCATTAGACACAATTTGCACATGTGGAAAACGTTCTTTCGAAATTTTTACACACATTTTTTTCAATTTTTTTCAATTTCACATACTTTATTATTTTCCATTCTACATATATTAGACATTACAATATTATATTTTCTAATATATGTAGAATGGAAAATAATAAAGTATGTTTTTTTTTTTTTTTTTTCCAGATAGTAGTAAATCATCGAAAGAGGCTTCAGGGACTACCTATTACCGGGGAAGGCAGTTTGAAGGACTGTGGGACTTTAACCCACTAAAAACTCCTATCATTATTGCAACATTAAAACTAGTCTTATAGACTAACCATTAATTTACATTTAACTCAAAGAAACTAAGATACCTTTGATCTACCAAAATCCAATAAGGTTTAAATAGATAAAAGGTTTTAACCTAACTCAAGTGGTCTTGTTCGTTTTAGTCGCTTCACAAAATTTTGATTGTCAATTAAGCTAAAAGCTTCGGTATTGACATGTTGGATCAGACGAGTTTTATGCCGTGCAGCGCATTTAATTATTTCGTCTTTTATAGATGAGATCATCAGATCTCGATGAATATCGGCATTGCGAACATACCATGGAGCATTGACTATGTTGCGCAGTACCTTATTTTGGAACGTTTGGATAGTTTGAATATGGATTTGTTTAGCACATCCCCATATTTGAATACCGTATGCCCAGACTGGCTTCAATATTTGATTATACATCAAAACTTTGTTATAGGTCGAGACCGTAGAATTCCGCCCAATCAGCCAGTATATTTCTCTATATTTGAACTGGAGTTCTTGTTTTTTGATTTTCACATGCTCTTTCCATTTCAGTTTTGCATCCAAGGTCATGCCAAGATATTTAGCTTTATTCTCGTATGGAATCACGACATTATTAATTTTAACTGAGAGAGGAGTTACTATGTTTTTATAGGTGAAGTTTACATGACTAGATTTGGCTTCATTTAATTTAATTTTCCATTTTTTGCACCAGTTGGAAATTTCGTCATTAGCTTTTTGCAGTTTGTTTGTAGCTTCTTCGTGTTTGTTTGAATCCTTCTCAATAGTAATTTTTCAAAAATTTTTGATATTGTAGGGAGGAGCAAACAACTTTGATATTGTAGGATATGTAGGTAGGATTGATATTGTATTGTAATAAAGTATGTGAAAATAAAAAGTCATCATTAACTTTTAATATGTTAAAATTTAAATAAATTAAATAATTTAATATTTTTACATGTTATAACTATATAATTTTGTTGTTGTTTTTAATCGAATTGTTTTTTGTTTTATTTATTTGGAAAATAATATTATGTATTTTATTATTTTGATAAAAGATCTTACTTTGGTTTTATTGGCGGTGTCTAGACGATAAGTGCACACTGTCAGTTTTCACTAAAATACATGTATTTTGTTGTTGTTTGAAAAAAATAAAAAAAGTTGGAATGCTTCTAATGTTGAAAACACAATCCCGACCAATGACGAGTGACGAATGACCAAAATTTGCCCTTAGAGACACAATCACGACGAACTATTCGCGACGAACAAATTTTAAAAAAAATTAATTTAAAAAAATTTTTATTTGAATTTGAATTTTAAAATAAATAAATTTTTGTGTTTTTGAAATTTCAAAATTTGTTTATGAAAAAAATGGTGGAAAAATTTTAAAAAAATTAATTTAAAATTTTTTTATTTGAATTTGAATTTTAAAAATGTTGTCGTCGACGAGTAAAATAGAAAAAAATCTATTTTTTGAACGGGAAATTTTGGTTATTCGTCATTCGTCATGATTTGCATATAATTTCATGTATTTGAAATCGAAAAATTTGTCATTCGTCGTGACTGTGTTTTCGACATAAAAATAAAAACTTTTTTAGTCAAGTACCCTGTGAATATAAAGCTGAATGTCAAATCAAAAAAAAAAATAAAAAAATTAACATAAGAATGTTGCTAAGTTTTTCATTATTCGCCATATTTAATTTGATCTCTCTCAATAAAGATTGAAGAAAATAGGATAAATTCTATTTTTACCTTCAATCATAGAGTAATCATATAAGTAGAGTATTCACGTAGAACAATATTTGTTAATCATTTTCTTCTAAAAATGCCGTCCCATTTTTACTCAAAACACGAAAATGCCGTCCCATTTTCACTCAATACCCCAAAACATTCAAATATAATTTTCGAAACTCAATTATTTTTACTCAAAATTTTTTATTTATTGAGGAGAATATTTCATACAATGCCTCTATACTTCTAGCCTATTCACAGAATGATTTTTTTCGGAATATTATCGAATTACGATTTCGTTTTAAGTTTTGTGTATAAAGTTTTGCTCTCCCAGTGACTAGGCTAGGAGTATAGAGGCATTGTTTGATAATTTGAAAAGTATTTACGTACGTATGTACTTTTGATTTATATGAAGAGTACATATCGTAATATCGTATATGTGTTCACCATACATTTACATATTCAATACAAAAAATATATGTACGAAGAAAAATGTAAACAAGAAAACACAATTAATCGCAAAGATAATGAATGAAATTGTATCCATACAATAATAGGTTAATGATAGCATCACATAATCCAGAAAAATTTTTTTGAAAATAATGTATTAAATAATGTAATAAATTTTATTCTTTTATTAAAAATATAATAAAAGAATAAAATTTATTAGTAATGCATTACAAATCGTGAACTTTGTACGGAATACCGTTTTGTTTTCTTTTCTCAGAAGTTGGTTAAAAATCGTATTTCTATTTCAGATGAAATAATTTCTGAAGAAATAAAAACAGCCAACAATCCATATAAAGAATAAAATGTCCAGTTTTATATTTTTTACTTACTTTTTTAAATTTTGATAGCTTGTTTGTTTGTTTGCATTCATAATTATATTATATATTCATATTATTATCTACGGTAAGAAACAGACAAAATTAACAAAACCAAAATTGCTGAAAATTTAAAAATACATGTAGGTACCTACTTTTCAGTATACTTTTCAATAGAAATGAATTCGAATTATTTTTAATTTTACAAAACCAACATTAACTTTTTTGTCCCTTTCTTCTATAAAATTTGAAATCACAAATTTCATAAATCACATTGACCAAGTCCAAATAAAAATATTAATTCTTCAAATTTTAAAAGTTAAAGCAAAATAACAACAAATCCAGCAATAATCTTGAATTCTTTCAATTTCTAAAAAAAAATTCAATACTTTGATTTGTAATATTATTTGTTGTCTATTGAAAGGACTTTAAATGCATGTATATTTTTTTATACACATTTTGTAATTTTTAATTTTTATCACATAAGTAAAGTAGAAATGCGAGCAGCGAAATAAAGAAGTATAAGTATTTACTGTAGCATGCACATTCGCATTTATACATTTTTGAGTATCTATGCATACAACTTTTATATCGTTGACACTGTTGGCAGCATAATAACAAATAAATATGTTCATAGGTAGTAGGTACACAAAATTTTTTTATTTATGAGTACAACTTATAAGCAGTTAAAAATTGAGTAATATTATTTTGAGTGAACACAGAATTTTGATATTTGAAAAAGTGACTAGCAAATTTTGTTCTACGTGAATACTCTACTTATATGATTACTCTATGCTTCAATATAATATTGATATCAATATGTGTTTACAATATATATTGATGTGTAAGCGCTGTCTTATGCAGCCCATTCACCAGTTGTAAGTTTCATGAAACTTAATTTTTATGAATGAAAAAGACAGTTTCATTACCATGTTTTACTTGATGTTGCATTATGTATGAGCATGTTCGACTACCATTTTGTTGAAACCTTCATCGTCTGCTCGTTTGTCTTCAAAATTTTTCGAAAACTTGAAACTTAGTTTATAAATTTTTCTGGTGTGTGGGTGAAACATATATCTATGGGTGAAACTAAAGGCCCAACCATAATGAACTTAAGTTGGCTTAAGCTAATGCCAAAACTAAACGAAAAGCCAGCTAAAGTTTTGTAATTTTCTTAAGTTACCCATAATAGACTTTAGCTAACTTAAGTGATTTTGACATTTATGAATTGTAAATATAACCAAAAAAGAATCCTTTAAAATAAAGTACTTTTGAATATATGAATGTAAATATTTGAAAACGTAAAATTTTTGGAAACAATCTTAATCAAATCTTATCAATCCAAATCAAAATCTAAAACAATCTTAAATAAAATAAAATATCAGAAAATAACTAAATCTAAATATAAATAACCAAAATAAAATAAAATTAACATGAGTTTCAATTTAATCAAATTAACAATGTACATGGATTTAACCAAAAAACAATTCTTTAAAATAAAGTACATACTTTTGAATATATGTATGCAAATATTTGTAAACTTAAAATTTTCTTAACAAATCAAAACAATCTTAAATCTTAAATCAAAATCAAAATCTAACTAAAACAATCTTAATCAAAATCAAATTTATGATGAAAAATATCAGCTTACAACAATTAAAGTGTTTGCTTCTGACAATGCAAGGAATTAATTAATTAAAAAAAATTAAAGACCAATTGGAAAAAAAAAATGTTTTGTAGTGTTCGGGTAATAAATCGAGATAGAAGAAAAAATGGGTTTTTTAAAGTTACCTTTCAAAAAATTAAGGAGCTTGACTATGAACAATTTTTTATTTATACCAAAATGAAGCCAGAAATTTATGAGCTTCTTTTAAATTTAATTAAACTCGACCTGGTGAAGATGCCAATAAGAGAACCAATCCAACCAGAATGTCGACTGTAACATTGTTGTAATAACATTTATTTAATCTAATTTTCACATTATAAATAATTTGCGTTTTTACACATAAGACACTTGATGTTTATGAGTTATTTTTTGTATACTATATTGTATATAGTGATTCTATTTTGTTCCTGTGGATAGTAAGAAATTAACTAAAAGACGTACTTAGTTTATAATTTTTTTTATTTATTTCAACAGCCACAAATACTAATAAAATAAAAAAGGATAAATAATAATAATTATTTTACTTTATATCACAAATTTTCAATTAATATGAAATCGCGCTTTCCTTAAGCTAGCTAAAGTTAATGAAAACTTGACGAAATTCTCTGATATTCCTATTATAGACCTATAATCAGGGATGTTTTCCTACCGGTTCGCACCGGTTCGTGCGAACCGTTAGATGTAAATTCTATGGTGCGAACCAGCTATTAAAATAAGCGAAAAAAAAATTATTTACTTTGGCAAAAAAAAAGTGCACTAAGTAAGATAGTAGAGCATATCGCGCAAGAAACTAAAAAAGAATTGTTTATATCAATTATTAAGAATAATTTAAAAATTTGTACTGTTATTGATGAAGCTTCCACCATTTCCAGTAAATCAACGCTTATAGTTTTCACCAAAGTAGAATCTTCTGAAATATCCCCAATAATGTTCGTAGATATTGTGGAACTTGACGCACAAGATGCGAATACTATTTTTCAAAGTTTGTTGGGTGTATTGCTTGCTGTTGGATTTGATTTTGACAAATTATTTAAAACTGAATTTAATAGGATTCTGTTCTGACGGTGCTAGCGTAATGCTCGGTTGTAAATCTGGAGTCAGCGTACGAATAAAAGAGATGTTTCCAAATGTTATTATTTGGCACTGTCTCAATCACAATCTGCAACTTGTTTTAGATGATTCCATAAACGATATCAAACAGGTTAATCATTTTAAAGTTTTCATGGACAAAATATATTGTATTTTTCATCAATCTAATAAAAATCAAAAAGAACTGAATGATATTTCCCAGAAGCTTAGTTTGGATATAATTAAGATTGGAAGAGTGTTAGGACCAAGATGGGCTGCGTGCAGCCTAAGATCTGCTCTTGCTGTATGGCGGAGCTACCCTGCTTTGTATACGTTGTTCCCTTCTAACCAAAAAATGTCTGGAATGGCAAAACGACTACAAAACAAATGTTTTCTAGTAGATTTAGCTCTAATGATTGACATCCTACAGGACTGCTCTCTACTATCTAATGCCCTTCAAGCTAGAAATATAAATGTTGCAAGGGGAGATATACTGATTAGAAGAACAATTAACGCTTTTAAAATTCTCAAAGATCGTCGCGGTCATTACGAAAAAAAAGTGGATGAAGTTATAAACTCTGAAGCATTCAAAAACATTATCTTCGTCGAAAACAGAATTTATGGAAACCTTCCCAGAGATTCCCTTATTGACAGCATCATAAAAAATATGAAATTAAAATTGATGGATTGCTCTCATCTCGGATCAAATAGTAACAAAAAAAATATTGATAATAGCATTATTTATGAGCTAGCCAATTTGCTAGAGCCGAGCACATGGAAAATTGAAGATATTGTAGTTCCGTGGATAGAGACCGAAGAGAATTTTGATAAATTTCGAAAAGTTTTTAATTTTGATATCGATAAGAATGATTTCCGTGGTTATGTAGAAAATATAATAAACAATGGCCATCAGCAAATTAGTAAAATTGCAGAAAACATTCAAAAAGCGAAAAATATGGTTAATACGGTTGCCGTTAGCAGTGCTGAAGCAGAACGAGGAATTTCATTGATGAACATCATAATTACTGATATAAGAGCCAGATTAACAGTGCAGACAGTATCAAATTTGATGACATTAAACTTAGTTGGTCGTCCATTGGATACTTGGAACGCACTTCACTATGTAAAAACTTGGTTGAGGAACCATAACTCGGCAGATGATACCTTTTAAATAGATAATATTTTGATCGAAATATTAATATTAAAAAAATTTGTAAGAAAATATCACTGCGAACCGGTTGATAAATTTTTAAAAGCATCCCTGCCTATAATAGTCTTAAGACGTCTTAAGATAAGCTGTCAAATTTGGTTAAGATTGGTTAAGTTTCTGTCAAAACTTAGCAAATCTTAAGCACGACTATTATAGTCTTAACGAACTTATTTTTGACAAGTTTTTTTTATTTTATTGATTCTTTATTTAGTATAATTTTACTATTCTTAGTAACTAATTTATAAAATTTTATATTGTTTTTTTTTTAAATTATTTTTATCATAATTAATAACAGTTTTTTTAAAGATATTCAAATTGTTTTCAAATTTTAATTCATTTGGTAAATTATTATACAAATTTAATCCTTTGTATAGTAACATATTCTTGGTTTTTTCATTTCTAAAATAATTAAGTCTAAAATTAAATATATTTCTTAAATTATAATGATAAATGTCCCCATTATACACCGATCTATTTCATAGGTATTCAGGATATAAGTTATTCTTCATTTTGAAAACAATAATTAGTACATTCATACAAATTCTTTGGTACACCGACTTCCAAACCAGGGTTTCATGCATAAAATTTATCGCAGTATATCTGTTTAGCTTTAAAATTATTCTCATTGCACGATTCTGTAGTTTCTGTAATCTGCTTATATATTCTTGTGATTACATAAATATAATAGTTGAACAATATTCAAAATGTGGCTTTATCATGACGTTAAAAATTTTTATAGCATTCATATACGACATTCTACACCTGTTTTTAGAAAAGAAGTATATCTTCTTGGCAATTTTTTTTTCTAAATAATTTATGTGGCTCTTAAAAATCATTTTATTATTCAAGATTATTCCTAAATGCTTAATTTCATTCACTTCTTCAATCATTATATTATCCATTTCGATTTCAACACTTTCGTTGCAATTAATTTTCATAAATTTAGTTTTTTTGGTATTTAATTTAAGTTTGTTTTGCTTTAGCCAACAACAAAGTTTATCCAGTTCATCATTTATTACCAAAGAATTAGAATTAAATGGAAGTGACTATCCATACAAAAAAGTGTCCAATGTTTTGGGTATATTCCGCTCTTTCTTTGTTATTTTTTATGTCAAAAAACAGAAATAGACGAATATATTCGTTCAATATATTTTCTCTCTTTTTAATGGAAATTATTTTGATAAAAAACAGGATAGCACTCACGAGTTTAATATGCCTCAATTTGTATGTATTTTGACTTTAATATTTTTTTAAATATGATGGATAAATTAATCAAAATTTATTATTAATACATATATGAAAAAAATGTGAGAAATACAGCGCTTTCTAGTTTTGTATTTTATAATATATATTCTTTTTAGATTTTAAATTCCTTTCTATAAGTTTTTTCAATAGACTAATTATAAAAATTTTTACATATTTGATGTTTATTATATAAAATTATATAAACTTATTATTGTCTATTGTCTATCCTATATTTATAAATATGTAAATAATATGTTATTAATATATTTGTATCAAAACATTTTCTTTTTTTCACATCACCATTGAGGTAAAGAAATAGGACCGTTTTTTTTAAAGTGGTTTCCCCAAGAGGCCTATTCCACTTCATTTTACAATATGGACTATGTGCAATAATTTTTTACACTTTTAAAGTTTCTTTTAGAAAATATAGATTAGTGTCCTTTGAAATTGATTAATTTTGTTAATTTATTTCTTACACTGTTTCTTTCATTATGTAGTTTTAAGGAATGATGTATTCGTGTATTAAAATAAATTTCTGCAATTCTTTTGATTAATAAACAAAAATGATTTTCTAAAGGTTTTTGGTCAAACATATGATTATATAAATTTTGAAAAATTTTAGAACCTATAAAATTTATAAGAAAATGGAAATTAAATTATATAACAATTTTGTTTTTTTTTAAACTATTCGTTTGTCGAAATAATAATTCGCAAAACTTACATATATCGACTACATCTTTAGAAGGGTAAGTTAAGTAACCTTCTGTTTTATATGAAATTAATGAATATTCCATTGTATTCATTTCCACGTCACTTGCTATGATTGCAGAAATACATATTGCACATTTCAATTTTGATTTCAGCTTATATACAACAAAGCCAGCAATATATTCTACAATATGTTCAGCACAAGCAGAAAGTGGTTGACATTCTTCTACATTTTCTTCAAATTCAGATTCATTAAATAAATAAGATGCAAAATTATTTTTACTTGATTCATTAATTCTTAATATTGATGAAGTATTAAGCTCATTCGTCAATATTGGTATTTTCTCAAGTGGAATACAATTACCTATTCCATGGTCTCTTATTTCACAACGAACTAATAACCTTTTATAAGTTGCTTTGAACTGTTTTGAAGTGGGATTGTCATTTCTTCCAAGACGCATCCTTATTGAAGAAAAAAATAGTTCTATATGATCTTGACTGATCTTATAACTGGGAAGAAATTTAATTTTTTGAGAGAATACCAATTCTTTATACAGATCTTTGATATTTAACAAATCAATTACGAGACCATCAAATCCTGTGCTACGACTACCTGGTATAATCGAGTGAATATACGGTACTACTTCATCAATAAATTGAAAAATACCTAAAAATTATGGAAAAGTAGTATTAATTATTTTGAAGAGTTTAAAATATTTTGAATTAACTTACATTCAAAATTATTTGGGTTCAAAGCTTTTTTTAAGTTTTTAGCTGATAGGTTGCGACTATTTAAAATATCAAAGCATTTATTAATATTTCTAAAAAATTTAATTGTGGCTTCACATCCCTTAAATTGAGGAAGATTTAGCCTTTCCAAACAAAACTGTAACGCATCTGCAACTGAATCGCTAAATATTTGAGTCGCTAAACCAACCTTCATTTTACTATCATGGTATTTTATGTGACGCAATTTTAGTTTATTACCTAAATGCAGTAATTCATTTTGTTGTAAGTTATGCAATGCTTCTCATATTCCCATTTTATTATATTTCCATCTTTGCATTCCAATATCTTTTTGTCACCTAAGGAATTTCTTAGCAGCTTTATTACGTGGCAAGGATCATAAAAAATTCTGATTTTTTTGTTATTTACAAGAAAAAAAGGTAAGTCCATTAAAATGTTGGCACCAGTTAATTTTATTGCCATGGTTATATTCGATGTAGCACCATCAAATGTTAACGACACTACATCAATTCCAGTTTCCTGTATTTTCTCAATGCACTGAAGCACAAGCGTTGATTTTTGTTCACCATTGAGGCTATTTACTAGAAAATATGCAGCTGGCAATTTCCATGACCCATTAATTGCAACAACCATAAAAACTAAGGCTTGTGTTGCTTCTTCCTCTACACTTTGAATTCCATTTCCTAAATCAACGTATCCATGAACCTCTTTCCCATCAAAATGTAAATGTGGTTTTATAGCAATTTCATCCATAATTAACTAGCAATATATAGTAGATGAAGAGTGTGCAACTGCCGCTTCCAACGCCCGAAAGGATTCTTGCGTAAAACCAGGATCACCATTAAGTGACATATACCATTTTGAAATAGTTCGAGGATGAGGAAGACACGTGTCAAACACCCTGCGAATATAATCATACGATTTAGCGCTAAAAAAATTTAACGTTAACGCAAATTTTTTAAGAGCCGATGAAAATTTTTGATTTTTTCTTGAACAATTCCTCTTTAGAATTTCGGTTGATAAAGAAGAAAAATTCATAACTTCACATACTTCGTCACTTAAAATGTTTTTCTTTTGTAACTCTAGACACAGATTTTTCATATTTGAAATCTTCTTTTTTCTTTTGAGGTTTCTCTTTAACGAAGCAACTTTCTTTATTTCGGCTTTGCATAACTTACGAAGTTGCTTTATCTTTTGTGTTTGATATATTTATTTACCTATACTGGAATTTTGATTTGAGAGAGTAGTAAGTTTTGAAGCAGTTGAATCTACTGAAGAACATAAAAGGATTTTTTGGGAATATTTATTGGGGACATTTCATTTCTCTTTTGAACTTGACGTATTTTCTCAAAGGAAGAAATAAGTTATAAAACAAGTTGAATTTATTTTTTATTAGAATAATGCAGGGTTTTTGTTAGCCTCATTACATTTACAAATTTCAATAATATACTTACCATCGGTTCCTCTGTCATTATCGTATCACACACAAAATTTATTGGGTCTGTTTCAGATTCATCAACAATTAGCTGAAATATATTTAATAATTTTTGTTAACTTCATTATATTTACAAATTTCAATAATTTACTTATAGTAGGTTTTCATGAATAATTGTATCACAGTCACCGTTGAATTCTCATTCAGAACAAACGTGATTTTTTTTCTTCGAAAAATATAATTAAAATAAAATTATAAATAAAATTTATCGAAATAATATACATATATAATAAAAAATTTTTTTTTAAATATATAAATATTAAATAATTATTGTGTAAATAATATAACTAATTTTTTTTGTTTTTTCCTTTTAATTAAAATTAAAACAATAAATTTATAAAATTCTAATATAAGACATATTTACAAAAATTAATTTTTAAAATATTAGAAAAATAAGTGTTAAACAATAAATTCTCAGCATACTGAAATTAATCAATATATTAATAAAAAATTTTCCTAGTTAATTTTAATTAGAGCATAAGTGAAACTAACTATTTAATTAATTCATAGTGTAACCTAAAATAAGTAAAAACTAATTTATATTAAATTATCAAATTAGGACATAAGTACATTTATTAAATTAAACTAGTGGTAAGTTTAAATAATACTAGCTCCCATATGGGGAGTAAAAACATGTTTTCTGAGCTGGCCTTCCTGGAGGAGGATACAAGGGTAAAACGTAAACGAGGTAAGACTCACATTTCTACCGAAAAAACGCCTATGAATTTTCCAAGCATTGATGCTAAGCCAACTGACTTGGAAAGAAAATTCCTTCTTGTGAAATGTAAAGACAGCAATATTACTCCTAGAAGTTTGAATTGTATTCTAGTCAATAAGTACTTACAACAAACTTCAAGTCAATTCAAGGTTCAGCCAAACAAGGATGGTAATCTTATATTAGAGGTTCCCAACAGAAAAATTGGCGATATGTTTGTACAAAGGAAAAAACTAGGTAACATTGAAATCGTATGTGAGTATTATGCCTCACTTAACTCTTCGCAGGGCATTATCTACTCAAGGGACTTAATTTCACTTACGGATGATGAAATTTTGAAGGATTTGCAAGATCACAATCCAAACATATTGAAAATTTATAGATTCCCAAATAGAAATCCAATTAATAATAACAGTCCAAAATATTCAGGAGCTATTTCTATCACTTTTGATTGCCTTGAACCTCTCAAAGAGGTAAAAATAGGCTACCTTGTCTTGGAGGTTAGGAAAAGCTATCCTTCGCCAAGAAGGTGTTTAAAGTGCCAATCTCTAAAGCATATTGCTAAATATTGTCAAGAGAAACAATCATTATGTTCAAAATGTGCTGTTCCGGTATTGAACGAAAAAGATGAGGAGCATATCAAAAATTGTATTACACTTAAGTGCGTTAATTGTGCTGAAGAGAAACTATCTACTGAACACGCTTCAAGTGACAGAAACTGCCCGGCTTTCCAAAAAGAAAAGGATATCCTTAAGATCAAAACAGACCGCAGATGCACTCGCAGAGATGCTATTTTAATATATTACCAAAACCTTAAGTCTTTCTCACTAACAACAAGTTCACCCACTATAAACAAATCATCCACCATTACTCCTTTCAATTCATATAGCCTAGCACTCCAAAGTAAAATAAACCTCACTCAATCACTACCTCAACAAACAGAAACTCAACCTCCACAGCCCCAAAAACCCACACTTATCCAACAAACTCAACAACCACCACAACCAAAAGTACAGATAACACAAGAACAACCACAACTAAAATTCCCACAACCACAAAAACAATCACAACTCAAAACCCAACAACCACAACCACAACAACCACAACAACAACCTCAACAACAATCACAACAACCTCAACAACAACCACAACAATTACCTGCAGGACAAATAGTTCCTGTCATTAATCTTTTAAATAAACCTACTAACGTCGAAACTATTAAGACAGGAATTATTAATCCTCAATTAACATCATTATTTAAAAAAACCAAGACGCCTAAAGCAGTAGATGCTGAAATGGAGATAGAAAATAACTCTATCTAAAGATAAGTTATATATATCCCAGAACACATAACCCACAATCCACCACTTACACTAATCCTAACACAAATACGAATTCCCCCCCACACTCCATCCTCCAGTGGAACATCCAAGGGTTCCACACAAATAAACACTACTTACATTTTTTGTTCTCTAAATACAATCCACTCATAATAGCCATACAAGAAACAAATATACACGTTCCATATCAACAAACAAGACTAGGCCGATATGATTGTTTACTACCACCTATCCTGAGCAGAATAGGTGGAGTAGGCTTTCTTATCGACAGAGGCTTGAGATATACGGAGATCGTATTGAATACGCCACTCCAGGCGGTTGCCATAGCGGTTAGACTACCTGGAATCAGGGAGCAAGTTACGCTTGTTAACTTGTATCTGGAGCATAACTTAGTACTGCGTAGAAGTCACTTGAATGACCTCAAAAACCAATTAACAACACCATATGTCATCTTGGGTGACTTCAATGCAAGAAGTGAGACTTGGGGAGATCATCTAACAACCGTACGCGGGCAACTGCTTGATGATTGGACTGATGACAATCCTGATCTCTGCATACTTAATAGTCCGGTATCCACACACTTTAGTACTAGGGGCACACACACAGCACCAAACCTTTCAATATCACACACCACAATAGCATACAAATTCAATTGGGAAGTAGGTTATAACCCTAAAGGTTATGACCACCACCCAATAGTAATTACTTTACCAACAACAGTCACACAACCCAATACAAAACGAAAACCCAGATATAACGAGATGAAGGCAGATTGGATTAATTTCCAATTAATTATGACAAATTTCCTAAATGTTAACCCAGCATCACAAAATATCAATAAGGAAGTAGCAATTCTGACCAAGTCGGTACGAATAGCAGCCTCCAGAGCTATTCCTATTAAATTCCAATATAACATTAGTAGAAAACCAGCTTGGTATAGTTCAGAGATACAGAAGCTGTCTAAGGTAAGAGACGGTCTCTGGAGATCTTACAAAAGATTCCCAACGACGGACAAACTTTTAATTTTAAAAAGAACGAACGCAATTCTCCGCCAAAACATAAGAAAACAAAAAAGGCAAAACTGGGTGGAATTTGCCAACAGCCTGAACGGCGAAAATATCTCTGAAACTTGGCGTAAAGCCAACTATATACTTAAAGGAAGTAGGAACTCGAGCAACTTAATTATCCAGCAGGGGGATGTCCTAGTGGCAGACTCTGCGCTGAATGCTGAATTCCTTGCCTCTAAATATAATTCAAACAGAACAGTCCCTCAAGAATTTGACCTCCCTGATTCATTAAATACTAACTCAAGACTAGATTCCAAAATTACCACAGATGAAATCCTTGAAACTCTTGCTCACTTTTCGGGAACTTCACCGGGCTTGGATGGAGTCACCTACGGCATGATTAAACATGCCTCAGTAGACTTCATCTCAAGACTGAGAGGGCTTTATAACAATGTTTACAGCTCGGGCCAACTTCCACAAGTCTGGAAGATGGCAGAGCTGGTCCCATTGAGAAAGCCCCAGAAGGATCCACAAAACTGTGAAAGCTACAGATTCATCTCATTGCTCCCTGTACTATCTAAAATCCTGGAAAAAATTGTAGCCAAAAGGCTCTACTGGCACATTGAAACTAAGCTAACACCAGAGGTTCAAGGTTTTAGAAAACTACATAGCACGACCACCCTCCTACATAAGCTAGACTTCGATGTTGGAAAAGCATTGGACAGTAAACAGCATTGTGATCTTATCTCTTGTGACCTGGAGAAAGCTTTCGACAGAGTACCAAGAGATACGGTCATCAAACAGCTGATAAATTGGCAATCGGGCCAATCTGTCACTCGCTATATTAATGATTTCCTTAAAAACAGGAAATACATTGTGCAAGTCAGTGGTCATTACTCGACTTGCAAACCTCTCACACTAGGCATCCCTCAAGGTTCACCCCTTTCTGTTCAAATATTCAACATTTACATAAACAGCCTCAGTACTGAATTATCCACTATCCCGAATCTAAATCACCTCATATACGCTGACAACATCATACTTTACACTACAAGAATTTCAGACACTCCATCAAACACCTTGGAAAACTCTTTACAATGTATTGATCGTTGGACTCTGGCCAGTGGTGGCAGCTTGGCTCCGGACAAAACTGAAGCTATACATTTCTGCAGAAAACACATTTGTTCCAAATTTACAATATCCCATAATAGCATAACCATAGCCCCAATAGATAATATTAAAATACTTGGCATCCACTTCAGCCGAAATTTGAAATTCAATTTACATGTCAAAAATTTAGTATCCCAAATTAAACGTTCGAACCATTTACTCAAGTTTATCTGCAGAAAAAAGGTGGGCCCTCCTGTCGATGTAGCTGTAAGGATAGCGAAAGCTATTCAGTATGGTAAAGTCGACTACGGACTCACCTTATACGGCTTCACAACCAAAGGAAATGTCCAAAAGCTACAAGTTGCTATCAACCAGGCGGCTCGGATTGCGATGGGTGCATTACCGAATACAGCCTTAGAATCTTTGAGAGTAGAGGCAAACTTCCCCTCCATAGTGGAGAGAAGAAATGTACTGTCGACAAGGCTTATAACCAGGGCTAACTTTGATCCAAATCACCCTCTTCATAAAATTTACTCATACATTCTACAAAATAAATCCCCTCCAAATATAACTTCCTCAATAAATAAAATGACTCCTCTGGTTGAACCATTGGAGCTTGACCTATATGCCTCCCCAGAGTTATATAGACAAGAGCACCTTTGGAACAACTGGAAATCATTCATACATGATCACCTATCCTTACATCCCAAAAGCACAACACCTTCTGAAAAGTACAAACAATTGTACATCCAACTCAAACAAGCACTCCCAACACACTCCGATATCTACACAGATGGATCAAAAGGACCTCACGGCGTTGCCTGGGCGATAGTCAAGAACAACTCTCTCTGGAAGGCGGAAATCTTGCCGGGGGAATGCTCGATTCTCATAGCTGAGCTTACCGCCATATACAGAGCAGTCCAAGCCGCTGAAACACTATATGAGAACATTATTATATTTACAGATAGCCTTAGTTCAATAAAATCAATCAAAAACCCTTACAATAGTGAGTATATGTCATCTTACATCAGAAACTCCATATCATACAACAATGGCAAATTGCGGTTGGGATGGATTCCAGGCCACGTAGGCATAGATGGAAACTATAGAGCTGACCTTGAAGCAAATATAGCGGCCAAAAGCCCTCTTACAAGAGATTCATTAATGTCCTACTCCCATGCTAAAAGGATCATTGCAATACACGCGGCGCACATCCGTCAATCAGCCTGGAATTCTTCCAATCGCTTTGCTAGATTACACAATCCAAATGCAAACATTCCTGGCCCAATAAAAAATCAATCTCGAGCCCTAGGTGTTAAACTTACAAGAGTGCGCCTAGGGTATACTCTTGCCACACATAAACATTTATTTGACAGATCCACACCTCCGACATGTATTCACTGTCCAGAACTCCTCACTATCAAACACATCCTAACACAATGCCCCTCAAATAACACAATTACATCTCAGTTCACATTCACCCCATTGCAAGCCCTACAATTCCATACCAATACACACATAACTCTCATAAAAAACCTCCTACTACATCATAACATCTGGGATGAAATATAACTTATCATTACCAATTTCTCTAATAATCTACTAACATATTACTATTATTACTTGGTAGGAATAAGTCCTACCAACCATTTACATTCATTAACACTATTGTTTACTTACTATTTGTTGGATTAAGTATTCTAGCGAATGGTAAGTATATTTATACTTAATTTTTATACTATTTTATACTAAGCACTCAAATACACAAATATACAACTTTTTATAATATTATATATTGTAAATTAATTTAAAAATGTATTTTTGGATTCCAAGTCAATCAATGGGGCGCAGACCAGGAGGTGTAAATGCTACTTTTGCACTTCCTGGTTTGTACCTCATTGGCTTGAGTTTATCTCTATCTTGGTCTGTACTTTGAATTGTTTAATTTGTTAGTTTGTTAAATTGTTAAACTGAAGTTAAAATATTGTTGAATTGTTTAATTTTTTCTTTTTTAGATTATTTGTTATATTTCCTAGATATTAAGTGTTACATTTTGTAAATTTTTAAATATTGTTTCGTTTATCTTTATATTATAAAGGCCCACATTCCGAAAGGGAAAAGGGCCTGTAGTTGGCCTGCAGATTAATCTGTAGGTCCACTGTTAAATAAATAAATAAATAAATAAATAATTGTATCATTTGGTATGGAATTCGGTGGAACATGAAACTTTTTATTTCCTATCCTTGTTTTTATTGCAAAATGGTTAGAGCATATTTTACTATGCCTTTTTAAATTTGGTATCCATTTTGCAGTTTGAATTCCTTCAATCCATTGTTGTTTCAAACCATCGTCTTTTAGGAAACTACAAACATATATATACATTTTTAAAAATTATATCCAATATATTCAAATATATATATAGTCCAATATATTCAAAATAAATATTTAAAATGATATTCAAAAAAAAAAATTTCTTTGTCCGGATATTTAAATTATCCTAATACTACACTGTTTTGTTTAGAAGTTTTTAAAAATTCAAAAGATGTAAAATATAATACTTACATATGTAAAGACACGTAATTTTCTTTTTCTAAATGAGACTTACATCCTGGAATGATACAAATCTTCCTTTTACGTTCCATTTTTCCTTAAAATTTGTAATTTTTTAACACTTTATAATAAAAAAATAATAAAGTAAAAATAAAAATTTTTAAAATATACTTTTATCGAAACCGAACTAGCCCCCTAAAAAGTAGAAAATAAAACTAGTGGTGGATGTTGAGCATCTAGAACTACTATAAGATAAAACACAAAAGTATATAATGAATCTTGCTGGAATATTGTTAATGGACATTTTTAATATTTGCCGCTTGAAAAAAATCACGAATATTAAAAGAACATCACAAAGCGTTTCCAAATTTCATATATCCATATATTACACACTACTGCTACATTTTCAATATTTCAGGAACATGAATGATTTTTTTTTTTCAAATAATTTAACAGCAATACTTTTCTGTGTAATAATAGAATACGGTAATAAAGTAAAAGAAAGTTTAAATTGAAAAAACATTGTTATTTTTATTAAGATTATATTTTGATACCTTTTATTTTATTCATACTCAAAGATTTTACTAATTTTCTATTTAAAAAAACTATATTGGCCTAAGACTAAAATTTTTTTTTTTGACATAAATAAACCAAACAGAAAGAGAAGTACTAAACAAATATGGACAAAATGTTTGTATTTTTGTATGGGATACTCACTTCCATTTAATTCTAATTCGTTGTTTATTATATTGCTACATTCATTTATATTATTACCAGATACATATAACAGAGCATCATCCGAAAACAAAACTAATTTGGACTTTTGAAAAATTTTAGACATGTCATTTACAAAAATTAAGAACAATAGTACACCCAAAATACTGCCTTGCGGCACCCCTAACTTTACTTCAATTGGGGCCGATATAGCATTACCAACTTTTTACCAAGTTTTGAAAGTAAAATTAATCATTTCACAAGTTTTAAAATTAAACTACCAAGATCTTCCAAATATTCAATTTTAAATATTTCCAGTTTTATAAAATTTTTTTTAAATTTTCTTGTCCAAAAATAATTTAAATATTCACTAAATGACAGCTTTTGTTAAGATTCCTTAAGATTTGTACGACTGAGATTGGCAGCTTGGTATTTCTTTCTCTTTCTCTCTAATACATTATCATATTAATTTTTAAATGTCAGATTCAGCCAAAAATGAACATATGTTTTTCAATATTTCAACTCAGCTGATTAGATTTTATAAATTTCACAGCCATTTCTTAATATTTTGATGGTTTTGTAGAATAGATTCTTTTCCAATTTTTTCTTATTGAATTTAAAATTAGTTTTGTTTTTTAACCTTTTTATCTACACATATATTTACTAACTATTTATTTTTTATAGTTTTTCTGTTTTAAATATATTATTTACGCTAATACGATAATTTGAAAATAATTTTATTTTATTTTATTAATTGCAATTTTAGATCATTGAAAAACGTTTAGGGGAAAAGAAAAATAGAGGAGAAAACTTTAAATTTGATGGGAATGATAAATATTTATATGCATATAATACAAGTGATTAGATATACATTGATTATTAAATAATAATAATATATAATACTTATAAATAATATAAATTTGTATGCATCATCTAATATGTTTTAATATTATCAATATATATGTAGACATAAAATTTCTCGGGAATGTATAAATAATAAAATCTATGTGAATTTAGTTTTATAAAATAATATATAATGTATTTTACGATAAAGTAAAAGAATTTTTTCCGACTCTTGGTCATTTTATTTAGTTTAACATCAAACTGTATCAATCCATGTATCAATTTAATTAATATTGTTTATATAATTCTGATCAAGAACATAAATATACACGTATCAAAGCATCTTTTTTAACTTTACTTTTTGATTTGTTAATTAGGTATATATTATTGTGAATTTTGTATAAATATACACATAAACATGTTTTTAAAAGAAAATTTAAAAAGAATTATTTTAAATTAATTGAGATTTTAAAAATGAGACGTTAAAAATAATCCAATTATTAAAATGATTGTAATTTTATATTTGTTTTTGCTCTAAACTTTTCATATTACATTGGTGCGAAGTTTCTATTTTCAAGGGAATTATTTGCAGTAGAAACTAAATTATTTGAACTCAGGTTTTTCAAAAACAGCTGACCAAAAGTGGCTGAAAATTTTTATTCTAACTGCCAATCTATATTTTATATATCTATGACTGAGACCGTACACCTTCAGTTTTAACAAAAGATATTACGAAAGATTCATGACATTTCATACATTTGTACAAAATCTTAACTTGTCTTAAGACGTTTTAAGACTATTATAGTTAGGACTGGTTGCACAATACAATTTACATGAAATCGTACATTTCCTTAAGTTGGCTTAAGCCAGTTAAAGTTCATTATAGTTGGTTCTTAAATGTGTATGTTTATGATGTGAAACAAACTTAAACAAATTTTTTTTTAATTAGTGAAGTCTTTTCTTTTTTACAGTTTTTTATTACTATTTCGAAAAAAAAAAATAAATAAAATCAACGAATTAGAATTAAAATTCGTTGAATAAAATGAATAATTGCTTTATCTATAATTTTATATTTTAATTATTTCGTAATTTTAATAAAAAAGTTAAAAAATATTTTTGTCACCATGTAAATAAATACGAATTATGAATGAATAAAACAAACTTCAAAATTCATACCGGTCCTCGTTTTTGTTGATTAGTTCTTTTTGGAAGTTGGAATTTTGTATGGAAAAGTAAAAAGCTGTCTTGTTCTAATTTATTGCATGACTTGTAAAATAATTTATGAAATAATAAAGCATTACTGTGTTTTATTAAGCTGCACTGATATGTTATATTATTTTTATGAAAACACTTTTGCATTACTGGTAAATTCTTTGGACGATATCTGATAAGTGATTAAAATGTGTGTGTCACTGTGTGTAATAGTGTCCAATATCAATTTGTACCTCCAAAAAATTTTTTCAATTAAACTACGTTTTCTTACCTCTGGGCTCTGATTCTTTTCAAATTCACATTTCCATATATGTACATAATACAATCGCAATATCGCATATTCAATAGGCTCCATTACATTGTTCACAAAATTTTATTTTATAATTAATTTAATTTTTTTTAGCTTATATTGCACTTTTATTTCAATCAATTGTTGCACTTGTATTGTACTGAATTAAATTATTCTCAAATGCAATTTATTAAAAAACGTAAATTTTCCCGCCGAATTGGTTGCCATTGGAAATGGTTTGCTTTGATTCAAACAGTTCAAAAGAATTATGGAAAATGTTAAGGTATAAGGTTTTGTTACTAATTTTCTATTATATGGAAGGAAAAAGTATAATTTTGATTCTAGAATACTTTGACAATGGACTGTTTTTTATTCTAAGGTAGCTTTTCAAACTCAAATATCAATGGTAAAAGTTAGATTTTGAAACTTACTTTGTAGTCACAATAGAGCGGAACAAGTATAGAGTAAAATGGCCTAACTAACTTTTTTTTTTGGAAATAGTGAATGTTTGATTCAAATCTAAGCTACAAAATGTATTCATTGGTTTAATTTAAAAACGTCCTCGACAAAAAGTTTTCCTTTAAAAATTATTGACCTAACACTACTTTTTGAAATAAATAAAAGCAAATATAGAACTATAGAAATAGACAACGAATTAGAATTAAATGGAAGTGGCTATCCATACAAAAAAGTGTCCAATGTTTTGGGTATATTCCTCTCTTTCTTTGGTATTTCCTATTGTCAAAAAACAGAAATAGACGAATATATTCGTTCAATATATTTTCTCTCTTTTTAATGGAAATTATTTTGATAAATAAACAGGATAGTGCTCTGAATTTAATATGCCTCAATTTGTATGTATTTTGACTTAAATTTTTTTTAAAAATATGATGAGTAAAAATATCTAACAATAATGGATAAATTAATCAAAATTTATTATTAATACATATATGAAAAAAATATGAGAAATACAGCGCTTTCTAGTTTTGAATTTTAAAATATTTATTCTTTTTTTTAGATTTTAAATTCTTTTCTATAAGTTTTTTCAATAGATTGATTATAAAATTTTTTACATATTTGATATTTATTATATAAAATTATATAAACTTATTATTGCCGATTGTCTATCCTATATTTATAAATATGTAAATAATATGTTATTAATATATTTGTATCAAAACATTTTCTTTTTTCCACACCACCATTGAGGTAAAGAAATAGGAGCGTTTTTTTGTGGTTTCCCCAAGAGGCCTATTCCACTTCATTTTTCAGATTCATCAACAATTAGCTGAAATGTATTTAATAATTTTTGTTAACTTCATTATATTTACAAATTTCAATAATATACTTACCATCGGCTCCTCTGTCATTATCGTATCATACGCTAGATTTATAGGGTCTGTTTCAGATTCATTAACAATTAGCTGAAATATATTTAATAATTTTTGTTAACTTCATTATATTTACAAATTTCAATAATTTACTTACAGTAGGTTTTTCATGAATATTTGTATCATTTGGTATGGAATTGGGTGGAATATGAAACATTTTATTTCCTATCCTTGTTTTTACTGCAAAATGGTTAGATCATATTTTACTATGCTTTTTTAAATTTGGTATCCATTTTGCAGTTTGAATTCCTTCAATCCATTGTTGTTTCAAACCATCGTCTTTTGGGAAACTACAAACATATATATACTTTTTTTAAAATTATATCCAATATATTCAAATATATATATAATCCAATATATTCAAATATATATATAATCCAATATATTCAAATATATATATAATCCAATATATTCAAATATATATATAATCCAATATATTCAAAATAAATATTTAAAATGATATTCAAAAAAAAAATTTCTTTGTCCGGATATTTAAATTATCTTAATACTACACTGTTTTGTTTAGAAGTTTTTAAAAATTCAAAAGATGTAAAATATAATACTTACATATGTAAAGACACGTAATTTTCCTTTTCCAAATGAGACTTACAGCCTGGAATGATACAAATCTTCTTTTTACGTTCCATTTTTCCTTAAAATTTGTAATTTTTTAACAATTTATAATAAAAATCAAAAATTTTATTGACTTTTTTTAATATTTATTTGACAATAACAAATTTTATTTTTGCCTACTTCATTGCTAGTGTTCATACTTTTTGAAAATTTCATATATCCATATATTACACACTACTGCTACATTTTCAATATTTCAGAAACATGAATGATTTTTTTTTTTTTCAAATAATTTAACAGCAATACTTTTCTGTGTAATAATAGAATACGGTAATAAAGTAAAAGAAAGTTTAAATTGAAAAAACATTGTTATTTTTATTAAGATTATATTTTGATACCTTTTATTTTATTCATACTCAAAGATTTTACTAATTTTCTATTTAAAAAAACTATATTGGCCTAATACTGAAAAAATTTTTTTTTTGACAAAAGGAAACCCAAACAAACCAAACAGAAAGAGAAGTACTAAAAAAATATGGACAAAATGTTTGTATTTTTGTATGGGATAGTCACTTCCATTTAGTTCTAATTCGTTGGAAATAGATGAGAGAATGAGAAGTAGTATGTATATGTACAAAAAAGTTTTGGTCAAAATAGGTTTGTTCTGTATGTACTCAGGACTGTAGTGTATGTTTACTTTTATTTGGACAAATTTTCAAATGAGTGGAATAATCACGTGGGCATAAGATTCTGTCAAAAATTATTTGAATTTTAGATGATTTTTTTTTTAAATTACAATTTATTAATAATTTTTATATAATAATTATATAATAATTATTGAATGCTGTTGTAGTTGGATCTTTTTTTACGTTTTTCATCCTCTTTCTTTGTGGTTGCAAATTTAGTTTTACGGTAAGAGAGTGAAAGACAAGGTAAAAGAAGATCAGCACAACCCCACGCAATGATGAACCAGCAAAATTACTTACAAAAGTTTAAATTGAATACAAAATCAATATTTGACATTTTTTTTTTGAAATTATTGGTGTAGCAATTTTGCCGTTCCGTTCGGTTGGTTACACGTACACCGAACTGCATTACACTACACTGAAAAGTTGATAGACACGCTTACAATCGTAGAAAAACCAATCCTAAAACAATCATCATATTCAATATGCATGTAAACGAAATTTTTCACCATTTCATAAATTCGAGTCATAAAAATATTTTGGGAAATATTTAAAAAGAACTGAGTTTCAGAACGGACACTTCCCTGACAAAAGTGACATTTTAATAATTTTTTGTAACAAGCAACAAATTTTTATTAGGTTTAGTAGTTGTTGACTTTGGTTATATTTTTTAAATAAAAATTGGTATTTTCCTATTATTTACATTATAAAATTAAAGAAGTTTCTAATGAGTGATGCATGGGATGAAATTCAAGCAATTAAAAGCAAACGAAATAGTTTTAGAGAAAGACTTGAAAAAAGAAAAAAAGAACGTCAAGATATTTTATGCTCTTCAACATCCAATGTAGCTGCTTTTAAAGATGACGATACAACTGATACTGGTTAAGATAATTAAAATAAATTTTATAATTATAATTCTTATGGTACTTTATTATCTTGCAGACTTGGAAATTGAAAGAATGTTATTACAACTTCTATCTAGCAATAACAGTATTGTATTACCAATAAACTCTGTTCAATTAGCAGAAAAGTTGGAAAAAACGTTAGAGCGGCATATAACAAAAGATGTAATTTGTTATATTTTAAGACGGCTAGATCTTCAAGGAATTCTCGGGTAAAATTTGTAGAGTTAAAAATTGTCAAATATATAATAAATTAAGTTTCAGTGTTAAAAGTGTTTCTATAAGTGGAGAAGCCGGTTTTGAAATAATTTCTGTAAATCATAAAGAAGTCATTGAACTGTATAAAAGTTTTATGTCTGAAAAGTGCTCTAATATTTTAGAGAATGATCAAAAAAGGAAATGTAATTTTTTAAGTTTTAAAGTGATAATAAAATTTTATTAAAGTATACATAGGTGCTGGAAGTGAAGAGGAAGATGATGAAAATTCAAGAAAATCAATAAAGATTTCAGAAACAGATAAAAAAGCAGTAGTAAAAGATTCTTCAAATGATGCTGATGATATAATGGTAGAAAATTTTTGGTTTATGTCAATTGATTACTTTATTGGAATTTATAATTATTACTAGTCATTATTATCCATGCCTTCAACAAGAGAAAAACAAAGTAAACAAGTAGGGGAAGAAATTTTGGAATTGTTAACAAAGCCTACGGCAAAGGAACGTTCATTAGCAGAAAAGTTTAAGTCACATGGAGGTGCTCAAGTTATGGAGTTTTGTCCACATGGTACTAAAGTAGAATGTCTCAAGGTAAATAGAATATTTTTATTGAATTAAATTAGAAAATTAATAATACCATAGGCTCAACAAGCAACTGCCGAAATGGCTTCTGTTAAAAAATCACGTAATGATGAAGAAAACTCAAACAATCACGAAGAAAAGTCGAGTGACACTGATATCATAAATGAACCTGTAGAAAAATTAAATATTATTATTAAGGAAGAAACTGAAGAAACAACAGACAAATGTACAAAATTACATTTTAAAAAAATTATACAAGCTCATACTGACGAGTCTTTGGGAGATTGTAGTTTTTTAAATACATGTTTTCATATGATAACTTGCAAGTAAGATTTTTTTATTTTGCCGGTTAATCTGGTTTATTTACTTTTTTTTTTTCAGATATGTACATTATGAAGTTGACGCTCATCCAAGTATCAATAACAATCGTCCTGAAGAAATTTCGACTATGAAAAGATCTTCTGATCCTAATGTTACATTGTATCCTCCACAATGGATACAGTGTGATTTACGGTATATCTTCATATTTATTAAACTTTTTTCATTGTAACTCATAATTAACTGTTTCGTAGTTATTTAGACATGACTGTTTTGGGAAAGTTTGCCGTTGTAATGGCAGATCCACCTTGGGATATTCATATGGTATTAATAAATTTTCATTTAAAATTAACATGACTTTTAAAAATTGTTTTTTTATTTTATTTTGTAACTTCAGGAACTTCCTTACGGTAAACATTTGCTTTCCATTATTGCTTTATTTAAGAAACCATTATTTTGATTTATTTTCAAATTATTTTAATCATTAAAGGAACAATGTCAGATGATGAAATGAGGCAATTGGGAGTTCCAGCATTACAAGACGATGGTTTGATATTTTTATGGGTTACAGGGCGAGCTATGGAATTAGGCAGAGAGTGTTTAAAATTATGGGGGTAATTACATATTTACAAATTAGAAATAAAACTTCTAATAAAAAAAATAACCTAGATATGAAAGAGTTGATGAATTACTTTGGGTTAAAACCAACCAACTTCAACGAATTATTCGAACTGGTCGAACAGGTCATTGGTTAAATCACGGCAAAGAGCATTGTTTAGTCGGAATGAAAGGAAATCCAAAAAATTTAAATCGAGGTTTAGATTGTGATGTTATTGTTGCAGAAGTACGAGCAACTAGTCATAAACCAGATGAAATATATGGTATAATTGAAAGATTGAGCCCTGGTACTAGAAAAATTGAATTATTTGGAAGACCTCATAATGTTCAGCCGAATTGGTACTTAAATTCAAAAATTTTCAATTCAAAATGAATTATTTTAATATTGTTTAGGATCACTTTGGGAAATCAATTAGACGGAATCAGATTGATCGATCCCGAATTAATAACTTCTTTTCGTAAAAGATATCCTGATGGAAATTGTATGGCACCTGCACATGCAGCTAAAAATAAATAGTTTAAAATTATAATTTTTTATAATTATTTTAAATAGTTAAATAAAAATTATTGAATAAAGATATTTTTTAAATACACACATACAATGGTTTTTGCAAATTGAAAAAAGACTTTGTATTGTCTGTTAACTTTATTAGTGAAATTTTAGGTAATAAAACTTTGGTACATAATGAAAACAAAAAAAATAATTAAAAAAAAAAGCGAAAGGCTACTTAACATATTATAATTATAGTTTAACCATATTTGTAATTATAATTTATAATTACAACTTATAAATCTGTATACTTTGCTGACATTTAAATAAATTTATTATTTCTAAATTTTTAGTTATTAAAATTTACAACAGAGATTACTGATTATTCAAATAAATTTAAAAAAAATATAAAAAGTTTTCTATAGGTATTTTGTATAAATTTGAACAATATACATTTTTGTATTGAAACTAAAAAAAAAATTTACTCTCGTTCTAATGATTTCAAAGAATTCATTAATTCGATTAATGTTCCAATTCTAGCTTTGTATTTAGGTTCAATAAACTTTTTATTTGGATCGGCCGACGAAAATAAACCCTTTTTAGCATTTCCTTTTATTATTATTGTAACATTATAATCCGAAAATTCTATTGAAAAAATTTCGGGCCAGCGGTAAGACCATTGTACCTAAAATATAGTTTTAATATTGTTTATTTACAAAATTTAAGCTGATCGTTTAACAGAAAAAACTTTTGGAAAAGTACTTACACCCCAAGTACCAAATAACTCGTTTTTTGTTGCAAACATGATCCTATGATTCGTAATAAGTAATAGTTCATTACTTTTTTGTAGTTCTTCACAATGTTTGAATTCATCTGTATGAGCATATTTTCCCTTATCTAGTTCTCTATATGAACATTGTAAAAACAGTTATATTTCATTCATTATTGTGGTTTATTTTTAAAACAAATACCTCAACATTTTATTTCCATTAGCTTCATAAAATCCATACGGTTTTAAAACATTATCAGGGTGTATAAATCGGGGTGGTCTAACGCGCTGTACTTCTTCAAGTGTTTCTGCGCATCGTTTAACAGCTCCCAGACTACCACTAGCAAAATCAACAACACCAGCTGTAGGTCTAGCGACCAAACCAATAGCACCCTTACCTAATCCTTTGAAAAATCCTCCAACACCTTCTTCTTTTGCCCCACTGATTGGTTTTGTAAATACGCCTGTAAAACCATCAACTACGCCCTAAAAACAAATTGAACCAAAAATTAAAAAAAAAAACATTTTTTTTAAGAAAGATAATTTTTGTACCATAACTAAACCTTTTCCACTCCTTGCTATTTGTTCTTGAAAGTTTGCTGGTTTTTTATTTAAGGCTTCCCTTCGTTTTCTTTGGTATTCCTTATCAAAAGTAAGCGCGGCTATGCCTTTACCCATTGCTCCAGTTATTCTTAAAACAAAATAAAATTAATTTAAAATTAAAAAATATCTCACAATTACTTGGAAACGGCTTCAGCAGCTCCACCTACTGTATGTCCAAACAACGATCTTACACCAAGAGCTAAACCTTGCACAAATTCTCCAGGTCCTTGAATAGCTCCCTAAGAATGAAAACAATTTATAATAAAAATAAATTCATAACAGATTTAAAAATGGTTTACTTGAAAAGGTTCATAAAATAAATCTTCCACACCCTTTGTTATCCCAACAACTAATCCATAAGGATTTCCTAAAACATCTAAACCAAACACAAGGACATATAATTGCTTTAAGCCTTGTCCCACATAATGGGTAGTAATTTCGGATTGCAACTGTTGTTTTGTATAAAATGAATATTCTCTTTGGAAATAGGCTAATCTGTACAACAGTATTAAATGAAATAAAGTTTAAACATATCAAACGAAATAAACTACCTAAATACAACGTCATTTACGTCTGTTAAAGTAACTCCAACACCTTGTACAATTGGTGATAGTATTCCTGGTAAAGCTTCTGGCTCAGCCCCAGCTAAAGAAAAGGAAACGTGTATTTTCAACGGACCTAAATGCAAATTATCGTAGAAATTTTTAAGTTCGGCTAATGAATGTGATGCTATTAAATCTGATAGTGGACTTTCAATTGAATTCACATCTTCTGCGAAAAGTTTTGCCTAAATAAAATATTAAAATATATTTAATATTAAATTTTTATATTTAAATACTAATTACAGCTTGTTGATCCGTAATGTCAGTTGTAAACATTTCTGACAATGCTGTCAAGAATGGTAAGTCAACTTTAATATGGAATTCTTGAATTAATAAAGTGCAATATTTAAACTGGTTCATATTGGAATTTGGAATTACTCTTTTAACAATACTGCATTCAACAAAAGGCTTAAATACTAAAAAAGAAATATTGAAATTGACACATTATATATTTTTGTAATATTAGCTTACCAACAGAAGTTGCTACAGTTTTTGGGGGGGCAATTGGTGCTAACACAACAGGAAAAACACAATCTGTTAATTGATTATCTATTTGAATACGATTAATTTTAGCATGAATTTGCATTTGAAAAGGAGAACTCTTCAATGAAATCCATACTCCAGGATAAAAAGCTCTTTTCAGTTTTCTTACACTAGTGCCCTTGACCCAAGTCATTTCATTGAAATCAATCTGAAAATAAATTTAAGTCTCAAAATTTAAAAAAACTATATTTTTTAAAACCTAAAATGAACATACCGGACTAAGTTCGTCACTAATAAAATACTGTTTATTCACAATTCCAAGAATTTGGTCGCTTAAATATTCTTTATATTTTAACTCAATAAATTGATTTTGAGCAATTTTTAACTCTTTCCATCTGGTACTTTTAGGTTTTTGGTACTGCCATATTGTTCCTACATTGAAAATCAAAGCTTATGTAAAGAAAATATATGATAACTACTTATTTTAGAAATAAATCCTACCAGAATTTTTAATACACATATATGTTATATCTGTTTTAGTGATATTATTTACAATGGAAATTCCAATCCCGTGCAATGAAAATTCAATGTCTTGATTAATTTTCTGTAAATTCGCATTACTTTCTGCTTGTTGTGCAATCCATTCCTTTTCAGTAAATAATACTACTCTTTGTAAACCATCCAAAAAGCTTACCCAATAAGCAGTTTTGGAATTACTTAACCTAAAAGTAGACAAAAAATTATATATTTTTATAAAACATTAGCAAATAAACTCACTGAATCTGTCCAACTCCATCACGCCTTAAATCACTTTCTATCTCGTGTTTACCATCTTTCCAAACTAAGGTTCTCTCCCCAGAAGGATTTGACCACGTAAAAAGAACCTTTTCATTTACACCAATTGTCCTACAAAAATATAGCAATTATGTTAGTGAATAGTAAAAACTAAATTTCAAAATAATTACTTTCGGTTAACATCTTTTTTTTCCCAATATGTTATACTGGAATTGGTGTGATTTATCAAGAGACCAGGTGCATCACCACAATTGTATTGAGTGAATGTTATATAAATGCCCCCTTCAGTTACCTGAACGTCGACATTTACACCACCAAACTAAAAAAATTACATTGTGTAATTTATTATGTATATTATTATTAAATTTTATACTAACAACGCTATTGTCTAATTTTAACAATGTGTGATGACCTTCATCATAGGGAAAGGGTACAGAACTTTGCGTTTCACCTAATATTCTAACAATCATTCTATTACTATTTTCACCTTGAGGCCAAAATGGAATGCATTCATCAATTCCAATCTAAATAAAATCGAACAAAAAATTAAATTGTTTATAACAAAAGTTATTTTATTTCATCTAACTTTTGTCCATGGATCAGCTGGGCGATTATGTTCTTGAACTTCTATACAAAATGCGGCGCATTTATTTACAGCAACAAAATATGGAATAAAAGTAATTTGCTTAGTTAAGGAATTGTATGTTAAGTGATTATGAACTCCAATCTGTAAATTTAATTTAAAACATTGGAAATATATTTATTATTAGTACAGAAAGAAAAAATAAAACAAAACACGCTATAAAAACATACTTTATACACATTCCCTTCCACTTCGCATTTAACTTCGCCAGCAGCACCGGCAACATCCAAAGGAATATTTTCACTAAATTCTCCATTTTCAACTCTAATCGTAACGTTTTTTTTCAAAAATAGCTTCTTTTTAAAGGAAAATAGTATTGGTAAATGATAATCGGGGGGATGGTATAATAAATTTATTGAATCCAATTGAACCTTAAAAAAATTAGTTTAAATTAAAAAACGAATTAGTTTTCTTAAATTTAAATTAATAAAATTGATATATGAATAAATTACTTTGTAAGTTAAAAGAAGTCCAGTTTTATTTACTAACCAAAATGGACTGAACAAGGTCACCATCAAACTACCATGACGATTTTCGAACCTTCAACAATTAAAATGATATCAAAAGATTGTTCAAAGGATAATTTAAATTTTTTTTATGTAATAATGATTGTAATTAATTACTGATTTACCTCACACCTAAATCTAAATCCATTTTTGCGGCTGAATCATAAGAGGAAAATGTCCAAGTTTCAAACTCTTCATAATTTTGAGGTATTTCTGTAGTACAACACCAGTCTTTTTCGAGATATTGCAAAAGCTGTAAAGGTAATGCATATTATTAATCCTTATACACATATTAAACTTAAATATGCTTCCTAATTGTGCATATTTATATTATTTTAATGTATTACCCTAAGAACGATATAACTTTTAGTTTCACCCACTTTTCCAGTTAATTTTACAGTTGGTAATTGCAATACATCACCAGGATCAACAGATTTTTCACCATAATCTAAGAAATCTTCTTTTTGAATAGGTAATTTTGATTTAGAATCAACCACGTCTAGATTTCCTATAAAATATACACTTATTTCCGCATATTTTAAGAACACGAATAAAAACAAAACTTACCAGATCTTACACTACAACCACTAACTGACAATTTAATTTGAATTGGTAGAAAATTTCGAAAATATAATGGTGGCCGTAAATGAATTAAGTAAAATGCACTGGCAATTGTATACATTGAAGTTGTCTCGTGATATATTTCAGCTTTCTCTCTAATAACATTTATATACAACGGTTCAAAAGTACTAATCGGATCACACTGTATTTGGCGTTTATATGACATTTCCGTAATTTTGTCGTTCCATTTTACACCTTGTATTGAAAATGTATAGCCCTAGATAAATAAAACGATTTTCAAACACAAAATGATCATAAAAGAAAATTTATCTTACTGGTAAGCTGATATACAATTCCTTGGATGATGGATAAATAGCATATAAAGGTAAAAAAAATATTTCACCAGGACCAACTTCCCCAACATACGACACTCTATCATCTATATCACGACTCCGTGATATGTTAATAGTTGTTTTAAAATGATTTTGCATCTAGGATAAATATAATTAAAATTATTAATTGAAAAATATCATAATGAAATTATTTTAATAACTACTTACACCAACTACTCCATGGATATTAATTTTAGTAGTTCCAAACTCTGACTTAACTTCCGAAACTATTCCCCATGGTTCTTGATTTATGTCGCGATACAAAGGAAAATATCGCTTGTCAGATTTATTTACAGGTAAAATTAAATCTTTCTGTATATCACCGATCTAATAAAAAACATTAGAAAATATCTATAATATAAGAATAATATAAAGTAATTTTTAGTTAATTACTTGAACAATTAAATTGTATTCTGGCATAATAGGTTCTTCTTCTTCAATATCATTGTTTACCTCTAACATTGAATGACGTTTTGTTTGTAAATAAACCTTTCCGCCAGGTGATACCTTACATTCCAAAATATCTTCAGGTTCAATTTTATTAGTTTTCTTGTTTGATTGAAATATAATTTGTTTGTGTAATTTTTCGCTTACATCAATTGAAGAAGAAATATAACATTCATTTAATGTAAAAATACTAGATTTAGAAAATTTTATAGTCATATCGAATCCAGTATCATTTTGAACCATATAAGCTGATATAACTTGCGGTTTTGACAAACCCTTTTCATCTAAAGCTTCCGAAAATGCCTCACTTAATGTTAACAATAAATCATAACATGTTCTACTAAGTGTTATTTCCAAGTTTTCTATCGATTTAATTTTTATTTTAGTAATGCCATTTTCCTCAGATTCTTCATCTTTTTGCCCCATTTCCATTGAAAAATCTAATTGCCACGGTTCATATTCTTGAAGCCCATTTTTTTGTATTTTTTCATTTGGTTCTATTAAAGGTTCCCAAACAGCTAAACTGTTATTGAAATAATTTACAACTAATGTCATAGAGGCTTTAATACGCATCTAAAACAAAAATAACAAATTTTATATAAATTACATAAGTATAATGATGAATTTTTGTACAGTTGAACTCCAATTGTAAACACAGCCTTCTAATTTAGTGTCCAAAAATAGCATTGGTGTTGTAAAAAATCCAATTCCAGTTTCAAATATTACGACTATCGATGGAACTTCGATAATGCACTGTTCTTCTTTTGTTTTAACTGAAGTTTGTTCAAATGTTTCTAAATCTGTTATTAGTACATCTTCTCCTTTTTCTGAATGTAATATTACACAATTTTAATTTCTTAAATTAAGTAAATTAAACCAAATTTTACCAGTTTTCATAAACCAAAAATCTTCATCGGAGTATTTTTCAATTTCCCACATATTTGTAAGATTTTGTTCAGTTATAGTATTTGCTTTGGCTTTATCAGCTTTCATAGTCGTTACAGTTATAGCCTTATTAAACAGCTCCATGGTTCCTAAAATGGCACTATGAACAAAAACAGAATTAAATATTTAATAAAAAAAGTTAGTTACCTGGTGAAACATTAATAATAATATCTGAACACTTGAAACTCAAATGTAACCCTTTATCATCTGGCGTAGAACCTTGCAAAACTATAGAACATGGATGAATAATATAATGTGTTGTACCTTCTCTCCTCTCAGGTTTAAATGCACACATATACATTTTCAACTCTTTTATTTCTCCATAAACCAATTGTTTATTCTGAATTACTCTATAGTTTAATTCAACTTGTGTCTACAAATTAAAAACATGAGTTCCAAAAATTTAAATATTTAAATTATTTTTACATTGAATATTATAGCATATGTATTCATGTCATCCAGACTTTCAACAAGAACTATGTCCGGTTCTTCAACGTGTAAGACAAATTTTAATTTTCCTTTTGCATTCGATTCCTCAACCTTATTGTTTGGTGCTAATATTAACTTAATAGTTTGAAAAAGTTAAACGTAAAATAATAATAATAAAAATACCTTTAATAGGTGTTGCAACTGAATGAATTTTTTTGGAGTCAGTAGTTATTGATTTCTCAGTTTCATCATAATCTTCTTTTATCACAAAAAAATCGCATATTCTTATCAAAAATTCTAAGGAAATAATCAAATTAAATCCAGAAACCTTCACCTCAGCTAAAATGATGAAATTAGATAAATTATTGTTAGTAATAAGTCTTTATGTAATTTAATATGGTAATTTAATATAATGTGTTAAATACAATTTTATAAGTTTTATTCTAACCAAAGGTTTCTTCTTCTGTTATAATAGCGACTACATCTAACATATGAGTTCTTGTATTTTTATACTGTGCTACATTTTCTTCGTCAACATCAACTTCAGTGATTTCTTTTCGTGATAAATATCTAATACAAAGGTAAATATTTCAATTTATTTAAAATAGTTAGTATTTTGGTTTACCTTGTTATTTTACTTTTAGACTCTGGTCTTGCATCATCTAATTGAATGTCACAGAGAATTACAGATGTGCTTAAGGTACCGTCACTTAATCTTTTACCTTTTACTGACAAAAAATGAAGACCAAACTCAGCCAAGCCTTCATTGCTACCTACATATAATGAAAAAAATTAATAATTGATTGCAACCTTAGAATTTTTTTTTTTTTTTTACAATCTATAAAATTGATTATAACACCGTCAAACTGGAAATTAAATCGCAGTTGATCTTTTATTACTGGAATTTTGTCTTCGACTTCTTCCGGAACAGTTTCAATACCTCCTCCTTTTTGACGTGTAGCTTTTCCTTTCATGTCTGATGAATCGGTTGGTGAATGAACATCAGCTACTGCAACTTGTTGTTCTCGTGGTAAACTTTGAACTTCGGGTGTATTCATCTCAAATTCTGTTAATCCTTCATTGAAATTTTTATCAAGAATAGACAACACAAGAAGATAATCTTCTTCATGTAATGAAATCTAAAAAAATATATAATTTAGTTCTTAATAATATGTTATTAACAAATTAATAAAAATATACGAACATGCATTGACTTTAAGTGACCTGAAGCATCTAGTTCTGGTTGATCATCGAAAAGCATATGTGTTAGATTCCTTTTTACACAAATAGTGAAACTGACTGGTTCTAAAATATTTTTTACCGTTTGACATTCACAAAGAGCACCTAAATACACATAAATTTTATACATTGTAAATTAGTTAGGTATTTATATTTAAAATTTATTATTATTACTAGCAAAGTTACCCGACGTTGTTCGGGTCGAAACAATATGTATAGAATTTACTTCAATGAAATTTGATTTATGAATCGAATTGAAAAAAAATGATTTATCAAAAATATTCTAATATTTTTTTCACTAAATATTCTAATATTTTCTGTTAATGAGCATAGCAGAACTTAATTTTCTTTGGTAACTGTATCTATCGATTTGTACACATGGACCGGGGAATACTTTGCAGTAGTTTTTGATTAATAAAACGAACTGTTATATTTTCCTAATAGGAGCTAATCCGCATAGCCCTTTCACATAGACATGTAAAGTTTTTATAGTGATTCTTAAAATTCGGAAATACATTTTCAGTCAATTCATTAATACTTTGTATGGTTGTACTGATCGTTGCTGTAATTTGGCCTTCACCAAGCTGTGTTAAATTCATTAGGTTATTGCAAATGTTATTTATACGAAATCGGTAACAGTAGCATTTCTTTATTTTTGAAAGAGTATGTAAGTGTAAATTTTCATGTCTGTAAAACAATTGAGTTTTGAAATATTTCTGATAGGTGCTGGGAGTGGTACGGTGAACCAGTCTAAATTTTTTAAATCGGTAGAAGTCGGATTTTTTTGTTTTTGAAAGAGTATATAAGTGTAAATTTTCATGTCTGTAAAACAATTGGTTTGTAAAATATTTTTGAGAAGTATTCTAGGAGTTCTATGGCAGTTACCCGACCCAGTCCGACATGAATTTATTTATTTAAGATTTTGTTAAATACATGTTTGTTTATTTTTCATAAAGTGCCTACATATGTATAAATTTTCATGATTTTCACATAATTGTTTTTTGAAGCATTCCTGATAGGTGCTAGGAATTGTATGACAGCTACCCAAATCTGTCCTTTAATAGCTTTGTAAAGAACCGCGTCCGATTTCCTATTTGATCATGAATAACTGTGCAAAATTTCAAGACTCTATCTTTAAAACTGTTGGCGTTTATAGCGAAAAAACAAACAAACTTTCCCTTTTATAAGTATAGATTATAATTATTATTATTGAATTGGCCACAATTTAAATTATACTAGCTGGATAGGCTTTCGGCTTATGATTCGTGTGTATACTTACATATATTTTAGTTCTTTCTTTTTGTGATTTAAAATATCTTAAATCACATGAATGATTAAAAGATTGAAAATATGTGATTTTTGTTCTTTCATACAAACTTAAAAACTAATAGTACAGTATTAAATTATTATTTCTTACTATTTAAAATTTAAGTTTTCTTACCTGAACTTAAAATAACTTCAGCGAAATCTGTTTTGGCCACAACATTGCCTAACTTTAAATCGGACAAATCTAATTTTATTTCTTCTATTATAGCTTTAGTATTATTCTAGAAATATATAAAAATGCAATTCCAAATTTTAAAATTAACCAAATTTGCTTTTTCTATTACCTTTCCAATATGTTGTTCTGTTGCATGTGTTGTAAATCTAAGATATCCTAAATCCAGACATATTCCTACTAAACTTTTAGAATTAATTGGTACTATGATAATAGGGGCTTTCACTTGAACATTTATTCTCATCCTTTTAGATTGCCCATACGCTTCAACCACATTTTGTTTTGCAGCATCAGCAGCAGACGTACTAGCCTCTGCTAATGCATTTTGGGCAGCTTGAAAATTATTTAAAAATATCTAAAAAAAAATTATATTTTATCTTTGATATTATACTAAACACATTGAATTGACTATAAATATTTACACTTACCAGAACTGAATTAACAAACCAAAACAGAAAAACTATTTTCACGCAACCCACATTCACATCAATTTTTAAATGATCAGAATTAAAATCCTTGGTTTCTTCTAAATTATACATAATAACTTGACATTTAAAAGCGTTATCTCCAATAATTGAAAGAATCTAAAATAAACAAATTTATTTAATAAAAAATAAATAAATAAAGATAAATCTACATTTTTATGTATAGTTTCTGGATTCAAGTCCGAAATTAAAATATTTTTAAGCCCAAATGTTACTTCCGTATATGATAACTTTAAAGTTAGATCAGCAAAAAAATTTGTTATTTCAAACAAAGTAATTGGACGTTTGCAACATGTAATTTTAACAGATAAATTTTTAAAATCTGCTACAATTTTCATTTTAATGCTTTCTACGACGACTTTTCTTTTTAGATCTATTTTTTTTAAACAAATTTCAAAAATGTATATTTGTATGTATATAAAAAAAATATATAATTATTTTACTTTTTTGTTGTGTTGTTGTTAAACTCTTTTTTATTGCTTCACCACCTTTTTGCAACCTAGATAGTCTAGAGGAAATGCTTTTGTTATCAGCATCTCCGTAACGATCTTGATTAACAGGTATAAATTGATCTGTTTTTGATTTGATTTTTCTTTGTATACTATCACTAATCTGTTTGGAAAAATATATTTAATTTTACAAATTATATTTCAATTATTATAAAAAATTTAATTTTAGCCTCTTAATAATAAAATAGCACCTCTAACAACTTCTGAAGACATTCTTGATGTAAAACTACCAACAAATTACTAAAGTGAATTTGTACGAATTGCTCTATTGATTGATATTTAGTTTTAAATTCTGGGGAACGTTGATCAGCCTAACGAAATGATTAAAATTTAATAAAAAAATATTTTAATTAAACTAAACTTACGTTTGTATATTGGATTGTGAGAAGATATTCATTATCTTGAACGAATCCTGGTGTATCAATCAATGCTAAAGGTTCCGAAAGACTATCATCTTCCTGGAGCAAATTTATTGCACCTAATCTGTAATTAAAAAATTAAGTAAAAAGAATTGAAGAATATCTTTTTTCAATAAACTGTACTTTACAGTTGCAACCATTTCATAAGTTCGTATAGCAAAATATGTAGCTAATTGTAATATTTTCAATTCCAATAGCCTTTTATGCTGATTTTGATCAAGTGTTTCGAATTCATGGGATATGCTTATATCTTCAACAGGTGTTAAATACGTTTCAGGTGGTGTTTCCGCATCATTATTTTCTTCTTCTGATTTCAACAAAACGACTTTAAACTCTAAGATAAAAAATAATATGTAAAATTAAACATATATTTGCTCAAAATATTTCATTAAGATACCTTGAAGCGAAAATTCTAATTGCAATGTCGTATATTGAATAACTTTATCCGAATCATCTATTTTTGATTTAGGTTTTATTTTCCGATTTTTTTCAAATGAAGTTAGAGATTTTGTAGATAAAAAACTTTGCGTCTGGAATAGTATTTTTGATATTTGCATCTGGAATAGTGTTTTAAATAATTTATAAAATATGACTTACTCTTCGTAATGGCATAGGTTCATTTGCTTTTGTATCTTCAGGAATTGGAATACTAGTCGCAATTTCTAATGCAAGCATCATTCTATTTTCATACAAATATAGACATAAATTTGGTAACAATACTAAAAGAAAATAAAAATTTCAAAATATGTTTTAACTTATTTAAAAAAAAAATGTTCACCTTCTACTTTAGTTTTGGGTAATCTAGGGTCATCATCTATAGCACAAACATCTGCGTTGACAAATAATGAAGTTGGAGATAATAAATGCTTCACAGTAAATTTGCTTTCTCTCAAAGTTTCTTCCCAATTCTCTTTTGGTTTCACTACTAAAACCTTTAAAGATAATTAAATTAATATTAATGCTACGAATTTTTTTAATTTACTTGAATATCGTTCAGTGCTAGCTTAAATTTATCATATGCTTGATCCATTATTCTGTGTAAAATAGTTTCTTTGTCAACACCAGATTCTGCCATTTTCGCTATTGTAGCATCTGAAGTTCTTGGTTCAGTGTTAATAGTAAATTTTCCTAAGCTTAAGACTATTGCGGAACTTTCATCTCTTAATTAAATAAAAACAAATATTATAGAATTTGTTTTAAATTACATGTTTAAAAATTACTTATAATAAACGCCATCTTTAGGGATTAACACGACACTTGGTTCGAAACTAACATCAACACATATGATGTCATGTTTCTCAACTAAATACTCAAGACCTAAAGCGGATCTTTCTGAAATTCTCTGCATTTGTTCGTAAGCAGCTTCTTCAAATCTAAATACCTTTTATGTTTAATTAAATTTTTAAATGAAAAGTAAAGTATTTACGTACTCTGATAAATTAACTTTCGGTGGACTAAATTTTTGCAATAATGTTAGTATTGTGTCACTGTCATAAATTACACATAGAGATTTAGCTGCAACTTTAAGTTTTTGATAACAACTCTGCAATTATGAAAGTTAGAGAATATAAATTAAGTTTTGACTTTGCAAATTATTTTCAACCTTATCTATAGGATTTTTTTCAAAAAGGACATTAAATAGATCAAATTCATCTCTTATATTAGAACTTATTAATTCTGGTACAAAATCACCTCGTTGAAGTCCAATTAATTTAATATCTTTCATTCCAGCGACCACCCTAAAAATTATTTTTATTTATTTTACATTGTTTAGAAGTAATTTCAATTATTATATACTTTAAAGCATTTGCAGCAGGCCTTTGAGAAATTTCACATGAAACTACTGAAAATTGAAGCATCATTAACGCCTGAGGCAAATTTTCAATGTGCGATTCAGAAGATTCTTTATTTCTATTCAACGCACATTCTCTTTCACAGAATAAACCAATTTCAAGTGCTATAAGCTTAAATTTTAATTGAATAGCTTCATATGATTCTGGAAGAATAAGATCAACCAAACTTTCATGATATCCAATAGCGTCATAAAGTTTTTGTTTCTCATCAGAAGTCATAGCCACTTCAAATTTTTTAACTAAAATTGCAAATGATAAATTTTTAAAATGTTAATTCAAATATGTACATATTTTTTAATAGTAAAATTACCAATTTCATTTGATGTGTTTTCTTGTGCAGATGAACTAAACCAGCCACCAAACCAAGAAGAACGTGTATTTTGAACTTTAATTTGTTCTTCTTGTCTTTTTTTCTCCACCTATTAAGCATTAAAAAATTTTATTTTTTGTGTTTTATGAAATAATTATGAAAACAAATTACCTCAAAATGAACACGATTTCGAATTAGAATTAAATTAAATAAATCCAATTCTTGTTCGTAAAAGTCTAATGTCTGATCATTAACAGCATTAGGTTTTTTAGCGATTAATTTATTAGTTAATAACTAAAATATTTAAAAAAAAAAACTAATTTAACGAAACTATAATTTAATATTAAAAAAAAGTTTACTTTTGAATATTCATTACACATTCTTCGATGGTTTTTTATATGTTCCCATGACCAGTTGAGCCTTTTCCTTTTAACAGTTTCTTCCAATATACAGGTAATTGAAAATTTCCACCACTCCCTATAATTTCCTCTATAGTCTATGTTAAACGAATTAATAAAAATTTATTAATTAAAAAAAATATACATATTATACTAAAAAAATATACTTACTTTTATTATAAGGACGATATTTACGATAAGGTAAACCTAGTTGCATTCTGTTCATAGCATCTGCTAGTTTTAAAAGATCCTAGTAAAAAAAAAAAAAAAAAAAAAAAACCAATATAGATTTATCTACACAAATGAATACGTTTGTTTTAGATAATATACCTGAAATTGTACATCATTTAGTTTTATACTTAATTTTTGCATTTCTAAATAAAGATCGATTTTCGGAATTTCAAATGCAGGAGTGTCCAGTTCGGGATTTGTATTTAGTTTCAGTTTAGCCAAACAAGAAATGGGACCAATAACTGAAATTGGGTATAATTAATTTTAAAAACAATGAAAAAATAAAATAAAAAAAAAAAAATAATTAATGCTCACCGTATTTGTAATATTTTGGTAAACTATCTTGGCTAGCTATAGTTTCACGAAAAAGTTTCTCATATTCTGACGTATCAGACCGAGAGAACATATCCCTACTATCACAATTTAAATACGCGGCTAAGCTATCAAGTTCTGCAACCTATGATTATTTCAATTATATTTTATTAGGTTTATTTTTCTTCTATTCAAAGTTAAATGGCCATATTTATTATAAGTACCTTAAAAACTTTGCTAACTTGTTCAGATAAAAAAGTTTTAAGCCAATCAGCATCGGTAGTATATAATTCTAAATTGCGCAAAGTTATTCCAAATGCAAAAGGCTTACCAGTTGTGCTTGTATCTTCATACCTTATATGAATATTTGCAATTTTAATTTGCAAATTATTAATAATTTGTGCAGTTAACTTTTCAGTAAAAGTTTTATCTTTTAATTTTTTTTCTAAAAAATGTGTTGGGTATAACATATTTAAAATAATTAATATAAGACTATTTTATTTTTATCAAATACCTTTGTCTATTTCATATTCTTTTGCTTCATCAATTTTAGCGAGAACAGACTTTTTAGAACTCAGCTCATATTTAGCTTCTTTTTCCGCATTGTACTTTAGTGCTTGCTTTGGAGTAATAAGGACATATAAATTTTCAATTCGAGCTTCTACTGGTTGACTGTATAGATTTTTCCATGGTATTTTTAAAACGAAATCACCTGAAGTAATTATATTTTTTATATGTTTGCCAAATTAACGTTTTTCAGATAATAAAAACTATAATACAAAGGTTTTTTTTTGTTTTGTTAATACTATCAGACTATATACATACATACACATACATGTCTTTGATATTTCAATTTGTGTAAACAAATAATGCGTACTACTGCAATCATTTAAAAAACTACCAAAAAAATTACAGTATATTTTAATGCGTTTACGTTACGATACGTATAAAACTTATTTTTTAATTGTACGTAATAAAGTTGTACTAAATAAGTAGGTTATAGGAAATATCTTAATTAGGTCATATTAACAGTAAAACAAAACTTTTTGAAAATTCAAAATAATACATACCTAAATGACCATATAAAAGTTGAATTGGTAAATCCAATTCATCTAAGGCATTTTCTCGCAACTTTAAGTTATTTAAAATAACATCACCTAAAAGCTAATGTTTAAATTAAATCCTTATATATTAAATTAAAACTTCACCTCCCCAAACTCCAATTTTCAGTTGCTTACTATCCAAATTTTCAATATAATTTCCCAAAATTTTATTGACGATATCACAAACTACAGCTTCAAATACCATTTTGATATAACGTGCTCAGCTTGTTTTAATTTTAATTTTAAAAAAATATTTCTTAATAACTGTGAAAATTTTTATACTATCTTCATTTAAGAATGATATCATATGTTGATATTCGTTTTGTCAAAAAATACTAATGATTGACAGTGCGATTAATTTACTCGGGTGAGTTCAGCGACACAAGGCCTCCTAAATAAACCATTTAGGATAGGATGCTTTGAGCAGCATCATGTCATGGCCTGTCGTTCTCGAACAAATTGTTTTTTTACACAACTTTGTATTCCAAAATGCAATAGGCGAAGTAATTATAAATTACAATAAAAAACATATTTTAAAAATAAAAAAAATAAATCAAACTAAAATCGTTGGGCAGCGTTTACATTTCAATATATATTAAGAGTATTGAAGAAATACTGATGTGTAAACCCAGATTGATATCAATATTAATTAAACAAAAAAATAGAATTTATCCTATTTTTCCTATATTCCTATATTCACGAGGCACTTCCTTAAAAAAGTTTTTTTTTTATATTTCTTAGTTTTCGTCAATAAATATTGAAGAATATTGAAGTGTAAACGTTGCCTTATACATTTTTTTGTTTAATTTATTTTTGGCCAAACATCTAGAATGGGGCTCCAGGATGATCCTTACTCGAGGTAAAGAACTGAGAGAGGCGCTGAGAGAAACTGGTTGTTTATTTCTTTCAACAGGAAAACCAACATATTGGACTGCAGATACATATAAACAAAACTCCTGATCTGTTAGACTTTTTTATAATGAAAAAAGTATCAACTAATTTCACAACTATAGAAGATAATTATGACCTCAATTCCGACCATTCTGCTGTCATCCTAAAATTAAATACAACAATAGTGAAAAAATCTAGTAAACCATTTTTAACCATCTCATCTACAGATTAGTTAAGCTTCAAAAAGATTCTGCTAGAAAAAATTAATTTAAGAGTAACATTAGACAATGAGGAACAACTAGAAACTGCTACTGAAAAACTTATGCAAGCTGTCCAGTTTGCAGCTTATAGTAATACTAAGACAAAAAAATTTAAAAAAATCAGCGCTAGATATCCGGTGTATATCCTTAACATGTTAAAAGAGAAACGAAAAGCGAGAAGAAGATGGCATCAAACGCGTGACCCATCCAGCAAAACGGATCTTAATAATAAAAGTCAGGAAATAAAGAAATTGAATGATAGATCTCTGAAGTATTACCTACAAAACTTAACAGCTACTAAAGAAACAAATTATTCTTTATGGAAGCTACGAGTAAAATGAAGAAGTTTATTGTGTATTCTGCACCACTGAGGAAAAATGATGGCTCATGGGCAAGGAGCGATAAAGAAAAAGCTGACACTTTTGCAGATCATCTCGCTGAAATTTTTAAGCCCAATGAAATGAACACTGTTATTGATCTAAATGAAATAAATAACCATGAAGACATATATATATATTCCCTTAATAAGTCAAAAAGAAGTAATTAAGGAAATCAACAACCTAAAATTAAATAAAGCCCCAGGATTTGATTTAATAACTTCAAATGTGGTGAAAAATATACCCAACAAAGCTCTCACACTCTTGGTATATATAATGAGTGCCTGTATTAAGCTTAAACACGTACCTAGTATATGAAAGTTGCAGAGATAATAATGATCCAAAAACCAGGAAAGCCTGCTAACGACACCAAATCCTACAGGCCGATATCTTTGCTCCCTACAATATCGCAGTTGTTTGAAAAAATACTATTGAGAAAGATTCAATCCCTCATAGAAAACAGGAATATAATACCTAATCACCAATTTGGGTTTAAGCAAAAACACTCAACAATAGGCCAATTACATCGAATTTACATGTCGAACAGACATTATAGAAAGGGCACTGGAAAATAAACAAATTTGTTCTTCAGTATTTCTAAATGTAGCCCAAGCTTTTGATAAAATTTGGCATGAAGGACTCATCAAAAAGCTACGTTGTTTGCTCCCTAAAAATTATGTTAAATTATTTTCATCATATCTCTCAAATAGAGTTTTTCGAGTTAAAATGAGAATGAATACTCCTCTCTAAGAGATATAAAAGCTGGAGTACCGCAAGGTAGTATACTGGGTCCAATATTATATTTTTTATACACCTGTGATATACCCAAAGTAGAAAATATAAAAATAGCAACTTTTGCAGATGACACAGCGTTGATGGCTGTTGGTTCTACTATAGAAGAAGCTACAAACAAACTGCAAAAAGCTAATGACAAAATTTCCAACTGGTGCAAAAAATGGAAAATTGAATTAAATGAAGCCAAATCTAGTCATGGAAACTTCACCTATAAAAACATAGTAACTCCTCTCTCAGTCAAAATTAATGATGTCGTGATTCCTGATGTTGAAGCGTACTTGAAGCTTACTGGAAACTATCATGTATACGGGGTAAATTATCCTTATAACCGACCCCTAATCAAAATTTGAAATCTTTTGTTCCACATATCAAAATTTCAAACTTTGTTCGATAGCTCTGTTTTTAACATTTTGTAATTTTGTTGCTGATTGATGGCTGCGATCAATCTGATTAAGAACTAGAATATATAACAAACGTTTTGACATTTTGAAAGCCCGAAGCTCAATGAATCTTGAAGTTCAATGAAAACGAAACGACATCGTCGTCGTCGATGTCGTCCTAAATTGTCGACATAGAATGTCGCATAGCAAGTCCAATGAATACAACATTTTCTTTTTCTAACAAAAGTTCAAAAACAACAACAAAAGCATTTTTCATTTAATGGCTTAGAACTGTCAAAATGAAATTGACAACGACAAATTTTGAATTTTAATTTTAAGCAAAGTCGGTGACAAGACTTGGTCGTGTCGTAATATTTGTTATGCCATTTATACACATTTGTTCTAAGCATAGTTTGACATATTTTGTCGACGACAATGTCGTGTTTAATTGTCGAAAAAAGTCAAATATTTTCCTTTTAATTTTACTGGTATGCTTATTATACAGATACAGATAGGCCCCATACACGATTAAATCTCTTTAAAAACTTGTTTCGAAACAAATTTCTCACTTCGACACAAATTAAGAAACCTTTGCTTAAACAAGAAAAGAAACTTCACTATTTTTATACTTATTTATAGTTAGGTCAAGACTGATGTCGAAAACACAATCACGACGAATGACGAGGGACGAATAACCAAATTTCGCGCTTAGAGACACAATCACGAATAGTTCGCGACGAACAAATTTTTGTGTTTTGAAATTTCAAAATTTGTTTATAAAAAAAATGGAGGAAAAATTTAAAAAAAATTAATTTAAAAAAATTTTTATTTGAATTTGAATTTTAAAATGAATAAATTTTTGTGTTTTGGAATTTTCAAAATTTTTTTATAAAAAAAAATGGAGGAAAAATTAAAAAAAAATTAATTTAAAAAATTTTTTATTTGAATTTGAGTTTTAAAAATATTTTATTGAAACAATTTTGACCAATTTATTTTGATATCAATGAATGTCATTCGCATTCGTCGACGATTAAGGCGATAAACACAATTGCGACTACCGACGAATAAATTAAAATACATACGCTCTTATGTATATGCTCACAATTCCAACTACAATCGCTCAACTACATTTTCGTTGTCTTCGAAATAAGGCTATTTTCTATTTTTTTCGCTGGTAGTTGGATTTGACATTTCTGACAACCTTTTTAAACATCAAAAAATAAAAACAAAACAATTATTCTGAAATCTGATATTATAATATAATTGTTTTGGTTTTTTAAAAGTTTTATATGTTCTACATATGTTATAATTATTAATTTTTTTATTTAGATTTATTAGCGTGGATCTGATGATGCTACAAATAAATTAATAAATTATTCAAAATTTTTTAAAAAATATTTTAACAAAATATTTTTTTATTTTGAAATTCCGCCATTTGCTTTTCTGTTTTGTTTGTTTATTTTTATTTTTCGTTTCGTTGCAATTCTGTTTCATTTGACGAAAAATAGTTGAGCGAAGCGAATTTCGTTGGTAGTCGGTGGTCGGTGCTCCCAATTGTGTTTACCTCGTAAAATAGAAATAGATCTATTTTTTACGCGAAATTTTGGTTATTCGTCATTCGTCCCGATTTACATATAACCTCATGTATTTGAAAGCGAAAAATTCGTCGTGATTCTGTTTTCAGCGTTAAATGCAAAATTTTTGAGAAATGAACAGGAAGTTTTTTTTTAGTTCCATCTTTTTTAACAAAAAAATAACGCAAAAAATAAAAAAGTGTAGAATGCTTTGAGGAAAGAAGTGTAGATTTTTGAGAAACGATTTCACAATTCAATTTTTTTAACTTTCGTTATATCTTAGCAAATGTAGTTACCCAACCATACCCAACGAATTACAGCCCAACCTAAATAGGAGCGTACGGCGTACGGTGTGTGTCAAATTAGCTCATGATAATATATTTTATATGAAGGTGACCGAAATACGCAACGCCAACACGCTGTATATTGGGATTATCAATTTTGACCAGCGTATGTTATCATTTTTTGGTTTATTTATGTTTAAAACATATACATATACATGATTGTGATTTTTATGATTTTACCATTTTGAAGTGTTTATTTAATTTTTGGTAAATTTAATATTTTTTTCAGCATTAATATCTTAATTAAATTTATTTTTAATATAAATTATTATAATATTTTAATATTCTAATATAAATTAGATTTTGTTAGATGTTAAAAGTTTTTAGTTTACTTTTCTCTGAAAAGTGAAAACTTGTGAAATTGACACGTTAAATTGACAAACGCTGCGTTTGGTTTCGTTGAGCCCATTTGTTACAACGTACGGCGCTTATACGTCGTACGATTTTATTTAGGTTGAGCAGTTAGAATTAATTATATTTCGTTGTAGTTACCCAAACCTGCCCAAACCCAATAAACCTTTGATTACGTATTTTGACAGTTAACTAATTGCGGAATCGACAGTCGACGACACTTCGAAAAACTACAGTCGACATTATTCGTTAATCGGTAGTATTATAGAAAAGAAATTCGCTATTCGTTAAAAAACTTCACTTGAATTCATTAAAACAATTTGTAATTGTAACAAACTAAACATATTTTTTTAACTTTATAGTTTAGAAAATATTTAAATTTAACAAGAAATATATAATAATATAATTTAGATTGTTTACTAACTATAATGATTAAAACATATATTATTTTTAACTTAGGAGCATTCTATAAGAAAATTATTTGAAGCTTTGAATGGGATCAACAATGGCTGGTAAGTGCATTTTGCAGGTTTTTAAATCATATAAGAAACTCATAACATTGGTATAGATGTTATATGATAAAATTAATTTGTAACGTAAAATATATTTTCTTAAATTTCATTACATTTTATTCTCTTTGTTAATTTCCCTTTCCAGTAAAATTATTTTACAACATATTTTTATTTGTACGTTTTATTTCATTGAAAATCTTTTTGAAATTAATATGGTGAACGTTTCATTTTTTTACGGAAGTAGAATAAATTATGAAAACCAAATAAGTAGGAGTTTTTCTTTCGGCTTAATGATCATACTTTCTATTTGACATTTTTTAAATTCATATGTAAACTATCTTTGATACTGCTGTATTCAAAATAAAAAACAATTTTTTTGAGAAGTTTAAATATCAAAAATTTTAATTTAATACTTTTATGTTATTTAAATTTATATTTAGAAATCAGGCCAATCGATCTTTATGAGTTCCTTGTAGAGTCCGAACTTCAACATTACTACAGCTCAATTAAGTAAGTAAATATGTCTTGATAAAAAATATTTTGAACGAAATATTATTAAAAATTGCAGAGATGAATTGAAAATTACCAATGCTTCACATCTTAAATACGCCACCGATGAAGATTTGCGTCAAATTGGGTTTTCTAAACCAGAAATTAGACGATTAAGAAAATACTATGAAAAGTATTATCCCCATGGGTATTTAAGCAAAATAAAACGACTTTTACAACCACCGCTTAGAAGAGATGATAATCAAATGGTATCATTTTTGAATTCAACAGAAGCAACAAAAGTAGCCTCACTTCCAAGCAAAACACCTACTCAAAAGCATATTATTCCAGCAGATTTAATTAGTGTTAATAAACAATTAGGAGCAGGCGAATTCGGTGTTGTACAACAAGGTGTTTGGACAAATGGAACAGAAAGGGTAAAGTTTTTTTTGAAAGTTTTCAGTTTCTAAACGAAATATAAACAATCGTTTTTATTATTTCCCTAGATACAAGTAGCAATAAAATGTCTTTGTCGTGAACGGATGCAATCTAACCCAATCGAATTTTTAAAAGAAGCTGCTATTATGCATGCTATTGAACATGAGTAACTATTTGAAAATAAATGCATGTATTAAGTAAATACTAAATTGAATTTTATTTCAGGAATATTGTACGGTTATACGGGGTTGTATTGGATACAAACTCCTTAATGTTGGTTACTGAACTAGCTCATTTAAGATCTCTTTTAGAATGTTTAAAAGATTCAGGGCTTAGAGTTAATTTTTTGACTGTCCCAACTTTGTGTGAATTTGCTATGCAAATTTGTAATGGAATGATGTATTTGGAAAACAAGCGGTTAATACATCGGTAAAAATATCAAATTTAGTAATTGCATTTTTGTTAAAAAAAAGTGTTTTATGTTTATAGCGATTTGGCTGCCAGAAATATACTAGTTTTCAGCAAAAACAAAGTGAAGATTTCCGATTTTGGTTTATCAAGAGCTTTAGGTGTCGGAAAAGATTATTATAAGACTAATTTTAATGTTAATTTAAAACTACCAATTGCATGGTGTGCTCCAGAATGCATAACATTTTTAAGGTTTACAAATGCCTCTGATGTGTGGGCATATGGCGTATGTTTGTGGGAAATGTTTTCCTACGGATTTCAACCCTGGGCTGCATTAACCGGTTTACAAATATTAGAAGCTATAGATGATCCTAATTTTCAGGTGTGAACTTCTCTAAATATAATATAACTTTGATTAATCTTTATTTTAGCGCTTAGAGCAACCTGAATGTTGTCCGAAGGAATATTATAATCTTATGTTACGTTGCTGGCAACATGAACCTACTAAGAGGCCCAAGTTTAATGAAATATATTCTTCATTACCAGACATGAAACCTGAGCAATTAAAAACAGCTGTTAATAATTGTGAACCTAAAAAAGATCATTTATTGTTTCTTCAAGGAGAAATAATAACTGTTTTAGATAAAAATACAAACTCACCATTCTGGAAAGGGGTTTTAAGTTCAGGAAAGACAGGGTTGTTTAATCCTTCGAATACAGTAGCATATTTAGAGGGTCTTCCAATTTCAACAAATCGGTAAAATAATAAAATTAAAAAATAATTCAAAGTCAAAATATCCCAATATATTTTATTTTTAATTGAAGTGATAGCTTTTTCCGAACCAGTGAACGCTTGAGCAAAAAAAAGCTTCGTTCTGAAATGATTTCAATGCCTCAAAATGATTTAAAGCATACGTTACATATTGGTTTAGATGGAGCTTGTTTTGGAGATGTGTCACTTTTAGGCAGTTCGCAACAAGTAATTAATTTATCAACAAGATATTTTTTTTAATATTATTAAATTTTAGAGTAATCATTTACCTAAACAAATCGTTACACCATATAAACCATCAGAAGATATTGAGCAAACGCCATTGCTTTTACCTCCAACACCTACAAGTCCCGATTCAATACAAACAGCTAGTACATATTTTCCAGAAGAAAATCAAACAATATCTCAAACTAATCCTTCATTTGTAAACTCAAATCAAAACACACCACAAAATCATAATTTTAACAATACTTTTGAGTTTCCACCAAAACAGACAACAGCATTTAGTTCTTCCAACCCTTTTGCTTCTGAACCTTTTGATAGTCCCAAATCTGATTCAAACAAAAAAGATGAAACTAATGAAAATAATGCATTTTCAAATTCTAATCTGCAAAATGATAATTTGGTACAAGATTTTAAAACCAACAATAATCCAAATTGGTCATCATCAATTACTGATGGTGGTAGTATTGAAATACAACATGAATATCATGAAATATCAGATGATGAAATGATAGTTGAGAAATTTGATTATGGGCCATCTCTGCTGGATGAAATAAATACTATGTTTGGTTGCATAAATATGGCAAATGATGAAATCAATATCGCTAAATTACAAGGAAACTTAGTAAATTCAAAAGCTGGAGAAGTAGTTGAATTAGATTTAAAAGTAACACGAAAAAACAATGTAAATGATAACAATGGAAATAAAACAAAAAAGAAATCATGTGGTACAGTTAAACAAATATCAGTGAAAGATGAAAAAATTCTAAATCAGGCAATTGAAATTGCAAATGAAATAAGTGCCAAGTATGTTTTAATTAAAACAAATTTTATTTTAGAAAATATTTAAAATAAATAAAAAACAAATTTATTAAGGTCTATGACGGATTTAGTATCAGATACATCACAAACCACGCGAAGTCCCAAAAGAAAGTTTAGTTTCCGTCTTCCTCATCTCACTCATAATACAACTTCAAAAGATCATACGATATCCAATTATTCAAATAATAGTTCCAATGGAACTTGTAATATTCAACTAAAAGAAAGAAAAAAATTTTCTGAAGAACTTCAAAGTATATCTGACTTACAGGTAATTACATTTTTAGTACACATTATTTAATTAATACTTTTTAGGCTTTCTATTGATTCTATATTTTTGTTTAAATAAAATAGTTATTTAAAATCCACTTAAAGTTTTAGTTAATTAGCTAATAAATAAATTTTACAATCCTGTACCTGTCCACATTTAATCATTATGGTTAATTTTTTTGTTTCAAACTTTTAATTTGAAATTAATAGCGTTTTCGTTCACTAAGTGAAATTCAAAACACTGGCTTGAATATTCGTATTCCAATATTTGATAAAGAATCATCTGATTTCTGTTTTGAAAAATCAAAAGAAATTTTGAGTCGTCCTATCGATATTGAAAAATTTAATACAGGGAAAATAATTGACAAAAAAACACGTGATCTAATAGATGAAAATCTTTTAGATATAGAAAATACATTAAATGCATTAAATTTAGATTTTATACAAACTTATAATGAGTTAGAAAAAACGGATTCAGTTGAAACTTTATTAGCTGATCAATTAATTAATTTAACGTCAATTGATTCAAATGATTGTAATGGTAAATTATCATCAACGTCGTCAAATCGATCAAAGTTTCAAGATATATATGATCTAAATGCTGAAATTTCAAAATTAAATGAAAATCAATCTGATTTTACATTAACAAATTTACTAGAAAAACCATTTTCTGGTACCACTTCACAAGTTTATAATAATTTAGTAGAAAAATTAGAAGATAAAAGGTGTACAACACCAGATACAGGTTTCGCATCTAGGGAAACTAATTTGTCCTTATCAAGACGTAGTAGTCAAAAAAGTAACTATAGTCCCCAAGAAACTTTATTCAATTCAAAGGAGATTTCGACATTGTCTAATCCTTTTGATTCAAGGTTTTATGCAAGCATCAAAAGTAAAGAACAAAAACCTAGTCAAAAATTTTTTAAAAAAATTGAAAATCCTGTTTCACCTTTAAAAAATGTGAACAAGAGTAATAGTTCTCTTTACAATCAATTACAACAAAATTCTCCTGTTGGAGAATACGCGGGTAGTAGGCAACGTTCTATGTCGTTTACAGATAATTATCAAATAAAATCACCAGCACTTTCTGAACCTCAAATGAAGATAAGTAGTGGCATTAGTAACGATAAAACAAAAATAAATAATGATCAAATTTGTAGTCCACGTAGTGTTACTTCTTTTCGTAATAAAAATAATCAGAATGTTGTGAACGTATCAACTATAGCTTGTAAACCGCGTAGTGTTAAATCAAGAACTTTACGACGATTACGTCGTTTAAGTTACAATCCTATTGTTGTTGAATCATCATCTTCAAGTGAAAGCGATTTTGATCGTAGCATAGCCCAGTCAGAATGCGATATACGCTCAAAAGTATCTGTAACATCAAGGAAACGAAGACAATTATTTAGCCGTAAAGCGTTTTCCTCTGGTACAGATGAATTGCCACATGAAAAAATTTATGGGTCTAATGCTAGTATCAAATCTGCTCCACATTATAATTTTAACAAAGATTTAGATATGGAAAAATATCAATATTTAGCACAAAACTTAGAAACTGCTGTTAATTACAATGAAAGAATATATGATTTTGGTAATCAATATCGTGATCCTAAAGGTAATTTTCATGGTTTCAATAATGTTATAAAACCTCCAAGAGCATTTTCTACAATAACTCAAAGTACTAATTACGCTAGAGAGCAATTATATTCAGAATTCGACGTTACCAAATTAACTGGTAAAAGTCCCACATCAATTGGAACGAATACAGGAGGGGGCAGCGGATATCCAGTAGATAGTAGTAGATTACGAAATAATGTTTTACAAAAACAACAAATGTCGTCTGGTGCTAAACATTCACTTGTTGATACTGTAGGTAGTGTTAGTGGAAATATTAATGATAAAGTTTTACCTTCTTCAACTCCACTATTTCAGTGGCCAGAAAAAATTCATGCATCTACAGTCAAACAAAACGAACTTATGTGGAGGCAATTTCAAGCAGTTACTGCTCAGAGTGCTTTATTTGGCAATATCAAAGTAAAACAAGCTTTTTCAAGTAAAAGTTCCTCATCAGATTCAGATGATTCTAATTATAGAAATAAATTTATACCAAGTCCAGCTCCATAAAAATATCGAAATATTTATTTATCCAACTTGAAATTTACTAATTAGCCTAGCCTTAAAATGTTTGGAAATATGGTAAAAATTATTCTTGTTCGAATTTAAAAAAAATAATATGTAATAATTATCAAAATTATTTGCAAATATGTATTTTTAATAACATTTATAAACAGTTTTATTTTCAAAATCTGAATTAAAATTTCTGAAATTTTCATAAGTTTTGGAAAAAGTGGCTTGTAAATTAAATTTTTTAATAAAAAAAAAATTAATTTTGTGATAAAAAATATTATAGAAAAATGAATTTTTCAATAAGTATGTTTCGAGAATTGTTTTCACACTTGAAATTATTTTAAAGTATACGAAAGTAAATAATTTTAATATTAATGAGAGTTTGATTAAATTAGTGCAGTGCATGGCTATTCCACTTATTTTCATATTATATCGTTTTATTTTTCAAATTAAAGAAAAAAAAAGTTAATGGTTTCTTCATATACGTGAGTTTATTTTCTAAATTTTTATACTATAATAGGTGATAATAGTTGTAAACACCAAATTTAATATATTTCAAAAACAATTATTGAAACTATGTGGATCATAAGAAGAAAACCATCGTTTCAAGTTCTTATGTATTAATTACCAAAATTTATCATTATACCATTACAAACATTTAAAATCAATTGAGTTTTATTCTTAAATAAAATAGTACTTAATTATAAATTATTAATCTTTTTATCGACTAATTATTGATATATGCTATAATTAAATTAACTTAAATAAATTATTAAAACAAAAATCAACTTGGACTCAGTTATTTGTACAAATCACTATTTCCTTATTTTTTAAATTGTACGTTTTTTTTAAATTCATTTTTAAATATTATTTTGTATCTTTTACGTTTCCTCATTTTTTTTTACATTTTCTCCACCATCCCTTCCTTTTTCCTTTTAATATTTTCAGAATACAATAACGGAAGAAGGTCGAGAGGCATACAACAGTTTAATTGAAAAAAAGTCGAAAATGGCTTTCGATTCAGATCTCTTTAATTTAGTCACAACAAAAACTTTACCTAGAAACATATTTAAATTAGGTGACGTTCCTAAGACTGATTTAAAGAAAAATCGAAAAGCGTTGGTTACTCCAATTTCTCTAAATCAAAATGATCATCGACCAATGACATTGCCTAACAGAAATAACTCAAAATTTAATAAAGTTGATGAATTTCTAAAAAATGATTTCATTCAAAAGCAAGATATTATTTCAAAAGTTCAACAAAATCAAACGAGTAAGGAAAAAACTTTAAATGGATCAAATGTTGTAGACGAGATAAACAATGAAAATTCAAATCCTATTCCTCTCCCACCAAGGGATAGAACTAAGGTAAATATAAAATATTTTACTATATCATTAAAATGTATTGTGATTAATATTATTACATCGAACAAAGGTTATACCAACAAATCCAAAACGGCATGTTAGAAAGCATCCTCTTATTATACCATCTAATGGAATGCAAAGAACTCTAAATAAAATAATTCAGCAATCACCAGAATCTGAATATCCGAAACACGATATGGCTGGATTTGATTTAAGACCAAAACAAAATCGTTTAACATTAATCAATAATTATAATTTTCAGAAAGATAATAAAGAGTCAGAAAATATTAACAAGGTAAATTTAAAATTAACTGAATCAATCAAAGGACATAATACAATGTCAGCTCCAACAAAACCTCCACGGAATAATCATAATATTAGTTGCAATAAAAATTTATATGCAAACCTTGATATTTTACATATGAATTTGAAATTGTGTAATACGGATTCAGCTTCATTGAATTTCGAAAGTGCTTTAGAACACAGTTTCGACCAAGATGATGTTCTATCATCTCCAGATGTAACTGATAGTTTTTGTCCATTTTCAATTCAAAAAGAAGAAAGTAAAAAAATTAATTTTAATAATTCTAAAATATCTGGACTGTATGTTAATGAAGATGAGTTAAGAAATTTAGATTTTGATCCTTCAGATAATGGTATGGGAGAGCTTTTGATACATAAAAAAGTATTAACATCGAAATCAAATACTGATATGACTCCAAAAAGTTATACTGAAAATCAATTAACAGAGGAAGTGGTTAATAATTATAGAGTTAATAATGTAGAAGAGATTAAGGATCAAGTTGACAAATTTGATAACGATAATGATACTTTATTTTTTTCGAAAGAAAGAAATTTTAACAATTCCGTAAGCTGTGAAGATTTACTTGAATTTTCTAATAAAAAACCTAAAGGATGTGAACGAGGCGTTGATTCTGATGAAGTTAGAATTATGTTAAAAGTCTTGGGCAAAGAGGTGAGAATAAAAATAACATTTTCATAATAAATTTGGTATTTGCATAATTTATTTTAAATCAAATATTAATGCACAATATCTAAATCAAAATCTTCAAAAAAAAAACACGTTTTTATTTTTATATATTCCTTAACATAGATTTCTCCGCATAAGTGCCTTAATGCATTAGAAATAATTGATTGGGATGTTCATAAAGCAATTAAAATGATAAAATTGCAAAACATTACAAATATTGAAAATTTAAGCGAAGTACAAAATATTCTACATAAATATGAATGGGACTTACAAATGGCATTATTTGAATTGAATATTATGAATGAAGGTTAAAAAATGACTAAAATAAATTATAAATACTGTTAAATTAACATTTATATATAAAATTATTTTATTTATAAATTTTTAGCTAAGTACTATAGAATATTTTTTAGATATTTACACATTTTTTCTATATATATATTTTTTAGATTATTTATATATATGTATTTATTTCTTTAAAATTACTTTTTGAATATTTTTTATATGCTTATATTTGAATAATATAAAAAAATATATATGTATATTACAAATGTAAAAAGCGTAAAATCTTATAAATTATTAATTATTAATATTGAAATCAATTAATTAAATTGAAAAATTCAGATAATGTTTGCTGAAATTTTAACATTTTAGAGAAAAAGAGTCTTATAAATTGGTGTCAAAGTATGGTCGTCGAATGATCTGGTTATTAAAACTAATTATCTTGTCTATTAAATTTATTTATAATAAATATAAATAATTGTACATATGATAACATTTTGGGCAGTATTACTTAAAAGAAAATTGTGAAATTCAATTTTCAATCTTAAATGCTTTTTTTTTTTTTTATGTAATTTAAAAAAATATTATACTACATAGTATTTTATGAAGTATTAAATAAAATAAAATAAGTAATTAATTAATTAAAATATTTCACATTCCAATACAATTTGGTTATTCGAAATTATTAATTTTTTTAAATTTGCTATCTATTAGTTAATTTATTAAATATTTAAGGAAAATTTTCAAAATAACCAGATTACTTGATTACATATACCTTTTTTACTTGAAGAAAAAGGTTTTCCATTTTAATTTTTTTTTTAAATGCAAAAACTTCCTTTTCAAATGCAAGTTTTCCATTTTCCGTCTTCTACAATAAAGGGTTTTTGCAGTCTTTCAGAATTCAGACCGTTTAGCTCGTTTTGTACTGTCAGCTTTATACTTAAAAAAAAAAAAAAAAATTTCATTTAAAAAAGAAATACTTGCACTTAAAATGGAAAACTTGTATGCAAAAAGGAAATACTACTTGCGATTAAAGTGGAAATCCGTCTTAAAGTAAAAACTATGTTCATATTTTTTTCTAATTTAATATTATTTTGAGATTGGAAAGATAGCTTTTTGATGAAATATTTTATTATACTTTAAATTTTATTCAATTAATATCTTTGGTTTTAATAACAATACACCATTTTTTAACATTCATATATTTATTTTAAATTAATAATTGTTTGAATTTCCATGCAAATACTCAAATGAATCTCTTTAAAGTACTTACATATATATTATATTTTAAATTTTACCCGTAATTTATATTGTAAAATAATAATAAAATTTTTATGAAAAAAAAAAAATGTTTTTATTAATATTCTGAAATCTGCTCTTTATATTATAATATTTTGAATAATTTGAAATAATTGATAATATAGTAATATAATGTTCATAAACTCAACTTCATAGTACCCTTTAAAAATACATAGTTCTTTTAAGTCAATAAAACAGAAATTTAATGTTTAAAAATAAATTAAACTCAATTCTTTATTTTCTCTTGTAATTTGACAACATTTTTATTTCGTTTAAAAAATAATGTTTGAAATCATCATTTCAAAATTATTTGTGTTCGTTTGCTAATACAAAAAAACAATTTTTATATTAGCAAGCGATTACTTTCAAGTATGTAACATTAAAAAGTAAGGGTTATTAAAAATGGTTATAATTTGATTATTACATGTTGCAAAAATTAATTTATTTAAATATCAGTTTTTTTAATTTGAAAAAATAAAAATGAAAGACGAATTTTAATTTACTGTATACAGAAGAAACATATTCATACAAAAAATAGCTTTAAACTTGCAAAACTTAAAGATAAGTTCTATCAAATTTGCAATCATTAATCTGAATCAATTTAAAAAAAAATTATTTTAATTTTAAAATTATGTCCTTTTACTTATAAATTTTTAATACAACTATACATATTAATTAAATACGTTTTTAAAATATATTTATGTAATATGAATTCCTCTTCTTAATCTGTAAAGAATAATAATGATCATGGTAACAAGAACTTTAATTTTGATATACATATTACATCAAAGTTTCAAATACTTTAATCCTTTTATGTATCCAACGGTTTTTAACTTAATTAAAAAAAATTATGAAAGAAAAATTCTATTAAAAAAGTTTTCTTGTCAAAATTTTAACGGAATTGAAAAAAAGAAATAGATAACATATTAAAAAGAAAAACATTAAAAGCTTACAAAAATAGAAAAAACTTGGACAAATCAATAATACAATAATATAATATATAAAAAATAATTTAAAAAAAAGAACAAAGAAAAAAAATCAGCTTTAAAACAAAAATCCCTCCAATTTATATTTTTCTGCCAATTTTTCGGATAAAATGTTTGTAGAAAACTTCTTTTGCTTGACAGAATTTTGAAACCGGCGCAGTAGAATGGTACCTCTTCTATAATATACTCTTCTGCCATATTCGAAAAATAAAACTCATCACTATCATCATCATCATCATCATCATAATATTCAATATAGAATGGAATATACTTCTTTTGACCAAAAAGCCAAATAACAAAAAAGACGAAAATAATAATAATAACAACAATAAAAATAAAAGCACACTTCAAATAGGAAAAAGGATATTGATGTTCACACAGGATTCAGTCAGTACTTGTTAAACGAGAAGTTCGAAGTATAAATAAAAAGTAAAAATATAGTAGTCCGAAAATTATAAAAAAAAAAATATTTTTTAAATAATAGAAAAGAAATATGTAATATATTTCTATTGCATATATAAATTTTGAAATAATAATTATTATGTGAAAAAAAAAGAAAAAAAATTGTAATAAATTTTAAAATCTTTTTCTATTTATTAAAAATAAGAAAATTATATATAAATAAAATCCGTTTAATGCCCCCCAAATGTTTTTATTACGGAATAGTTTTTGGAATAATATGAGCAAAATTTACGGAATTTCAATAATTTTATTTTTAGCGTGTAAGTAGCTTCTTAATATTTATATATAAAAAAGAAGTGTTTTAAATTAGCACTTTTATTTAAATATGTATTAAAAGTTAACTAGTAAACTTTTATAATAATAATTTTTTAGTCCTTTTTTTTTTTTAAGATATATTTTAAAATAAGATTTCTATTTAATTGTCACGAAATACATAGATAGACTTTACGTTCACATATCTAATATATATGGAAGTATGTACATAATAATTATATATAAATATATATACATTATGAAGTGAAAAACACTGAATAAAAAATATATATATTTATACAGAAATATCCAAATATATATATTTATGGAAGATTATGCATATGTATAAAATAAACATATAAGTAATAAAATAATATATTGTATATTTATTGTATTTTATATTATAATATTTTTATATTACAAATTTTCATGTTATACGCGGGTGAACGAATTGACTTAATTTATTTTCGTTTTTCGCAAAATAAGAACAAACATATCTTTAGAGGCTATTGTTTATATTTTAGTAACATAAATTTCAAAATCGCAATTTAAAAAAAATATGAAGCTTTTTTCTTTACTGTTATCCTTAATTCGTAATATTTCTACTTTTTAGAATCTAAATTTAAATATATGTACCTACGTAGAGATATTTCTATATATTATATTTATGCAATTTCAATCTACATACTTTTTAAAATAATAATAATAGTACATAGTTAAATATTATTGCTTTCATGTAAACAATATTAAATGAAAATAAAGTTGTTTACAGGATATTTTCTAAACAAAAAAGGATGTTATTTATAAATATGTAAAAAAAAATTACAAAGGAATGGTTAAAACTCTTAGAGCAGGTCATGATATATACGTTAACATAACATAGCTGTAAATTTTATTTAAAATTGCCATTTATGTATAAAAAAAATATATCTTAATTTGTCTTATTTCTTTTTATGAATTTATTTGATAAAAGAAACCCAAATTTTTTTTTTTAATTAGTTTTCGTTAATTAAAAAATGCTCATACAATTTTCATTGGTCTTTTACTGGTTAATTTTTCATTCATTTTATTTGAAGTTATTGTTTTTCCTTTTATTTCTAACAAACTTGTTGCCTTTTTCAATTTGATATTTTTTATATGATTGCAATGAATTAAATATTTAAATATTGCACAAATCGCAATATCAATTGTCATTGATTAAGAAAATTAATCATTTTTATTTAATAGTAATATGTAGATCTAGTACTTTTAAAATTTAATTTTACATACAATGCTTCCAGTTTTTTATTTCTTCATATTTTAATTTAACAATTTAACTACATATGTAAATACGTATGTAATATATATGTATGTGCATATATGTGTATCTATTTTTGTTTTCCTTATATTTTCCTCAAAATATATTTTTCCTATAATGTGATAATAAGATTTTCATCGATCAAATCGTTTAAACAAAAACACAAAAAAAAACTGTTTTATTTTAACCTTAGAGTTATATTTATATATGTACATATAGTACTACATACATAATTATATTCATTTATTTATAGATTATGTTTGTAAATAATATATAGAAATAAATTTGTTGTAGGATCCTTACTCCTATTTCTACATCGTTATATACAATTGCATATCGTATTTATTGTACCTATATAATAATTGTACTTGTGCTTATTCAGCTTCTTTTCTAAAATAATAAATTTAAACAAAAAAAGGAGTTCATTGGCTTGCCTAATAAAGTTATTAACATTTTTTTTATCCTTTTATCTGGGAAAAACATAAATTTTATGAAATTTAAAAAAAATAAATCTAAACTGTAGATAATATTTTTTTATACATTCATACATATATTATTATATATTTATTTGTTGTTAATTTTCTCTTTGAACATTGATAATTGTTTTTAAACAATTCAGAAAATTTCGTTGTAATATCTAAATTGAATTGTAATAAGAAATGTTACATATTTTATTTAGATAAGTTTTAATGTTCTTATTCAAAAACTAACGATTATACTCGAATTATAATTCAAATGTGAAACGAAATAAGTATACGTATGATTGAATTTGTAAATAATTGATATATAGTACTTATTTTTTTTTAAATGTGAATCATGTTATTTTAGATAACCGTAAGTTTGTTTTGTATCTATTCTATCTATACGTGCTTATACGTAGGTATTGCATTTTCTACATTTTAGAATTCAGTTAACATTAAACTGTAATTAAAGTTAACATAAAATTGTAATACATAAGTATATATGTAAATAATTTAATAAATAAAATAACTTTTTTATAATCAAGTGAAAACAAAAAAAAATGATTTGCTTTCAGCATCTGCATCTGTTAAAATAACAAATATGAGAGTACCAGCAGTATATATGATAGAAAGAAAGGGTGATACTGGTTCAATAGTTTTGGATTGTGAATATGAAGTAAATCCTGTTGAAAAAGGTTTTGTATTAAAATGGCTTCATAACAATAATCAAATTTATCAGTGGATCCCATCTGGAAAAGGATTTGCGAAAGGGTTTGCAATGGTAAATTTTTTTTATATATTTGTAATTTTAAACAAAGATAAGACTTTTTTTATAGTATGTATTTCTTTTCTTCAAAATAGTAATAGGTACTACAATACTAATATATACGTATTTATATAAGCTTCAAATGTTTTTGTAAAATATAATAATAATATTGGCTCTTCCCACAAAATATCTTTTAAACATTTATAGAGTAATCGATTTGTACTTCAATAAGTTTAAAAACAAAATTACACACATTTTATTTTTAGTACCTACTAACATACTTTTTAGTTTGGATTTTTTTTTTTATTTTTGTTTTAGACTAAAACAAAAATTGTCTATGGCTGTGACTATCTGTGACAGTCTGTGACTATTTGGTACTGGTATTTGTGACTATGAAAAATAATACTAAACTCAAAACTTTAATAGCTATGTTTATCAATTAATAAAACATAATGTATCACAATATTATTACATAAATTCAGTTAATGAAAATCATTAAAAAAATAATTAGAATTAATAAGAGTTAATAATACTTAATTATAAATAAATTAAACAAAAAATAAATACAAGTTCATAACAGAAAGAAATATTCTTATATCTACTTTTGATATTATTGGTTTTTTCATTGATCTACGAAGATATATTTGCTTAACGAAATAGATTCCCTTTGCATTAACTAAAACTGGTTCAACATTTTTATTAACAATGTCACCGATATTATGCCACAATATACTTATTATCTTGTTCTGGCCACTTCTAATTATGACCGCTCATTACCATAGCTTTGACTTGATATTCATCGTTTTTTGTTTCTAAAACATCACCGAGGAAATATTCATCTTCGTATTACACAATGACGTATAAATTAACTTTAATCTTAATTGGATTCTGATTCTATTGAAGAACTTTCGTTATGTTTATTTTCTACCCTTCTTCTCAAATAAAACCATTTTGAGTTTTTGGTTTTCGTTATTTAATTTGTTGTTCTATGTTTTATCCAAAGCTTTATTCTTTTCTTCATTTTTTTTTTGTAACAAGCAATCCATAAATCACTTCTAGCTAACAGATGGAAAATTTTCTTTAGCCATTTGTTGCTCTTTCGTTTTCTTTTATCTTCACGACTTGTGGGCCAAAATAGAGACTTTTTAAATGATAAAATTAATATACTATAAGTACCTAACTACTACTTATTTTTTTCATGCTCTTAAATTTTTTTGTTTTAAATAATGTAGGTCACAAAATGAGCGATGATTCCTTATTTAATTTACAGTAAATAAATAGACATAACCAATATAAAATTAAATATATTAATTAAATTAATTCTAAAAAACAACTACAATTTGAAACATGTGATTCGGATACATTTTGCGGGTAATTCTGCTCCAATAATGCTTGAATTTGTGACCGTTATAGTAATTTGACAAAATGAGGCTTTAATCGAAACATATTGTAGGTCACAAATTGAATTATTTTTAGCAAGTACTTAATACTTTCCAAATAAAGTAATTTAAATTTATAAAAAGTAATAAAAAGTTAACTATTTGGTTATACAAAAACTCACTTCAAAACTCTAATTGTGATCTATATCACAATCACAAATACCTCAACAGAAAAAAATTATGGCTTATATATAATTCGGAAAGATTTTAATTATTTAATTACTCAGCTTATTTACAAAATAATCACATTTTTCGATCATTTTACGTTAAAAAATCTCTAGAACTTTATTTTTAGGCATGTATTTAATTTTTTAATAATACCAACCTTTTGCTATAAATTAAAAACATTTTTATCTATTTCTCACTTCAAAACCTTGACGAAAACTGAAATTAGGAGAAAAACTAAGGTGCTTAATGACAAATTGGTTTTTTGGCACGAAATTTTCTATTATCACATTAAAGTACTAGTATAAGTATAGTAGAATAAAATAATTAAATTTTTGAAATAAATTCCCAAAAAGTATTCTTTTAGAAAATACATTTTAAATCAATTTTAGGCTGACTAGATCATAAATACCCACTAGGTCACGATTATGTTATTATTGTTGTAATAAATGTGGGCAATATTTCAAACAAAATAAAACAAACTTAATATTTTCAATAAATATATATTAAAAAATTTTTAGAAATATGACTAATTTTTTAAATTATAAATAATAATTTTTTAATGATTTTAGGGACATATGAAGACAAAAATAGAAGCAATTCATTCAACGAACAAAAATCATAATCAAATCTCCATTATAAAACCAGAATGGAATATGACTGGAGAGTATGCTTGTTTCGTCCAAACATTTGAATCAACAGATAGAAAAGTTGGGCATATGCAAATCGTTGGTATGTACATTTTAAAATAATTTTTTTTTTACCGAATTTTTATTATAATTGATCAATATAACTTGTCAATATTTCATTTCATATTATATTTTTAAAAAATTGTTTTATATGGATGTATGTATGTACATACATATAGAATACTTTAAACGATTTAACTTGTTTTTTTTTTTTAAATTTATTTCCCCAATTTAATATTGATACATTTAATTTCTTTCAAATTCTGTGGTTTTACAACGAAAGATGATAACTGCATTTTTGGCATTTCCTGTAAATCGCAAGTGAATAAAATTTTGTATAGAATTTGCTATACTTTTCTAGTTATTTTTGATTTTTAAACAAATATTTTTAATGAGAATCTTTTGAAAATTTTTAAAAAGATATCTTTGAAATCATTTCAATAATTTTTTAATTTTCGTAAAATTTTTACCTTTTTTTTTAATTTTTAAATAAGTTATTCATTTTTGTTACATAAAAGTTATTGCTGAAGAACATGATAACTTCAGTTTCAGTTATTCAGTTTATACAAAAAAAAAAAATGTATAATACGCAGTAAAATTTTTCAATATACATGGAAATATCTTAACATATCATTTTTTTTTTGTTTTTTTTACTTTTCGGTAAGTGTTGCCTCCATAACTGCATAAGTGAAGTTATCTGCTTATGTTAGAAATATTTTCAACGGCAGTTGTTAGTTATTCACTTTTGAATTCATAAATTACTTAATATTATTAATTTTTTTTTTTTATTTGAAAGAGCTTAAAATTTTATATAAAACGGCATTCATAACTAAAATTCGACAAAATTGCAGTTATCATCTTTCGTTGTAAAACCACAGAATTATAATTCTCAAATATGGTTGGTTGATTTGAATAAGACATAGGGAAGATAAATATTAAAGTTGTAATATATGTATATGTTTCAATGTAATATAATAATAATGAACAAACATTGTATAACGATATTAACCTCAAATAAATTAATTCCCTATTAATATTTGTTGTATGTATCATTTATTACGTTTCTTATTTATTTATTTTAACAGTTGATCCTACAAATAAATCTATAGGCCAACTTTATAGGTCCTTTTCCCTTTCGAAATGTGGGCCTTTTATTACGTTTCTTTTACAATAAAAATTTAAAATTTCATAAAAACCCCCAACTCACGCTGAATCAACGACCCTAGTTTCATATAAAATTCAAGATGATTTTGAAAAAATATAAACTTAATTAGTATGATTTATATCAACTTCATTAAATGAAATCGAATGTTCATTGTAATAAAATCATTTTCATCAGTATTTCATTTGTTGAACAAGAATTTATAAATTTTTTGTTATTTACAGTTGCAGAATCTGACTTTCATCTTTCAGCAAAAGTTAGCCATGATCAAGATGGAAATGGCGTCATAGATATTATTTGTCTTGTGCAGGAAGTATTTCCAGAACCAACTTTAACAGTGATGTAAGCTGAATTTACATTTCAATTTTCATTCTCCGTTATTTATATATATTTACATATCTTTTTTAATTAATTTTAGATTAAATAATGAAATTTTAAGGCGAACTGTTCCCGATTTAAAAAGAAATAAAAATGGTCTTTACAATTTAAAAGTAAAAGTGAAGCTATACCGCAAAATGTTGGAATCGCCAACGCCAATAACTTGCATTTTATCACTTGCAGAAACTAATTACACAAAGCGAAGAGAAACGCTTTTTTATGGTAAGTTGTATTTTAAAAAGAACTAGTTTTAAAATTGAAAATCATTTAATTTGATTTCACAAATGAATTGAAATTACAATTTACATTTTATTTCCATATATTAGACGAAGCCAAAACCACCTTTACTCCTTCTAGTGGAGAAGAAATTTCTAGTGCAGTTTCTAGATTTGAAGCTGATAAAAATTTTGGTACATATTTCTTTTGAAAAAAACTTCAATTAATTAATTTCTTTCCTATATTTCAGGTTCAGAAACGCTTTCAAAAATTTTATGGATAAAATTAATAGTTCTAGTGATAACAGAATATATACTTGCCTATAGTTAATAGATTTGTAAGATAGAAAATTAAAATATAATAAAACAAGCTTGTAAAGTTTTAATTTAATATGTAATGATTTTAATAAAAAGAAACATGCTGTTTAAAATAGAAAAACATTTTGCTTTAATTTCTTCATATTATAATTTTTAATACAGAAATCTGCGCCTTTTTCCATAAAATGTTTGAAAATATAGCTTTTTCATACAAAATTTGAAATATAATGAAAGTTTTCGTTATCTGATATTTTTTTTTATTTCAAAATTTTAATTCAATTTTTATAAACAATACTTTCAATATATTTTACTTTCATGCGATAATACAATGGTTATTATTACAAACAACACAATGATTAAAAAACTCACTTGCTTTTTGAATATGAAAATAATTATATTTTGATATGTAGAACGTATCTATTCTATTATCGCTTTGATTTTGATTTGAAAAAGACCAGCTTCTCATTAATTTGTTTCTTAAAATAAAAACTATCTTCATCGTTGAACTTTAACAAATTCATTCCACACCTGAAAACTTGTTCCAATTAAATGCTTTTGATTAATAAAACAAGAACTTTTTTAATTTCAATTTCGTTTTTTTTTTTTTTTTTTTTTGTTAATATTACATTATACAATAATATTTGTAACTACATCAATGTAATATGTATATATATAGTTTTAGTTTTTTTTTTCTTTTTAAATACATTTAAAATATTTTTTAGATGGAAGTATAAATTTGAAAAAAAAAAGTTACAAATATTTTGAATTGATTTTTTTTTTATCAGATATAAAAAACCTTATCTTGTATTTTGTAAAATATTTTTATCGAAATTAATAAAAGTTTAAAAATATAAATTTGTTACATAATACAATTAAAAACAACATTTTTAAAATTTGTCAGTTAGTATGATTATTATATCTACTTTTAATATATATTAAAAAATTTCATTTTATCAGTTTTAAATAAAAAAACATCAGATTTAAAAAAATTGATATATGTATATATTTTTATTTATTTTGTTAAATTAATAAATATATTTTTTTTATATGTATATATTCACTTTTCCGTTATTGAAACGAAAATTGTGCTGATCCTCTAGTCTTATGAAAAACGTTTCTCTTTATAAAAAAAATATAAATTTTGTCGCAATAAAACTTTGAATTTTTTCTGAATATACACATATGCTTAATTTTAAAAATATTAAAAATGAGTAATAAATTACTTTAAATATTACAAAGAATTTCACTTATAATGAAATATGTTTATGTATATGAAAAGTTTGTTTAAGAATAATATGTTTTATACTTAGGTACCAAATGGAAGTAAATAATTAATAGAATTAAATAATTTGTGAATGTTTAATAGTTTCTTACTCAAAATAACTTCTATTGTGACATAATTACAAAAACTAAATTGATTAATTGCAACATTAAATATACCTGCCAGTAAATTAATATAACATATAATTTGTGTGCTTAAAAATTTGTTCCCTTATGAATTATCAAATCATAAATGAAATCTTAAATTTGAGTCAGTTTTTAATATATTTATTCTAATTGAATATTATTCATATTATTCATTAATCAACTAATTTTCTTAAATTATGAATTATATTAATTTGTTTGTTTATAATAGATTTCCTTTCACTAATTTTGACTGAAAAATTTACGTACGCGTAGAAAACAATCATTTTGCATGTGTATTACTTAAAACGGCTGGAATTACATTAGCCTGTTGTACAGCTGCGTTTAAAACACATATTTCTTTCTTTAAAAAAGCGTCAACACCATCTGCTTTTTCACCATTCGAACGTTTACGTAAATTAGAATCAGAGGGAACATAAATTTTTTCATGGTCATTCATACGCATTAAATCATCCCGGAATTCAACTATGCCCGTTACAGTTTTGTCTAAAAATTCTTCAATATTACGTGTTTCAATTTCAATTTTTTCTTTCAATTTATTTGATAAATTATCCATTTCACATTCATCGTGTTGAATACGAATAGCTTCTTTACCATTTGAGTTAATTTCATTATGATTATAAAGTTCATTACATAAAACATCAACAGGAGTGATATTTCTTATATTATTATCACGCTTATCTAATATGTTTCTATTATTACACTCTAATGATACATCATTGGATTGAATGATTTTTTTATCAGTTTTATTTTCTCTAGTAGGAATTATTTTCGGCAAAATAACTATTGTTAGAATGGCGGTTATATGAAGGCACATATAAAAGTTCAGGTACAAGTTAATACTTCCCTATACATAAGAAAAAAATATGCAATAAAAGTGTAGAATACATTTTTTAAGTAATTTACCATGAACTCAAGGAAAACAAATGGAAATGTTGCATAACCCATCACAACACGTGTTGTTAAGCACGTTGCAATATCATAAAACATTCTAGTAAGTACAGTTTTTTGAAATCTATGTCTAAATAATCTTCTAGCTGTTCTTCCTGCTGTAACAAATATAGCACCAGTCGCAAATGTAATATAATAACCTGGATAAAATCCATGCCATAATGCACTTAAAGAAAATGTTAAAATCGTGCCGTATTTTTTAGGAACTCGTTCATAAACAACCGTTCTCAACCAGTGATTTGTTCCTATGTTCCAATTATTAATAGCATCTCTCATATTAGTTGCAAACTAAAAATAAAATAAAATTTTATAAATTTATATATATTATGCATTAATGTTTTAAAAGTATCTATATAAAAAAAATTATAATTACTTCAAATGATAAAACATTAATGTTTGATACTAGATCCCATTTTGGTGATCCATCTTTATCATATCCTGTAAAGCCTAGACCAGAATTATTACAAATTGCGTCTGACAAGAGCCAAGCATGGTAATACTTAAAACGAATAATTGTTGTAGACATCATACAAAACCATATCTTATAAAATGCAGAAGTGTTTTCTATAAAGTCATCATCACTTATTCTCTTTATTGGATATTCTTTGATAAATTTCATAAATATGAAAGCACATATTGCACTTCCCAATATTTTTTTTATAACTGCTTTTACTGGAGAAGGTTCTAACACTATTTCTCTTTGGTTACATGTATCAGAGTTCTTCTAAAAAAGTTATACCAATCTAAACTATTTGATATAAAAAAAAAACAATTTTTGTTTACATTTGAATGATTCTGTTTGAGTAAATTATAGCCTTCCACAAAATCAATGTAATCCTTATAGAAAACCATAGGGCCAGCCATTATACCTTGAAAATGAAGCGTATACGAAAAAAATTCTAAAGCTGAGGGAAGTTTCTTCAGAGCATGATATTGTTGCGCTTTCGTCATATTCTGAAAAATATATTATTTTTGTGATTAAAAACGTTACTATATGCTAATACAAATGAATAATAAAAATATGTACTTTATGTTCTCTTGTAAATCCATCATGAATGCTAAAGGCTAAACTAGTAACTTTTTGTGTAATTATCATTAACGGTCCTGTTACATCCAAAGCATATGAGCCATAATCATAAATTTGACGATGTAAATGTATACAAAGCAAATAAAACATTGCCACAATTAATACAGTTCTAAAATAATTCAATAGTGATATTTTTTCAGTTTTCTGAAAATAAAATCAAAATTGATACCTTTGAACAACCATAGGATTTTGAGTTCTTATTATTATGTAACATAATGCTGGTAGAAGAGCAATATGCACTGCTTGTTGACCAAAACAAAAATATCCAAAAAATAAGCCAATAATAAGACCAAATGCATGTCTGACTGATGCAGGTACTTTTGATGGATGTAAAATTGAGCGAAATAGTGATGCCAAAAATAATGCTGATATTTGACAAATTAAAAAATTTACCTAAAAATTTAAATACCAATTTTTTTTTTAGTTGTCGGATTATATAATTAATTTAAATTAATTTATTAATTAAGATGTAAATTGATAAACATTAAATTAAATATAACTAGCGCGTAAATTATACATAAAAAGCTTTTTTTTTATAGTAACTATTGTAGAAATTCACTTACAGATTTGAATTAACTAACTACACATACTGTTTGTAATTAATAAACAAAACTTTTTGCGCATTTTAATTTTGTTAAATTTTTTAATCTTATATTATATATAATTTTAATAAATAAGAAAGAAAATCACAAATAAAATTTAGATAAAAAATAGAATTCATTTCAAATAAAGCTTTCAATATGAAATTAAACTTGGTAGTTTTCAAATTTTCACTACATATTTGGCCTATTGGATCTTATATACAAACTTTTGTATCATTCAACAACTATCATATGCATTTTTTCATTTTTATTTAAGATCCTGAGGGTAAAAGATTGGTCGTTCAACTGACCAAACATATTCATGATCCTCCAAACATATTTGTTTAATTAAGACGGGTTCCTCTCTTATGCAATTAATACAACAGGGTAGTTTACAGCGAGATAGATTTATAAATTTGAAGTTTTTTAAAAATAATACGCAAATTAAATAATTGTCCTTTTTTCTAATTTGTAATAGTTAGTTACTGAAAATAATTTTAAATTTATAATTTTATTAATACACAATTTATGATAAAAGTCTTTTTAGATTTTCTCTTTATAGTATTACATTATAAAGCGGATATTTTCAACATATGAAGTTTTTGTACAACATTACTTTTTAATAAAATAATAAAATTTAAATCACTCAAGACAGCTCAAGGAAAATAACAGATTAATTTTTGTATTTTCTATATAGTTTTCAATAAAGAACTTTTATCTGCTATTTTATTTTATAAATTGAATATACAAAGAAATTAAATCAAATTTTAATAATTGCTTCATAGATATTATTATCGTGAAATTCAATTGAAGTATAACCAAATATTTAATCATGGAAATTTAATTTGATCGACAAATTATAGATAATTTTCCAAATTAAAAAAAAAACAAATGAGTTTAACGTCCTCATTGTTATTATAAAATTTGTATAACCTGTTCCTCTAAGAGAATTCTTTATATGTAAATACAACATATGAATTTTTGTATATATAAATATTTATAAATACAATTTAAATCTATAACGAAATCTCAAACGCAAACAGGTATATATATATTTATACATGTACAAACAAAATTTAAGTTCATCGCTGCTGTCTAATCACTTTGAATGCAAGAATTGAGAAAATTCTTTATTATATTTTATTTATATATTATTAAGTTCAAAAAGCATATCAATAAAGATATCTGAAAGTTTGATTATAATTATACTCAGATTCATATATTAACATACATATATTCATATAAATGGAATTTTTTCTACCGAGAAAACGATCATCCGACTCAAGAATTACTAATCAATGTCGTAATTGAGCTATATTTACTATCTCTTTATTGTTTCAATTATTTCAAAATTAATAGCTTACCAAATCAACAGATAAACCAAAATAGTTTGCCAAAAAAGTAAATTTACGACTTCCATCATAATAATTTTGTACCTCATACATTTTTTATCATAAACTTAATTATTTAAATCTTTAATTGTTCGAATTTTTTTAGAATATTTAAAAGAAAAAAAAATGTTGTTTATATTTTTTATACTACGCAAATTTTAAAAAATCAAAAAACTAAGATTTTCACTTTAACTACAAACTTAATTACTCTTTAAAACATTTTTTGATTTATTATTAAGTTTTTATTTATCACTACCACTCTAGGAATAATTTAATTTATTTAATTTATTACTTTATATTATAATTTAACATTTGTGAAATCTGGAAGAACAACAGACCGAAAAGTAAAAACACCCAATTCTGATTAATTTGACCCTGATAATCAAATAAATATATATGGAAAAAAAATTGACAGTTCTAATTAACATTTTTGTTGAGGAACAATGTTGACTAAATGCAGTGAAGTCAAATTTTTGAAATTGTGGCGTCTATACACTTAACATTTACTGTGTACTAGCTACAGTGTAGTGTAACCAACGAATTAGAATTATAATTAATTCTAATTCGTTGAGTGTAACTTATACAATTGTATATGGACGTGTACGCTGATATATTTAATAGGCCTATTTGCCTATCACAGGCTCAGGCTCCATTTAATACGAATTCTCTTTAAATCTTTTTTAAAGAAAAGTCCGAAATTAAGAGAAGAATTTGTAGGCGATGAATGCTGCCTACTTTGAATACAGAGATTGATATATTAATGTAGATTTGCAACTTCGTATTGCCCTCCCTTTCTATCTAACACATTATGATTATCATATTAATAATTTACTACGTATACATGATAGTTTGAATACTAAACTTCTTCTTGAAAATTCTAGCTGTGTATTCGATTAACCAGCTTGAGTTGCTGTCAGCTAGAAAATAGCTTGAGTTTGACATATTATGTATTTTTGGTGACATAAATTTTGATGCCTAAAATTTGTAAAACTATATACATTTAAAGATTAAAAAAAAAACAATTCAATTAATTCAATTCAATTATTTTACCCTTTTAAATTTTCTATTTTTTAAATTCAGTCTAAATATTGACAAAACTTTGTAAGTTTTGACATTAAATATCAACTGCAGCTCTCAAGCTGCGTATTCGATTAAAATTTTCAAGTTAAGTATGCGTAGTAAATTTTTCTGATTGACTTGAGTGGAGCTGATTTCAAGAAACTAGCGTATACATGATGTTGAAGCATACGTGAAGCTTGCTTGTGGAAACGTCTAGACGAGATGTCAGACACTAAAAGTGTCTGCAAATGTCAAAAAAAGTTAGACATTTTTTTTGCTGGCCAAATTATCCCAAGTCAAGACAAAGACCCTACATTCGAAAGAAAACAGTGCAAAAGAAAAGACGTTAACATTTTATGCATAATCGGAAAATGAATAAAAAACAAAAATTCGCAATTTTCGCGTTTAATGTATTTTGTTTTTATAAAAATTTAAATTAATTACAAAGTTAAAAGTTATTAAATTAACAAAACAAAAATCTGTTTTAACACTAATTGGTCCTAATTAGACGCTGTTGCAATTACATGATCTTTCGCCTTGTCCTTGATTCCCTTCCCTAATTATTATGTGGAGACATTTCTGTTGCGTCATGGAGAGATTTTTTCATCAAAAACTACAGCTTCACATGCTGTAAGTTCGCAAATTCATATAAACAAAATAAATAAACAAAAATATGAATTGAGCTCAGATTTCTTTTTGTGATAAACAAAAAATATTCTTATACAGGAATTTAAAAAAAAATTAAAAAATTATATGATATGCGGATTGAATTTTTTATGTTTTTTTCAGGGTTTGAGTTGATGGCAAAAATATTTTTATTTATGACTATTTACGTATTGATTTTTTTTTTTGGTCATATATTTTTACAGAAAAATGAAAATAATTTAAATATTGTTGATCTAGCAATAAAATAAAAATATTTAGAGTTTCTTTAGTAATTATGGTTCGATTGTTGTTTTTAAGCAATGCATATATTATATATTATATGTATTAATTGTTTTAAGTTTTTCAAACCGAATTTCATATATTTTTCGATCGTGGAAGAATATTTTTGATCGTTATATCGTAGGTATTTCTAGTCTTCTTTAAAAGGAAAAACATAAAATGTGTACAATACATAAGGATTAGATAAAAAAATTTTAACAACAACAAAAAAATCGTTTATTTAACAAATTAAATGTTTTCTTCTCTTTGACATTTTACAAAATATTTCTAAAATAAATAATCTGCCTTGCCTGCCTTATCCTGCAAAAAAAAAGTTTAAAAGAAGAAAACAAAAACTAATGAGAAAATATTCGAATTCTTTTTTGAATTGGATATATATAAGTCAGAGTAAAATGTTTTTACACTATCCATAGAAAAAATACAATGTTTTGCCGGACTAGACGCAACATAGTCTAATACAAAATTGTTGTGCCCGCAACTTTTAATTGCATCAGCGTCTAATTAGGGCCATTAGAGGCTGATGCAATTGCATGATTTTTCACTTTGTCTTTCATTCCTTTTTCTAATTGGTCTCGACGAGACATTTTTGGCGTCTTAACTTGTGTTATTTATGTCTAGTCGAGGCGGGTGAAAACCAGACACTTTTTTGTCGTTTTAAGTTTGAGTTTAAAAATACATACACTTTTATGTATTTTTTATTAACTATAAATATTGTGACTTGTATTGGGACTGTTTACTCTAAATTGTTCTGCGGTGATTGATATTTCGGTAAAAATAAAATATAAATGAAAAAGTAAATTTTGGAGCCGTTCACCAGCCAAAATTTTGTCAACAAAGTGATGAACGAAAATGACTGCCGCAAAATTGGTTTATTGATTATTGAAAAGGGGCAATGAAACGAAAGGAAAGAAGTGTTGAAAGTTAACCCGTCTGGAAATAGATATTAAAATAAAGAATCTCAAAATATCAGGTATCAACTAACAGGACCCATATACGTTCAAATCTTTTTAAAAACTTGTTTCGAAATTTGTGAAATTTAATCGTGTTTGGGGTTGTTTCGAAACAATTTCTTAAACAGTGTAAAAATCAAATTCTTTGATTTTTAATGGGCGGAGTCATAAAGTTTCTGAAATTGAATAAATGTGTATGGTGTAGTTTCGAGACCAAAATGTAAAAAAATCAGTTGTTTATGTTTTTTTGTTAAAAGTACCCTATATTTTTCCTAATATGTATTTGTAACCAATCTTTTAAGCATTTCCTTTTTTTCTTTATGAATTTCTACAATTTTTATTATTGCGATGATTTTATCGTTAGTTAACCATAAAAAATATGAATTTCTTGAAGATTTATTTACAAGATTTATTAGAGATGTATCAGGAACCAATGATGCTGCAAATAAATTAATAAATTATTCAAAATGACATTTACTTTTCTGTTTTGTTTGTTTCGCTACAATTGTGTTTGATTTGATGAAAAATAGTTGAACGAAGCGAATTTCGTTGGGAGTCGGTGATCGCAATTGTGTTTACCGTTTAAGCAAAAGTTTCTTAGTGTAGCGAACAGAGAGATTGGTTTCGAAACAAGTTTTTAAATAGATTGAAGTGTGTATGGGAGCCCATAAGAAGCAAAGAGAGACAAAGAACTGCATGTTAATTTGACAAATATTTCAATGCATGCGTGACTGAAATTGTTCGCTTGTGGAAATCATTCTGAAAAACCATCACAGAAAAAAGCGACGGTGACGGTAAATCGGTACATGTCGAAATTCTCCTGAATACTCTCTTTTTTGCGAATACGAAAATCAGCTCCACAAAATTTGTTTGTTGGTATGGTAAGAAGGTATGAATATGAAGCCAATGCTGTAATGTAATACTATATACTGTATAATGAAGAAAAAAATAAAAAACTAGCAATTCGTTTTTTTAGGGCAATTTTTTGCTGAGAAAACAAATTAAACAAAAAAATGTTTTTAATGTGCTTAGACACAAGTCTTCGCAACAATATCTTGGAACTAATAAATCTAGTGTTTTGTTAATGCTAACTTAATTTATTTATACATAATAATAAATAATCAAATTTTCAAAAATGTCACAGTTTGATGAAAATGAAAGTGAAAATATTTATTTGATGTTTCAAAAATCGCAAATGATAAGATCCAATATCCATGGAATATCACAACTTTTAAACACAGGACTTAGTGCTGATACATTAGACATCTGTATTAAGTTAATTGAAGGTAAATCGATTTTAATTTTTCAAATGCGAAATGATGAAGAAAATCAATCAATTTTATTTATTTCAATTAAAGAATACTATCTTATAGATGTAATTATCACAATATGATATCAAGCTTTTTTTCTTTTTCGTTATATAGCTGGCGTACATCCCCAAGCGCTTGCGGAAGTAATAAGTCAAATTCGAAAAGAAGTAGCAGAACTCAACGAAGAGTCCTAAAATTTGAAATGGTTATTCAAATTTGAATTTTAATTATCTAATATTTAAGCATTCTCATATTTTTGTGCACTCTTAAAAGTTTCTTTAAACTAAAATAAATATGAAGTTTTAAAATGTTTTTTTTTTTTGCATGATACGTATTGGCATTAAGTAGTAGTGTTTATCTCTGGTAGTAGCTAGGTTCTTTGGTTCAAAAGAAGAGTAAGTATGTACATAAAATAAAATAAACAATATGAAAAATTTTGTTTCTAAGAATTATATTTATAATAGACTAATAGTTTTAAAACATTCTTTCATATAATGTCCATAACATATAATAAACCTGTATGCTTTCAATAAAAGATACATTGGGAGAAAAACATTATTTGATATATTATAAATGGAAGTAGTGCCACCTGTTCCTGTATTACAAAGTGATCTTTCACAACATGAAGTACATGCATATAATTTGGTTCTTTCTCCAATGGAAAAACAACCTGGCTCACAATTAACGGCACATTTTCTTTCTAATAGCCACATTTTAGGACTTGTAGTAATATTTTCATTACTCATTGTATATGAAAATTTTTTGACCTTAAATTAAACACGAAAATAATATATTTTATTTGAACAATAAAAATAATCAATTACCATGCATACGAACTGATCAGCTTTACATTTTTTAATCATGTAAGAAAAATTGTGGTTTCCAATTGAAAATTCAGCACATTGCGCTGTCTCTTCCATTGTTTCACAAGAGTAACAATACAAGTCATTTATTCCTGTAACAAATAGAACTTATCAAATTATTTAACTTTACAGTCTTACTCACTTTCTGTTGCAGCTGATGTTTTGTGTACAGCATTAGTTAAATATTGTGCAAAACCTTGAAAAATTATAAATTAAAAATTATCTTAATTTTTTTTTAATCGAAATGTATTACTACAATACATTTACTTGTTGGACTTACCTAAAGATATAAATGTGCAAAATATATAAAACACAAAATGCAACATTTTTAATTATAATTTAAATAAAATTAATTTAAATTTTGAAATACATTTTTTGGCACACAAATATTAAGTGAACTTTCTTCCTACAAGAATAAAGTAAGTCATAAGAATCCAAAATATGACCTGCGCAAAAAAATTATGTATTTCTTGACAAAATTAACTATCACATCATTCAACGCTCATTAGTTTTTATATAAAATATTGATTACGTATACTCGCGATAATTGTAATAGAAGAAATTGATTAATCAACGAAATATAATTAAATTGCATTGAAAATTACAACTAAATGTACTGTTCCACCGAATATAAAATAGCTTTTAATAAAAATAAACAAAATATCTTGTAAATACGTTAATTTTATACAGCAGATGTTATTAGTTACAATACATTCATTTACATTTATGTATATTATTTATTAATCAAATTTACTCATATCTATAATGTCATTATTTTCTATATTTAATATGACTCCGGTATCTAAACTTGTTGCTATTTGATCTGAATAATTAAAATCAATATCAGGGATTCGTGGGTCTAATTTTTCTTTAAGTACTGCCAATGTAATTAGCATAGCTTCTTCTGTTCGTATGGTACGTGAACCTTGAGTTGGAATAGCATTCACATAATAATCGAAAAGTAATTTTGGATCTTTAATATCTACTAGTCTTGTATCATTTTGTAATGCTGTTTCTAATCCTTTTAAGCCTCCGAAAACTATTAAAGAATGATTATAAGATAAAGATTTAGGCGGAGTATCATATAAATTTGATCCTCTATCTGAAGTACCGATTGTTAAATCGTACCCTTCTTTGTACGGAGATTTCGTGAATATTTCTGAAAATGATTGGGCAATTCTTGCAGTATAGCCCCAATAAATTCCAGTTTTTGCTCTAGGTTCACTCGGTGAAACGATTTCTCCTTTTTTTATTTTTGAAACTGAACAAAACAAAAAACCAAAATCAAAAACTGAGTAACTATACATATTTTAATACTAACCATAATTTTCTCCTAGTTTAACAGTAACTCGAACACCAGGAGGTAAAGCCTTATTAACTAGCACATCGTTAAGTAAACCAATATTTACATAGCTACATGTTTTACCTTCCTTTGGTTTTCGATCAGTTACAATACCTTCACGATACATAAACATATTGTGTTGTCTCAAATGATGTGGAGCATCTAAAGGATTTAAAAGACCTGAATATTGTAAATCTTTGTGTAAAGGAAAAAGAAATTTCCGGAGATATTGTGGACATTCTAAATATTGTAATATACGTGCTAATTGCACACAGCTATGTCTGATTCGTTGAGAACCATCTAAATTAATTTATTGTTTAGTTTTAAAAACTAATAATCTTAATAATTGAATAAATATTACCTTCTTGTAAATTTTTTCTATCGTTTATTCTACTGCATACATCATCAAAAATTACAATTTCATCAATCCGAAAAATACATGCTGCTCTGGCTATTTGTCCAGCTAAATATGTTCTCAGTTCTGCTGATTGGGCATTTTCTAATATTGAGCCAGGGACTGCAATAGAAACTGTTGATCTTTCTTTTATAAGTTGTCGTTGAGCAGTTTCTGAAGCGGCTATTGCCTTATTTATCTTATCCTTTTCCAATTTTTGTAACATTTTATCTTGTTTATTTTTTTTTTTAAATGTGTTCTTTTTATTCAATTTTAAATTTTTCATTTTTTTTATTAAAATGTTTACTTATAAAAATTTAATTTGCAAATTGTTTTATTTTCTATTGCAATGTAATATTTGTAATATGTATCATGTAAACATTTGTAAATATGTAGTTAATTTACAAAACCTATCTCCATCGTACTTTTTTTCGTATTTGTCAAACTGACATTCACTTTTTTGCTTGTTTTTTTTTATGAACACGTTTTCTTGTGGCAACAGCGCAGCATAGTATGCAAAAGAACAGGAGAAAAAATTGAATTAAATCAAGTCAAGATGAAGATCTACAATATCATACGTAAGGATGAGAACATAAGGTTGCATACGATGTGGTCGCTGGACGCTGAATATATGTTGATGTAAGTTAGAATCAGACAACGCAGCTTTCGTTATAGCAGCATATGTAGGTAGTGCTATGTATAGTGCACTAGACGTGGCACATACATTTAATTACATACAATAAAAAAAACCTCTACTCCATGAGATGATAAATTTCTTTTTAGTTTTATAAAGTTCTAATTATATGAAGTCATGAAGACCACTTTAACAGTTAAAAAAGATTAATTTTAATGCAGCCTAAGTGGTAATTTTTAAAGAAATTCTTCGATTAAAATTAATTCTTAATAAATAATGCATCGCTTTTTCTGATTATCGCTTGCACACTTTATATTAAGTGCCGAATAATACTTCCGAATAAAAACTACAATCTACGAAGGCCTTTATGTATTTCCAACAAAGATTGCTTATAAGAAAATGAATTACTGATTGGTTCCCTCGAATCCTTTAAATCGAACAGATTAGTCTCGATCCTCGCTGTAATGCAACAGCTATCGTCGTGCTAACTTTTCTTAAGGATACATATGTTATTTTGTATTTACAACTGTTTGTGCTTACGAGTTGCTCAACAGGTACATGTTGTAGTTGTACTACTTGTGAACAATATGGACCAAAAAATCATGTTGCTTCTTTTTGATATCAAAATATGGCTGATGCTGTTACTTTATTGATAAAAACTAAACATCTTCAATCAAGAATTTAAAAAAAATTTCCATCCAATCAAAAACCGACACTTATGCCTGTATGTAGGCATAATTGAGAAAATTTTGTCGTGCACATTGCATTGCACGTAAAAGTGAAGTCAAAAATAGATTTGCAAAATACATAAATAGAAAAATTGTACTCAGTAGTTGTTTTCTCTTCAATACATTTATGTCAAGATTTCGCAGGTAAGTAAACTAATTTTTGCAATTTTCATTAAATTCGAAAGATTTTATTTTGTATTATTAAAAAATTAGTTTGAAGATTAGATTTGAAATTGTTTTTTTTTTTTTCAAAATTATAAAGCTTTTTAGTAGAATTTGCAAGTTACTAGATGATGCTGAAAAGGCAATTGCAATTTTTATAAAATTTAGTATTAAAACCTAATCAACTACTATTTCTCCTCATCTGAAATTTAGAATTTAATAACCTGACATATTTTACTTCCTATACTTTCCACACAACCATCATATCAATTTACACCCCGCCCAAAATAATTAAATCGCTATTTTCCTTTGATCAAATTTAAATTCAGTCATTTTATTACTTTTAAAAAAAATGTGCAATATATCAGTTTTCTTATTTTTGTTTTATGTAATATAACTTCCAAAATACATATCTATTAATTTTATTTTATTATAAAGAATTACGAAGTACATATATATATGCAAATATTAAATACTATCCTTTCCTCCGAAACTCCTTGCGATGGAAGCATTTCTTTTCAAATTGTATATAAGTTTTGGAGTTATTATAATAAATAAATTGTAGTAGCTCCAGCTATTTCTTTCCTTTAGTTGCTTTTTCAGCAGCTTTAGTAACTTTACCACTTGAGGGATCTTTAAAGTTAACAGATTTGATTACACCGACAGCAACAGTTTGTCTCATGTCACGAACAGCAAAACGTCCCAATGGAGGGAATTCTGAGAATGATTCAACACACAATGGTTTAGATGGAACCAAAATGACAATAGCAGCATCTCCAGATTTAATAGCTTTAGGAGATTCTTCAGTTGTTTTTCCTGAACGTCTATCAACTTTTTCCTTAATTTCTGCGAATTTGCAAGCAATGTGAGCAGTGTGACAATCCAATACTGGAGTATAACCATTTGAAATTTGACCAGGGTGATTTAATACAATTACTTGAGCTGTGAAATCGGCTGCTCCTTTTGGTGGATGACTTTTCGAGTCACCAGCAACATAACCACGACGCAATTCTTTCACTGATACATTTTTCACGTTGAAACCAACATTGTCACCAGGTAAAGCTTCTTGTAAGGCTTCATGATGCATTTCAACTGATTTTACTTCAGTGGTAATGTTGGCTGGAGCAAATGTTACAACCATACCTGGTTTCAAGACCCCAGTTTCAACACGACCTACTGGTACTGTTCCAATACCACCTATTTTGTAAACGTCTTGTAAAGGAAGACGAAGTGCTTTTTCGGTTGGACGACTTGGTGGTAAGATGGCATCAAGAGCTTCAATTAAAGTTTTACCTGTAAAAAACAAAAATATATATATAAAATTACAACATACATTGATTTTCATCTTCTACATACCTTCCCCATTTCCATCTTTACGTTCAACTTTCCATCCCTTGAACCAAGGCATATTACTTGAAGGTTCTAACATGTTATCACCATGCCAACCAGAAATTGGTACGAAAGCAACGGCAGCTGGATTATAACCAATTTTTTTGATGTATGAAGACACTTCTTTTTTTATTTCTTCATAACGGGATTCACTATATGGTGGTTCAGATGAATCCATTTTGTTAACACCAACAATCAATTGTTTTACACCAAGAGTGAAAGCTAATAAAGCATGTTCACGTGTTTGACCATTTTTCGAAATACCGGCTTCAAATTCACCAGTACCTGCAGCAACAATCAATACAGCACAATCAGCTTGTGAAGTGCCAGTGATCATATTCTTAATGAAATCACGATGGCCAGGGGCATCAATAATGGTGACGTAGTATTTGGATGTTTCAAATTTCCATAAAGCAATATCGATTGTTATACCACGTTCACGTTCGGCCTTCAATTTATCCAAAACCCAAGCATATTTGAAGGAGCCTTTTCCCATTTCTTGAGCTTCCTTCTCGAATTTTTCAATTGTACGTTTATCAATACCGCCACATTTATAAATCAAATGGCCAGTAGTGGTTGATTTACCAGAATCGACATGTCCAATTACGACAATATTAATATGAATCTTTTCTTTACCCATCTCTACAAATAAAAATAAATTTAAGCAATTAGTTAAAAAAAAAAAAAAAAAAACGTAACCAAGTAGGTTCTTTCACATTAAAATCCACCATATTAATTTTTTTTAATTAATCATTCCATTTTCAATTACTCATGCAAACATAAAACTATTTCACAATTTACAAATTCACAATATAAAAATAAGTATATAAATTATAAATTTTTTTTTTACAGAAATTCCAAATTTTAATATTAATTAAAAATACTATTTATATTTAATATTTATATTTGAACTTACTAATTTATTTTCAACTGAATTTCAAGAAGATTAACCGAACAAACAAGCGATGCTAACACGGCTACAAATCCGAACAAAGTGAAAGAGTGGAACGTTCAAGAATGGCTCTATTCCTATATAACCGCCATTAGCTTCAGCCACGTTGTGATCATGTCCGTTGCATATTTCCGGTTGCCTAGGTTTAAGCGGCGGCTTAAGTATAACTTGCTTATTCATATTTACGAAAAAAAAATATATATGAAACGGAACATACAAAGTGTATTTGTTTTATGGGTACACGAATAAATTTTTAAAACAAAAAAAATACTATTCACAATTCTCATTGATCTAAAAATGTTGTTACATTAAGATAACAATAAAAATCTGTAAAACTCAATTTTTAACAAATTATTATTTAACTGTTCAATTTAACTGATATAAATGCAAATTTTTTATTTTATAAGAAAAATATTAATTAGACAGTAAATCCAAGGGTGACGGGTGACATATAAATATGATATACATATTACATAAAAATTAAATTGATATACATATTCCAAATTAGGTAACTAGTATAATTGTGTCATTGTGTCATTGTGATCATATAAATATTTTGTTGCTGAATGCTGGTGACTGGTGAGGTGACAAGAATCTTTTTAGGTTAATGTAGGTTTGTCAGTTATAATTATGAGGTTTTGGATTGATTATTAATTTATTTTTCTTTTAAATATTTAAAACAAAATCATTAATTTTAAATAGTTTTATTTAATAATTTCTTAATATATCTTAAAACAAAAAGAAGAAAACATTGTTTTGATTTAATTTGTTTAACAGTTTAGTTCAATCTGCATGCTAACAGATTTTACAGAAAAAAGAATACAAATCATATTTGATTTGTATTCCTTGCCAAAATTTCTAATGTTTCCTTACTACATTTCTTTGTTAGAGAAGAGGGTAGAAAGAAATATTTTTATTTCATAATCCGCAAATTAAAAAAAAAGTTTTTGGAATTCTCAATTGGCGGTTTTAGTTTTAGTTAGTATACGGAACGGAATTATTAAAAATGGAAGGTTTTAAAAAAAGTCTGTGTGAACTAACACAATACATATACATAATAAAACTATATTATTAATGATTATTAATTGTTTAAAATAAGAAATAAATATTTTTATTAAAGTTCCTTGAATGATTGTTAGATAAGTATTACCATACTTATAAATAAGATGCAAAAAAGTTATGTTTTAAAAATAAACTGTTATTAAACAAAATGGAAGCAAACTTGAATGAAGTAAAAATTAAGGTAAGGATATATGTATGTATGTTAAATAAAGAATTAGAACTGAGTTACACATTAAATGATATGTAAAATTTAAAAAAATTTTTTGTGATTAATTTTATATCATGTAATCTGGCTTATTTTCTATTAACTTTACCTGTTTGTATAAGTTTTCTTTTTTTCTAAACGCTTTCCTTGTCAGAATTAAATACATTACATAATATATGGTACGAAAATTTTTTTAATCATAACACATTTTTTCATGCTTCCTTTTCAGTTTTACTAAATACTAAGAACAATTAGGGAGCGTGTCATATGCTTGTATTTCATTTGCCTGTAGTATCATACTATCATTTGCCATACAATCAACGGGTATCAGAACTACATCTTCTAGGTGATGATTGGTGGAAAGTGCCAAGTTCAAGAAATTGAGCAGCAAAAATAAGTCTGGGCCCCGTCTCACAAAACGCTCGAGAAAATTTTTTAACCTTGAACAAAAAAAAAATGTTTTTTATACTTAAATTTTTTTTTCTTTTTTTTTTTTTACATTCTTGACAGTAACTTAGGTAGAATCACCTTTTCGTGCTTAATCAAGTACGGTACTGCAATTTTACACTACAATATCTGCAATATTTCGACTATTTATTTAACAAATTACAGATTCTGAATTAGATATGAGATTTTAGAGTTGGATTCAAAATCACAGTTATACGCCTTTTACAGAATATTTATTTAAATTATTTTTCAGCGTAGCCGCTGTTGGATACAAAACAGAGAATAACTCCTTTTTCCAGAATATTAAAAAAAAAATCAAGGCCTTCGGTCCCGACACTTGGGACGCCAGACCTCTTGTTTGCATCGTGCTTATGAGCTATTGTACTAATAAAGACAAGTTAAAAAAAGCAAAAAAAATTTTCGAGGGCTGGATCAATTTTTTCTGAAGACTGCTCAATTTCTTGAACTTGGCACTTCCCACCAGTTATCACCCAGAGAAGATGTAGTTCTGATGATACCCGTTGATTGATAAAAATTTGCTACATTAAATTTTTATTATGAATATTTAAATCATATCCAGTCAAATGAAAAGCAGGCAAATAAAAATACAGACAAATGAAATACAAGCATGTTACAAACGAACAATTAAATTCTTTATGTATATTTTGATAACTAGTACTATCTGACAATAGTTACATTTTGTTCTGAATGGCATGAAAGTATCTGAATTATATTAATAACTAAACTATCTGTTCAATTTAGTGAAAAATTGTGCAACTAAAAATAGATAATCGTTGAAGTCAACATAAAAAAGATAATAAACTAAATAAAAAGAGATTACGCTTTATTCCCCACTTGAGCTGAGTATGTCTTTCGTTGTTTTACGATTAATACCTCTATTGTTCTTCATCAACTTAAATTTTTATATATAATATTTTTTTTTGCAGAAGATCCTGATTTCTATCTTGATGACAAGCATCAATTTATAATTTGAATTGTTTTTTACGTAAAAATTACTTTGTACGACAGGAATATCCTTAGGTAAAGTTACAGTGAGATAATTTATGTCCATACTGAAATTGTTATCATCCTTAGCCAGAGATATCAAATATACGATGACATTATTTTTTATATTTTTTTATTTATCCATTTATTTAGTAATTTCTTACTATTAATATATAATTCAATTAATTTAGTTTCTAATAAAAAAATAATATAATAATAAAAAAGTTCATGGTTTACAAATTTTATTTCATTTACAATTCATTGTGAATAATAAATCTAACTAAGGCAATTTTAAAAATACATATTTAAAATATCAATTTCTTTTAGGGCCAGTTTTCACTTACTATCACCGATATTTTAAAAATATACTTCATCAAAGTATAATATCCCAAATTTTTTGAAAATATCCCCAATATTTGTGAAAATATCCCCGATAAATGATATTTTCTGTTCTTGTCTTACGCATTGAGCTCTCATAAAATAATGTCATTTCATGTTATCTCCCTTTTTAGAACCGATAAAATTTTTAAGATTTTAAATAGTGGTCAATGAAAATCCAGCTTTAAGCTTCTTTCATTAACATATCTTGAACAATTCGATAAACATACCGGCAATATGTTACTTTTACTTGTAGATAAATACCAATACATTAAAATTTATTCTTTGACGAACTGACAATGACATCCGCTTTACATCTCCCAGCATGAAATTTATATTTGTTCTTCTATTACATTTCGAATCACTCTCATTTTTCAATAACTGGAGTTTTGCTTTTTTACCTTCATTACAAAGAAATAAAATAGATGAGCAAAAGTGTGGAAGAATTTAAGAAGTCGATATTTTAGAACTAATATAATCCGCATGTTGATTCAATTTCAATTTTTCATCTATTTAAATTTCCAAATATTTAATTAAACTAACTCTTCTCTACTTCTGGCCTCCTCCTACAGTCAAATTGTCCCGATTTTCTGCTCTATAGCTTATGCTCTTTAGCTTATTCATACATAACCAATTATAGAATTCGTTTAAATCACTATTAATTTTATTCCAACATTCATCAAAATTACGACCAACAATAAATTAAGAAAGTTAAAGCTCCTAAAATTGCACCTTGTGGAACTCCAATATTAATATTATTCCAATATTCTTTATTAATCAGACCATACTTTTCCAACTTTTGAAGCAAAATTTTCGGGTCAACGGTTTCAAAGGCTCTTTTAAAATCTAGAAATACAGCAACTACTAATAGTCCATCTTCCTTAGCATGTTTCAGTTAATGCAGTACTAAATTCAATGCTGTCTCACATGAATATTTTCCTCGTAAACCACTCTGTTCATCACATAGAATATTATTTTCATTTATATATTTTTCAAATTGAAGATTGATCACTTTTTCAAGAATTTTTTCATATACTGGGCTCATATTCATTGGTCTATAATCAGAAGATAGCTTTGGTTTTCCAATTTTCGAAATTGGCTTAATTTTTAAATTAGTTGATAATTCATAGGCTTTATACATTATCATAGTGATATTCATCCCTGTTATGAATATCACTATCATTCATTTTTTATTTTTAGTGAATGTATTATTCACTTTCGATGTTATGATTCAAAAAAGATACTTCAAAAAATGTTGCCATTGTGTTTTGAATTTTTATATGGAAATTGTTTCGGTGTTATCATTGATAAAATGAATTATACAGTTGTTTACAATTATTCATTCATTGCATTTTTATTTAGTGATAGGAAGGCATATTTTTTAAAAAGTTAAACAAGTTGATAAATAAAATAGTTTTAAGTTGTTTATGTTAATTTTTTTTTAAAATTTGGAATTGCAATTTGAAAGTTTAATAAATACAAGTTTATAAAAATAAAAACTTAAAAAATGAATGTAGGCTTTTATTTATTTATTTATTTATTTATTTATGAATGTAGGCTTTTATTTTTATTTAATTTTTCTTCTAAAAACAAAATTTTTTATAAAATCATTGAAATCAAAATATAAATTTATTTTAACAACTTACATTTTTCAAAACTTAAATGATGTAACTAATGCTAATAGATATATTTGTTATTTTTTATTAGTATTATATATATCAGTATTCTTTATTTAATTTTTTAATTCATATATCAAATACTTTTTTCTAAGTTATAAATTGTTAAACTTTGAAATTTTTAACTGAAAACAAAAATACAACAAAAATGACAGTATCATTCACAAAAAAATGAAAGGTTCAATCATAACACCGATTTGTCTCTATCATTCATTTTTGCTTTCATTCACATTTTAGTGATAATGGTAACAGGGGCCATATTCTGAGTTTTGCTTTTCTCAAATAATAGTTATGAACATTTTGCACATAAACTAATTTGTTAGTTACATGATTTGGCATTATTTTATTTTTTACTTTAAATATCATCTTCAATACATTAACTCTAATTTTTTGTAAGAATTCATTAATTTTAAACAATTTAACAGAAAAGTTTTTCGAGAATATCTGTTTAATTTCAATATTATTTTTTTTCCTCTATTTTGTTACTTTTGTAATCTATTAAGCATTAAAGCGTTGTTAAACATAAAAATTATTGAGAAGGAGTATTTAAAATGTGGTTGTATTATCTATATCTTATAAAAGGGAAATTTTGTTTGTTTGTTCGCTATACACGCTCACAGTTTTAAAGATAGAGTTCTAAAATTTTGCAGTTATTCATGGTTTACAAAGCAGTCAGATGACAGGTTCGGGTTGCTGCCGTATAACTCCTAGCAATTATTAGGATTTCAAAAACCAATTGTGTTACAGACATGAACATTTACATTTAGATTCTCTTTCACAAATAAAGAAATACGACTTTTTTATTAAAAAAAAGTAAGAATGCTAATTCTTTTATTTCTTAAAAGTCTCACACAAAAATACTATTTTGAATAGGAACTTAATATTCATTTAAAGGTTTGTACAATTTTTCTTCCATATTCTTCCATATATGTAATTTTGTCTATATGAAATTTTGTCATATCACCATTCTAAATGTGATTTAAAATTTAATTTATTGTCTATATTTTATTTTCAACTTCTCTTTTTATATTATTTTTTATTATCATACATTAGTGTTTTTTTTTGTTTATTTGTTATTAATAAAACATTTTTTAAATTTTCATTAATTTATACAACATATTCATTATAATTGAGTTTTCTACTACATAAGATTGAAACCATTTTATTTCATTTTGTTTAATACCATATTTTTGTATTTTATTTAATAAAATGTTACGATCTACAATTTCAAAAGCTCGCTGTAAGTTCAAAAACAGCTATAATAATTTTATTATCATCAACGGCTATTTTCCAATTTTTTACCGGTACCATTAGATTCAATAAAGTTTCACAAATGTGTTTTTTTTTTAAAACCAACTCGATTGATGCTGTGAAATTCAGTCAGTTGTTTTGAAGTACTCATCTAACTGATTATATATAGCCTTTTCCATAATTTTAGATATAGGATCCTTGTTATATAAATAGGGTGAAATTCAGTATTTTTGCAAGCATTCAGAAAAATTTTCTGACTTAAACAATTCATTTATGATAGATAAAAGATTATGGCCAATTAAGTCAGAAGAATCTAATATCATTGTCACATTAGAAAAATTTACATATATCATTTTTTTTATTGAGTGTATTTAGTATTGGTAATATATTTTTAAATCATCTAATGTTAATTGTTAAAATCTAAATTTAGTATTCTCTATTATATAAGTTGCCGGTAGGGATAAAAAATCAACACACAAGAAAAATAACAAAAATAAATTAATTTTTTTTTAAATTAAAAAATATATAATAATAATGCACTTTCTTTGGTAGGTATACCATAAGAACTCCTTTTTCAAATAATATCTTTAGATAATATCATTTTAATTATTATAAATAATAAACATTATTTTAAAAATTTGTACTGTAAGTTGCTTCTAGCTGCTTTCAATAAATTTTTGTTTTTTTTTATTTCGTGCTCAAATTCACCACATGAAATTTTTAAATTTTCTAAGATTAGTAATTCTGATCCAACATTTTTTGGTAGAAGTCTATTATGATCATCCGCATATGTTCCCCATAATGCCGTGGAATGGAAACCGTTTTAATTATTCAAGACCGCATACAAAGATTACAAAGCACTATTGATTTGAAATTAGTTACTGTTACCCAATTAACAATTATTGACGTTTATGATTTGAAATTTTATAAGGTTTATAAGGTAGGTAAGGTTTATAAGGTTACCCCATTCGAAAGTTACGAAAATTTGTTTGAAATCATCAAAATTATTGTAAATTATATAAATTTATTTGAAACCGGTCATTTCCTCTGCCGGTTCATCATATGGACCGGCAACCGGAAAGAGTAGTTGTAACCCGGCTTCACCGGTTCAAAACCGGTCACCTGGGAACCCTAGTTGCCGGTATCAGTTTACTAACTTCCTCTACACTTTCAACAAAGCACTTATTAAATTTATTAGTTATTGCTGTATTCAGTTTCTATTTGACAATTTCAAATATTAATTTTTTTATTTCATTTTTTGGTTTCTTTAAAACGAGTCTCTTTATTGATCTCGACAATTGACTTCTGATCTATGAGCAATTTTGTTTGATAAGAATTTTGATATTTCGTTATTTATATCTAATTCTCATTATTTTATATTCATTACATTCTTGTTGATTGTTATTAAGAATGGAATTTTTATATTGCTTTAGTTTTTATATTTTTAACAATTCTAAATCTTCAATATCAAATTCATGCTGTTTACGTTTCAAACTTTTTGTAATAATAAATTTATCTATAACGTTTTTTAAGTCCATTATTAAATAATAAAGTTTTACTATTGCAATCCAGAAAATATGTATTCATAAGATCACAGAGTATTATTTTACTTCTGTAATTTGTTTTTACTATATTTCAAATATATTATTTCTGTTTACTTTCAGATTTAATTCAGATTTTACTAAATTTACAGTCCGTTTTATTATCAATTATTATTGTTTCGTGACCACTATTTTCAATTCATTAATAACTTTAGCAATATTGTATTGATCATTAACTAATAAAACGTAGTTAATTAACGTGCTTGAGTTTTCTGTTACCCTGGCGAATTCCTTGATTATTTGATTAAAATTATTATCACATCTGCTAATTTATTTCTAGAACTAAGTATTTTGTCTGTAGCCAATTAACATTAAAATTACCTGCTATTAACTTTGGTTTTTAAAGTACTAAGTTCTTCTATGTACGAACTGAAATTTTTATAAAAATTAGCATTTGTAAAGAATTGTGAAAATCCAGGAGATCTATATAATGTTATATTCGCATTTTGAACTTTGGTTACCAGCCACCAAATTATTATGTGATATATATGATTTTACAAATCTGGGACGTATACGATCAATTTATCCAATAAATAAATACTATACTGAATACCTACTACTGAACTGTGTGAATCCTGCATGAAATCAGCACATCTTTTTACTAGCTCATTTATAGTTAGCCTTACATAAAGTATCTGTAATTTCTTCTATTACACCCTGCAAGATGCTTTTCCAATTAACGTTGTTAAAGATTTATCAAAAGCCAGTGTTAGACGGTGGTCCAGTATATATTTTCACCTTATTTTCGGTTCTTTTAAGTTGGTCAGCTTATAATATTTTTCGCATACTTCATATATTTTTCGGTGACATAGTTTTGTATTGATAGTATTTAATTTTAAACAGTTGATTGAACAGTCAAATATTTCAAAACCAAAATTCAAAAATTAAAATTCCAAATAACAAATAAACAATTGAAGATTTTTGAGTTTTTATATTGATAAAGACAACTTTATGGAAAAGGCAGATCTTTCCAACAGCCACTACATACGCAAACGAATCTTTTTTTTCAACCCTGGAAAAAGCAGATATTTCCATTTTTATATGGATTTCAATTATTTTGTTTAAACTTTGGAAAAAGTACATACTTATTTCCCTTTGTTCCTACTATAAGTCCTACTAAAAACGAAATTGGAATTTTGGTACATTTAATTTTTTGTTTTGGATTTAGGTGGGCTCGGGCTGCCATTTCAATTCCATTTTTCCAATATTAAGTTAGTGTTTGTATAATTTTTTACCACCACTAAAATAAAATAAAATGCGTTGGTTTAAAGAGATAAACACTATATACAGAAAAACTTTTTACGGGAATTACTACAAGAAAGAGCACAATTTTCAGGAATGAATTTTTGTAACCATGTAAATTCAAAGGCGGGTGTACCTCTTATTTGTTTACATTTTTGTTGCTGTCCCTAACATAATTTTATATAGGTTTTTATGAGCGGATTTACTTTAAGTTGATAAGTTGATTCGAAATTAGTTCAAATAAAGAACGAAATTTAGTTTATTAAATTGAAATTGATATTTATTATATTGTAGAAAATATGAAATTTTGTGAAACGGGTAAAAATTATTACAAATGTTTAATGTGTAGTTTGAAAAAGGCAAATAGTAATAATGTATTTAAATTTCATCAGTTACCGAAGGATTGTTTATATATATATATATGGTGTTCTATAGTATAGATATTATGTAATCTTTAATATTAAATATTTGTAATATTTGTTGGAGAGAAAAATGGTTAAAAGCTATTGATAGATGTGATTTAATTGATCAAAAAATATCAATAAAACCAAATACCGCCGAATGATTTTATGATTATATTAGATAAGTTAGAACAAGTTATAACTTATTTCAATCTTTAAAATATGATTTTACTTATAACTGCTGTAATAAATGTGATAAAAGTTATTTCATAAAACTGTATATTAGAATAAGAATTTATTATATAATTAAAAATTTCAACAAAAATGTTAAAGAATTCAATACGAAACATAAAGTTCTAAATGTAACACATTTATAAAAAATTTTAAATAAAAATTATAAAAAAAAAATTAAATATTTTTGAACATTCTTATACACAAATATTTTGGAATTTAATTTTCTCTTGGTAAACATTTTGCAATTTCTTTCAGAAAGTTTATTTAGTAATATAAAATTTATCATAATTAAAAAATATTAATTTTAGTTTAACATTTTTGGAACAGCCGTTTTTTGTCTTTTTCTCACATGAAACTTTCTTATTACCATCTTTTTCTTTTAATTTTTGGAAGATTTTAAAAAAGTATAATTTTTTTCTATTTCAAGGTCATAAAATTTTTGGAGCAATTATGGAAGCAGTGCATCTTTTTATTGTTGATATTCTTTGACCACAACCACCGAAATAATTTGTATGTTATATCACTGAACAACTAATACTACATTTATCTGATTCAACTTAAACCTCATAACCCGAAAAACAATGCCATAATATATATATGTTTATGTTAAAAATAAAAAGTTAATTATTAATTAGTAATATCCAGTTTTGTTTTAATTTATTCTTTAACTGACAAAACAATTCGAAAAAAAGTTAGGCCTATGAAATATTATAAGTATTTACATATATATATGTATTTATGTACCTCCTATGTTTTTATATCAATTTAGCTCGTTAGATCTTGTTATTTTTTAATATTTAGATACTATATATATATGCTTATGTTAATATGTTATATTAGATGATCCTATTTTTTTTTATTAGAGCTCTTGATTTTCGAATTTATAAATATTATTATGGTCTATATGAAATTTTCATTTTATATAGAACATTTATTTTGTATCTATCTATCTATCTATTAAGAAATTTCCTGAAATCAACACTATATACATATATATATATATATTATCACATATATGATATGCGTATTATATATACATAAATATTTGTTAAAGATATATTCAAGTATTTTATTTTATTTATTTAATCACAGTTTTGTAAAGCGAAACATATTGATGGTGGTGAATCGTTTTAACAACGAATAAAACGTTGAAAACGTAGAAGTCTTTTAGTAATTTCGTAACTGTTGAGTCGAATAGACAACTTATTAAGTAGTAATATAAGGTAACTTGAAAAAAACGAAAATCGTAGTTAAATTAATGCCTGTTAATGCGTTAATCGTTTCAAAGTATGTGAAATTTTCATTCATAATATACAAGTTTTTTTTTTTTGTAAATTTTCAAACAGTGCAGATCTATTAAATAAATAAATATTTTATTTTTAGTAATTTATAAGTATACATTCAAAATAATAATACTTGTGTTGAAAGAAAGTATTAAGAAAAAACAACAATTAGCTTTTATTTTAAGCTTTGTAATTTTATTTATTATATAATCCTACTCGTAAAAAAAGTAAGTACAAATTAAAAATTTCTATTTAAAAATCAGCTAAGCAAAAAAAAAAATAGTTAAAAATAAAAACAAAAATTACGTTCATCGAAAGAAATAAAGCGCTACAAATTATTTTAAATAAAACAAAATGTTTACTTTTTTTTTTGTTTACAAAGCTATGGTAAGTTTTACTATGCTTCTACTTTATTTAACTTTAGCTTACGTTGCATATAAATAATTGTGAACAGTATTCCAGATGGCAGATAAGAATTTGCAGAAAAAATTTTGTTAAACCTTGATACAGATGGTTAAACAGTAGCCGGAAAAACTGTATTGTATAGAAATATAATACATAACTTTAAAACTGTACTAAATTCTATATAATAAAATTTAAATGAAAAACCAATTAAAAAGTCTAAAACCATTAAATATCATATTATATTATTTTAAATGGAATAATATAAAGTATAAAATAATTAAGAATACCCAACACAAAATGTATAACTACGTATTATCTTCTTTACAAAAATATAAAATTGAAATTGTATGAAGGTAATATTAGATACTTATTATATTATTTTCAGATATATATATTTAAATTAATTTTATAATGTAATGTCTTGCACTGCAGATAATTTCACTTGATTCAGAGAAGTTTTTCTTTTTTTTTAAAAAAAAAGTTCTTATACGAGTACACATTATTATATATAAATGTGATTTGTAATAAACACATAACTCATAAACCTAATCAATAATTAAATAATACTTATGCATGTAATGAAACTTTATAGTTCTATTATAAATTGTGGAAATGACTTTAAAATTCAAAAAGAAATGTGCATGTAAATATGTTAATAATAACTAAAAAAGACGTTAAACGAGAATTATAATTACGTAAATTTAATTATGAATAAATTATTAAAATTGAATCACTAAATTTTTTAAATATATATTCATCATTTTAAAATATTGTGTATATGTATATACAAACAAGGTGTTCCGGTTCGTTCTGAAAATCATTTAAAACATTAGTTGATTTGCTTATCTTTATAGAGCTGATTCACCTTGTATAATTTAAATTATTGATAAAAATTTGTCGTTGAACATATATTTGCATAATATATGTGTGCGTATACGTCATTGATGCTATTTCAAATTACAAAATTTTTAATTTTACAATTAATTGATCAAAATTTCCACAGTTAAAATTTTTAATTGTAACTTATTGATTTTAATACAACAAAAATCGAACAACAAAATAATAGTAGTAATTTTATTGCGTATATTGATTTTCGTAATAACCGCTTCAGTTGCAGCACGCAATCATTTAAAGATAAATACATAATTAACTACTTAAAAACATACAATATGTTATGTATGCAATTATTTTGCAAACTGAAATATTTATTTGGTTTTCATATGCAACTTGTCATTATGTCAATTAAAAAAATAAAAAAAAAAAAAGAGAGAAATGAGAAATAATAGTTAATTTTCAAATGTTATATTTCAGTACTTAAATTTGTATAAGACTTAAAAAATAAATCGTTTACTTAGCAAATTTTCACTTTTTATTAAATTTTAATATTATTTTATTCTCGTATCTACTTTACTTACTTAAAATTCAAATGCGCATACTGTCCGAGTACACTATTATATCCATAAATTCAATAACATTTATTGTTTTGGTCAAGAATTATTTACTTAAAAAAATTTGAAGTGTAAATTTAATATTTGTTGTTATTCAAGACCGCATCAAATTTATTTATTTTTGTTTATTTTTTATGTAATCAAGAATTTTAATTAATTTTTTTTCCACTCACTATTTAGTGTCATTAACAAATTATTATATTTGTTAAGTAATAGTTGATTTTTAGTAGTTGCCGGTGAAAATCTATAATATTAGGTATGTAGGTAGAGTAAATTAAAATAATAATTAATATTTAAGAATATAATATGCATTTGTGAACATTTATTTCTTTATAAATTGCAGCCGGGAAGATTTGGTTTATCGCCATCTCCATTTTGTTTATTAATTATGCTTTTATTCACTTTAAAACCAGTTTTTCAGCCTTATTTTAGCTGTAGATAGCTGAAACCTCACAGAAAAGTATAGCTACTGTACGGAATTAGTTTCAAAGCTTTCCTCACTATATTTCATTACCTTTAGTTTCACTATGACCCCGCATACAAATGAGTGTAACTCTGTTTGACTGTGCTGGTTTTGTGAGAATAGAAAGGCAATTCTACACAAGTTTAAATCTTATTTCAGTTACTTGTAGGACTAATAACTAAAATATTTTTACTCGTTAACAAACCCTTATGTAATAAACCGTCATATTAAATACCAAAAGATTGGTATTTATTGCACGCTGGGTGACGCAATAGGATGAGTGCCTCGCAGACTCGATTCCCGATGAAAACAAAATGTTTTATAGGTGTTGTTCCTTTGTTATTGGCATAAAAAAATGGCAAAAAATAGTTGAGAGTATGATTTGGTAGCAATTAAATAAAATGAAATTACGCTATGTAAGAAGGCTTAATTTCATGACAAATAGTAGAGAGTAATTTTCCACATTTGATTAGTTGATATATGCTGGAAAAATTTGAGTAAATAAAAACCAAGTTACTGACAATAGTAAATTAAAATAAAAAAAAGAGTCAATGTTTTGAAAACTTGCAACGGTTCATAAAAAAAAAGATGAACACGATACAAAAGTAATATTTTTTAGAAGAAAATAAGTAGCAGAATTTAAAGTAATAATTGTATTCAAATTAAATAAGTTTGAATTAAATTCCCAAAAAGATGTTTGTATATTTATGAAAGTGAAATGTGTCTAGATTTACAACTTCAAATAGTTTTAATTTGAGTTACGAGTATAAATCGAGGTGATATCGATTAAGCAGATAATGAACCTGTTACAATTTTGTGCATGTGTCTGACAACTTTATATAAGTTTTAAGATACTTGTTTAGACAAAAAGAAATTACATTTCTACTTGTAACATTTATAAAAAAAAAAAAAAACAACTAGGCTTTTTCACAATAAAAAAAATTAAGTTTCGTTTTAATTTTGTAAATTTGATGAAGTTTTATTCAAATTAACTCGCAAATATGCAACCAATATGAACATAAATAATTCTGTAATATTAATTTTTTAATATATTTTGAATCATGAACGTATGGTCTACATATAAGTACATATAGTTACATTTAATTTAACATACATATGTATGTAATGAAAAGTTATGAATAACTAGTCAATTAAATAAACTTAGTTTAACAGATTAGAATTAATTTGAAGAATGTAACAAGAAAGAAAAGTGTAATAATTATTGAAATTATTTGATTTTTACATGTATGAGTTAAGGTATGGTGAAAGTCGGTATATAGACATACCTTAATAATTAAAAGTTTAATATGTACTCAAAATTCTTTCTATTTTTTTGTTTATCATAAAATACTTATACATACGTCACATATTTCTTCTTTTCTAGATTTTTTTTTTGTTTTTGACTTTCTTTATTTGTATGCAGACGTGGCGTTACGATGTGGTTTTAATTATTTATTAGTCGGGATTAAAAAAAATCTCATTTTTATTTCATTATCTTTTATTTAACTTTTAATATAAAAATTCGTCAAAAATTATTATAATTAATCACATGTACATTTTTATAATCAAATTTTGTTAATTTTGATAATTATTCAAAACAAATTTAATTTGCATATCATGAGAAAATAATTAAATCCATATATATATACATACATACGAAAAAAATGTTGATTGAATTACAAAAGATTGAAATTTTATAAGTATGCGAAATCGTTTTATTTTTTTCACAGACAGATTGATAAAAAAATTATCCAGGTATTATAAATCATCAAATATTCATATACAGGGTGTACTTTTTTTACAATATAGTATTATTTTTCGTAGATGGGCAGATCAGATTGTACTGTACCTGAGTTCGTACACTGAATCAAAAATTGTTAATGTTAACTATATAGTTGTTGAGTTGCATTATCTTCCATTGTGCGATGTGAGTGTATGACCGTATATTTTCAATAATAAATTTATTGAATTTGTAGAAAATCATTCAGCGGTCACTAAAAGTAGTTACACTGTAATCTTTTCAACATTTATTTTTTTTTGTTTGAAGTAGACCTCTGACATGTTTCGAATGTTAATATTATATTTTCCGAACTTTATCCTTAAATTAGTATCACATTTTGTATGTAGTGTAGAATGTGTCACGTAATTCTATCATAGGGTAAAATCAAAAAACAAACACTGCCGCAGTGTTTATTTTTGATTTCATCAATACGGGGCATCCCATTTGACATGCTAACTAGCTACTCCGAATTTAGAAAAGCGTCGGGTCAATTAGAGTTTAATTTTTTTTTATTTCTCATTGTCATGATCATGATTGTCATTTCATTGTCATTGTACTCTCGGAGAAAAAAAACAAACACCTAGACGCATGAATAGCATTGACACAATGAAAATTCAGTCTAGCTGAATATGTATTTATGTATGATCCTATAAGATGGGTGATAGAAAATTTGGCTGTGCTGATAATACTGGGCAGTTTTTTTTGTTATGTCAATTTAAAAATGTAACGTTTGCGCTTAACAGAGTAGAAAAATATTACTTCAGTGATATTTTCATACGATATGTCTAAGAGCATATGGGTGATAGTATCCTCTGAACAAATTCGGGTGGTGCTTTCTCCCTCGAATGTAATTTTTTACCTTCATAACAGGAAGTGTCCTTCTCAGCAATGATATCGTATAAGCATAAGACCAAGTGAGATTTCTCAAACTCTCATATCAACATAAGAAATAATACAGCTTCTCTAAGATTCTTACTGGTTACATATATACCTTGTTCAATCTCCAATTTTTTTATGTGCTTTAAATTTTCAGATTTTTTTTCTTTCAATCGTTTTTCTATGATGCTAGAAGTTCTATTTATTAAATCATTATAATATGGTGTATTTTTTTAAAACCAAATTGATGATTTGATATTTCAAATAATTTTATATATTTTGGATGTAATTGGCAGAACAAACTAGTCATTAGATATGACTTTTTGTTTTTTAGTAGGGTTTGTTCAGCAACATTTTCAATATAAGTAAATGTAATTTGGTAAAAATTATTTATCAAAAAGTATTTTCAGTCGCTGAGGAAATCTATTCAAAATATTTAAAAAACAACAAAAAAATGGAAATTATTGTTATCTTCAAACTCAGTGATTTAGTTGAAGATGTCAGTTGTATTTATTTTTTCAAATATTAATATAATTTGTAAATATATTTTTAAATATTGAACTTTGATTTTGTTTTGATTTAAATTGGAAATAAAAAGAAAAATTATTCAATAACATTCATTCTAACATTCGTATTCACTTCATTTTAAATCAAATGTATATTTTTTAGACTAGATGTATTTAAAACATAAACATTCAAGTCTTGTTGTATAATGATTCTGAAATCTGAATTAATTTAAAAATAAAATGAATACATTTTTAATTTTTGAGAAAGATTAAAATTTTTTTTTTATTCTAATATCAAAATAATATAATAAAAATAATAAATAATTTATATTCATTCCTATTTATTATTGATTGTATTATATACTTTTGTTTTTTTTTTTTTTTTTTTTTTGCAGATCTAAAGTCATAAAAAATGGGAAAAGTTTTTAATAAAAAAGAGAATGAAATTATTGATATTGGTAAGAATTTTTTTTGAATATAACATTTTTAATTTTATTTATTTTTATTTAATTATTTGATATACATTCAGTCCCGGCTTGTGGGTTTTTTCTTGGGTTTGTGACACACAATTTTCGCTCTAAAGTCTCTTTTTGTTTTTAATAAACTGCCCATTAAATAAACAGGATTTTTTTCTATTATATTTGTAAACAAATAATAATAGTAGAGTATTACAAAATAATATAATTTATTATATGTTCTTTTCTATTACTCAATAAAGGGGACTGCGACAATATTAATCAGTGTAAAGAACCATTACAACATATCCATATATAACAATCTATTAGAATATTATATCATTTTAGAATATTTATTACATACTTCAAAACGGTCTCTGCTGATGTGATATCTTAAAATTTTCATTATCTTTAGTATATCTCTTTTATTTTGCATGGAATATTTATTTCTTCTTTTCTTTAAATAAATTGTTCCATTCCATTTTATCTTCCATTTCAAGTTAAAATATAGTTGAAACATAGAATAGTTGCACAAATCAAGAAAATTTTTGAAAAAAATAAATTTTGCCGGTCTAAACTTTAAAACTCAAACTAAGCTACCGCCTGAATTTCATCAAATAATCAAATCGTACCTAACTGTTAATAAAATACAATGATTTTTTTTTACTTTGAATCGAATTAGAATGTTATTTAAACTAGTGTACCGCATGTATTGTGCTTGGGGCCGCTTTTATATTTAATCTAAACCGTTGATCTACCTGATAGCAGACAAACACTAACATCGACATTTGCATATGGTACGGTTACCTTGAGCTCACACAAAAACGGCTAAACAAATGGAAAAACAAAATGAATGAAAATAAAAGTGTTCATGTAATTTTTATTCTAAAAATCTAGTAAAAACAAACGAAACCTAAGACTCAACTAAATTAAAATCGATTGATAAACATTTTTAGTTAACATCTTTCTAAAAAAACACTTGTCGAGCTATTAAAATACATCTGAGTTTAAAAAAATTAAAGTGTTTTGCATTTGTGATTTAAAATCGCAAAAGATTTGTTTCAAAAATCATTTAAATGCGAAATGCTTTGCAGAATGAGTCTAAGCAATTATAATTTAAAATTCATTTCAATTACAGAGACTTGGTATACGAAATGTGCCGGGCCTGTTCATATTTCATAAGAATAGTTATGCTCGTAAAAAGAATTAGAATATAACAGTCATTTAAGAATTATATAATATTAAACTATAGTATCAAGCAATGGAGGAATTAATTAACATAAAGCAAAAATGAAAATTTAAAGAGAAAAAAATTTAGATATTGTTTTAGAAATTTAATATATATATAATAATAGGTATATTATTTGTTCATTTCTTCATTTTATGATTGGCGTTTCCATGATAAATTAATTTTAAATTATATAAACCAGAAGAATATTTATGTATTTCATTTTAAAAATGTCGTGCTATATCTGTCGTATAAAATCTAACAAATATGTCCCGGATTCAAATTAATCGGGAAGGTTGTTATAAAATTTTATAAAATTGTTATATAATGTCGATAAAAAGTTAAAGAGGACACCAATAGTTTGTGTCAAACCCTGGAGTATTAAATTAAATGTAATCTAATGATTGTAAACCTGTAGGGTCAGGCCAACAATGATGTTATAGTTCATTAGTTTGGTGGGCAGCACTTCGATGAAACTTAAATTACATAAATTTCAAAAGATGACTTGAATGAGTATTTGCAGATATATGCGTTCAACGCCAACTTTAGTCAAGTAAGGTAAAATATACTTAATTCCTCTAAATAAATACGTAAAAAATACAGCAGCCAAATATGGTTTAGAGTAATGGTACTAGAATCTTGTACGAATATAATATCTAGCAGTAAAATCGTATTTTTATATATCTGTGTACTATTCGTACAGATGGATTGGAATATAAACTCGGTTTTCTAGTTTATTACCGAATTTTTTCGATTCATTAAAGTCAATTCGTTTTTATTTGACTCTGCCTTTTGCCTTTCAAAGCATTGTATTTAATATAATATGTACTAGCGGAGTTACTCGACGTTGTCCGAGATATTGGAAAATTCTGAGGAGCTTTCTTAGTTTTCAATTTGAAACGGAAAATATTATTTGATGTTTCTTTTTTAGAAAGCTAACCATTGGTTGGCTGTTGTAGGTAGTTGCGTGAATTGAACGATGAAATAAAAAAATATTGCCTTATATTCAAGCATTCTTTTATATGTTTTAATATTAAGTAATTTTTTTGCCATAAAGATACATACCGAGTGAATACGAATTCGTATTGCTGAAGATAAAAATTGCTTGTGCTTGAATTTGAATTATTATTACGAATTGTATTTTTTGTTAATTTATGGTTTTTTTTTCTCGAAAAGGTGGATTCGACACTAAATTACTTAATTTAAAGAATGTTTCCTCTCTCTTTTTCTTATGAGCTATGATAATAGATAAATTTATATTTAAAAATGAAACGGATATATACGGGCGTATTAATGTTTATTTTTGAAAGAGTATTTGAGTACAAATTTTTAGCTCAGTAACACGTTTTGTTTTTGAACTATTTTTTGGGTGCCAGAAGTTGCAAGACAGCTATCAGAACCAATTTAAATTTTGAAAAACGGTAAAATCAGTATTTTTTTATGTTCGAAAGAGTATCTGTGTACAAATTTTCAGCTCTGTAGCACCTTTAGTTTTTGAAATCTGCTCGATGGGTGCTAGGAGTTGTATGGCAGTTACCCGGAATCAGTCACAATTTTGGATAACAACATATCACGGGTTCGGTTCCAAGTAACAAAAAACCATCCTGTAAAATTTGCATGAAATTGGTCCATGCGTCTCGGAGGAGTTCTAACACAAACATACATACATATATACATACAAACATTCACTTTCTGTTCAAACATTCAGTTCTGACACAAACATACATACATACATACATACAAAAATTCTTATTTATACATAATATTATGCTTAGCTTTTTTTAAGTTCGAAAATCTATTCTAAAATATAGATTCAATTTAACTTTACTTTTAGAAATTTTGGTCTAGCAAATAAAATTGTATTCTACAGATTATTATAATGGTAATGGTGTAAACACATATCTCAAATATTGTGTAATAGCCTAAAATTGAAAACTTTAATTTTTATTATTAACAGTTTTTAGTTTTTTGATTATTTATCATTCTCTTAGTTATAAATTAAATTGCAAAGTATTAGAATACAATATTCGTTGTTTATTTATCTTTTTATTTAATTCTATAATTCATTTCATAAAGGAGATAAAAGCTTGTAAAGAGTGTGTATGAAAACTTTCTAATATATATTTCACAATGTATTGAATAAAAAAAAAAGAACAAGAAAAATAGAAAATTATTATAAATTTCAAATATAAATATAAATATGTATAGATAAAAAATTGAAGTAGAAAAATAATCTACTAATTAGAGGACAATTTGAAAAGAATAAAATATTATCTATGCATAAATATCCCATTTAATTTCCATTGTATTTATATTTCGTTCTTAGAACGAAACCATGTACTTTTATCAGTATAGCCATTCATCATACTTTTAATGTACTATGTTTTCTTTCCCAGATTCCAATGAGATTAAATTAAGTAGATTTAAGCGATCTTTATATGGATGGAGTTAGATTAATAGGGTCAGCCCAGGATAGATTACGTAAAGCACACCTGAGGAACGTCTTCTGAATTGACTTGGTTCTAAAATTATGTTATAATTATATATAAAATTATATAATATTATTATCGAAAACTGTAGTATGGCGACCTAACTGGACTAAAATACTCAAGATTGGAACGAACTTGGGAAATATATTCAATGATATATAATAATATATAGATCATCAAATTTTCTAGACCATCATCTATTAATGAAACCCAACATATAGAATTGGCTTTATTAATAATTGCGTTGAGGTGTTCATTGCATTATTTTTTATTAATTTTCAATATACGTATTGAATACTTATTCTTAAGCCAATTGCTAACAGTTTTTTCAATAACACGATGTACGAAATCCGACCAAAACCCTTGAATATATCTAAGTTAATAATTTTAAATTCAACATATTTTTCTATGCAACGATTCCATTTTGCAGTCAAAATAGTCAAAAGATTACCAGTTAACCTTTTTGATCTAAAACTATATCGGCAATAACTTAGATAAGACCTATTATACTTTAAGTTGGAATTGAATTATTGTTAGTAAAGCTTTTCACAGTAATGAAGTAAAGAATTAGAGGCCAATATTTTCAAAGAATGCTTCAAGTATCCTTTGTTGGGATTGGCTAGAATTGATGAATACCAGAAAAGCATGTAATTTTTATTAACATATAAAATATATTTGAACTTAATAATTTACATATATAATATATATATATATGAAAATATATTCTTTTGCAAACTACATTGACCAAATATACTGTCAACACACAACACTGTCATAATATAGGAATAACCAATTATAATTTTATAAAAATTAATTAATATTCTATTACATATACCTATTTAAATTTATCTTTTAAAAGATTATCCTATACATATGTCTATATATAATTAATTCATAAGTATATTTTTGTAAATTATTTATTCAATCTTTTAAATTTTTAATTTAAAAAAAAATTGACGAACAACTTTAAATAAAAAATATAAATAAAGACAATAGAAAAAATGCCTTAAGTCGGATGTTTCATAATTCATTACATAAACATAAGCACAAGTTGCAAAATAAATAACAGTTATTCATCTATAATCTACGTATCTAAATACTCGCGCATCATCTATCAAATTTAGTTCTTTAGAAAAAAATTAAAATTCATTTACCTTTGCTATAAAAAAAAACATTTTATTTTTTAAATAAAAACAAAAAAAATTAATTTCCTCATTTTTTTTTTTATTTATTTTTTTTAAATTTTGTTTAGTCTAAAGTCAAACTGGTATTTGAAGTTATTACCATATTATTTTTTTTATTAATTACTTTCATTATATTTATTGTGTTTTTGTTTTCTGTCTATAGAAATGCAAATTTAAGATGTAATTAAATTAATTTTTTTTTGCAATATTTGATTTTATTTAATTTTTGTTTTTCAAATTATTTATATTAATTTAAATAATTACAATTTTGTATAGAGTTATATTTTGATGAATAACATAATCAATTAATGTAATTCAATTTTAATTATCAACAAATTAAATTATGTATGTACACTTACTTTCGTTTCACTTGATCTGGTTTATATTTTATGAGCGTTAAAATTCTAAGCTTTAATTTTTATTCAATTTGAATGTCAATTTTCAAAAATTTAATATAATTTACAAAGGTTATCAGATCATTAACACTATAGAACCTTTTTTACAGGGTTATGTTTCTTTTAAGATGGCGTGGCGTGTATGCAGACATAATTCGCGATATTTGTGTATTTAAAAATGGTTTAGACACTTATAAATTACGTCTGGAATCGAAGGTCGTGCATGATTCTGCCTGCGGTTTTTAGCAATACTGATGTGGTTAGTATAGGGTTCATTAATCGAAAATGAACTGATTGAAAACATAAAATATATCAAGATATTAGGCAAACCGATATGGTGTTGTGGTTATATAATATGATTATTAAACAGAAGATTGTAGGTACATTTCCTTTATACACATTTAATAAAAACAAGATGGTTTATTTATTATTATAAATGATTAAGAATAATAAGTAGATGAATATTTATGGATTAAAGTCTTCTTCGATAGTTAATCCACCCTCCGCTTCATATTTCAAAACTTTTCTCTAAAATCTTTAGTGTGTTTTCAGTATGTATTTAAATTTATTATTATAAATAATATATATAAATATATAATGTATACTCCATAACTCATATACCGAATTAAGTAAATGTTATATTTGTTTTTATAATTATTTTGCAATTGACAATTACAGAAATTTAAACCATATAATTTTTCATTGTTATTTGATAATTATTCTTTATCAATGAATGATATTACGTATCTATATTAACTTACATGTACGATACTTTATTGTACTTAGCACATATTCCACTGTCTTTTAAACTGAAACCTATGACATTAAGGTATCAGCATTACAATGCAGTAAAAGAGGACACAAAGATGCCAACATATACATAATTTCAGAAAGGCAAGCTGCCTTAAAAACAGTGATTTCCCCAATTTTTGAAAGTTATCTATAGCTGGAATTACAGAAGCTTATTAAGCTAGCGGAAGGAAACAGATTTATTATTATGTGAACTCCTTTTTTTTATGTTTTGTTTTGAATTATTCTTTTTCTTGAACTTGCAATCTCTTATTAATTGAACTTAACATAAATTGTAATAAATAAATATATTTTGTAACTTGCTTGATTTAAGCTCGGAATAAGTAAATAAATAAATAAATAAATAATAAACGGGGAAGTACAATAGATCTTAAGAGGTTGCATAGAACTCTCCAGTAATAAAATTAATAAAAATGTAATGTTATTAATGTTATTTTTTTCATTAAAATAATAACAGGTAGCAAAACCGTTTAAAACATTAGATATAGTAACAAAAAATAATTATAATCTAGAAATAAAAATGGAGAAGTAAATAATTCAACTAAAAATTCATGAAAGTTGTGTTGAAAGGAAAATTAGTAAAACCTACTTAACTTAGTATGTATTAGTATCGCATAGTTTTTATGTGCGATCGTGAAAACAGTTTATATTTAAATTGTATACTACAGTTCACCACTTTTCATATTATAAAAATCTGTATTAGAGGACTGGGATCGTTTTGAAATATTAGAGTATTCATTGAATTTCGAAATGATAAAAACAAAACAAGATTTTGAATCTATAAATAATATAAATAAAATAATTAAATTTCCGGTTATTAAATTAAAAATAAATTGAAAATGGTTTAAAAATCGCAATTGTAAACAATAACAAACAATAATAATAATAATAATAATAATAATAATAATATCTAATAATGTTCAAAATACTTGTTTCATTTATTTAATAGAACCACTATACATAAAATAAAATATGGTAGTATATGTGGAAAAGAAGTTCAGATATAATGAGCTGAAGATTTGACATATTGTATAATGAAGAATAATGGTAAAGTCCGGAATCTGGCCGAGTGCGTCCTACGAATGTTTGTCTTTGTTTTTTTTTTTTACAGCAATGAGAAATAAGTTAAAAGGGATCCACAAGATTTATTGTATTGCAAAATTTTGAATTTTATTTTTTATTCTGATTTTACACAATTCTGATCTTACAAAATTGTGAATTTTTTAAAAATAATTTTTCCAAAAAATTTTAAAATTAGAATTTCGTTATGCAAAATTTCGTGATTCGAATTTTGTAATCCAGAATTTTGAAATTCAAAATTTATTGAGACATAATATTGCAATTCAGAATTAAGTCAATAATTGCTGTTCAATTAAGTAGTTTATATACTATAAACTAGGTCATATGTATATTGGGTTGGGTTCTGGCCCCGCAAATCACTGCCGCCGCAAATGGACTTATTGTTCTGCTTATTATAATGTAAGAACTAAGTAGCAAAGTAGACAGAAACAGAATATTTGTACCATCAAACGAACCTTGAATCAGTAATAATTGATTAGAAGAAAGTCATTGCTAATTACAAGAGTATTATCGAGAGTTTAATAGATGAAAATGAACAAACTCAATGAAACTCAATGAAACTCAATTTCTGGGCTGTAATTAAAAAACTATATAGTTGTCCCAAAAGCAAACATTGAACATAGAAAATGAGAAAGCATAGAAAAAAAAAGAAAACTCTAAAAATTTCATTGCGTAAAACATGCTGTTATTGTGCAAAATGGTGTAAAATAATGAATCTAAGCACTACTTACCACCACCACCAATCATAATAGTATTTTACATTAAAACAGTTCTAGATGAAATACTATTTGAAAAATTACTTCAATCTATTTGGGAACTAACCAAATATAAAATATACATGTGTAGTCTTTAGTATCTTCTCCTTCCGTTTACTCTATTCACGAAGTATAATAGCAATGCTTTGGCATAGTGTCTTGTATTTCATATTAAACTGTTAATATTGTTAAATATATTTTTTTATAAATAATTAAACAAATATTTTTCTATTACATTTTTTTTGTCACAAACTATACACTTATGAATAACTTGGTTTACTACCTATTGTTTGTCTTTTTGTATAAAATAAAGAAAATATATAAACAACACCATTAAAGTACATATACTTAGTTAGTTGTATTTTTTTAATCTTAGTTTTTTTTTGTGTAATAAATATTTAAGAATTTTTGCATCATATATAAAAACGAAGTATATGATAGTTTTATGCTATGTACTTGTTATATAATAACATCTTCGAATTTGAAGTTTATGTATGTAAATTATGTATATAAAGATTCTTATATTTTATTGAAAGTTTAATCTTCCGGTTTTTTATAGAATGTGCTTTTCATACATGACTTTTTTTTAATAAATATTATTGAAAACTGTTGAAATCATTCATATATTAAATTTTTTTTTCTTTTATAAGAATTATTATTAGATTTTTAATAAAATCGAACAGACTTAGATTAAAAAAAATATATAAAAATCTTCCGCAATACATATATGCATTTAACTCTTGTACAATAATTGTAAGATAATCATAGCATAAGAAAAAAAAAAAAGATAATAATGAATGCGAAGAAAATAGTCAAGATAGAAATCATTAAGAATGTACTTGAAAATTATTAGTAGCGTGTTTGGAAATTAATGTGATATTGTCGGAAAACTTTTTTACTTTTATTTTCAATAATTTTGAAGATAAAAATTATGTACTTAAAACGAATTTTTATATCTATAATATAGGTTTAAAATAATTTAAGAACGATACTATATTTTTAGTTATATATCACCAAGATAATATATATCTTTTTCGAAAAATGTTACAAGCAATTAGGTCGAGACCTTTACATATTTAAATAACACTCTTAATATCTTAAAACTATACTGAAATACGATACGTGAAAAAGAAAAAGTTACCGCAGGAGCAATGTTTTCATAAATTTTTATTTGTTTATATAAACTGAAGGCAAAAACAAATGTAATCATTTAACTATGTTTTACTATATTCGTTAATAGAAAACTTCTACATTATTTTTAAATCAGAACTTTATATTGTAACTATAGTTTTAACGTCTCTACAAGATGTTTAGCAATAAAAATTTTTTCCCAATGTAAAGAAAATGTCATACATTTTTTTAGTTGACATTTGATTTGAATGTAAAACAGGCAAAACAGCAAAATAATAATTACAGAAAATAAATTAAAATTTTATATGAATAGGATTACATAAAACTTATTTAACTACATATAATTATTTTTGATAATCAAATTTCTTTTTAGTGATATATTTAATTTATGGAATAAAAGTCTTAATTTCCTTTTACTAATAATTTATATTTTTTTTGCAAATATAGATGTTTCGGAAGCAACTTACTTCCGTCATCAGTGCTTCCGACTAATCGGACTATAGTTAAATTACATATAATTCATAAAATTCATAAAACCAAACTGTTATATAAAAACATGCAATACAGAAGTATTCTCAAACAGATACTTCAAACGTAAAAAAAATATTTAATATTTTTGTTAAGGCATAAGTCTTAACTTAAAAAAAAAGGTTGGTTTTTTTAATTCATCTCCAAAAGATTTAACCCAAGTTAAGACATAGACCCGTCAAGATCGAAGATAAAGAATGTTGAACATTTTTAACAACATTCATATTTCATTTTTCTGTGGTTCAATTTTAAATTTGTAATCATAATATGACACAACCTATAACAATATTACTTAACAACAACAATATTACTTATTATTTTTTAGTTGAATTTATCTTTTTTTAATTCAAAGTCGAATTTAATTTTTCTTATCAAATTCTATTCAATTACAATTTTTTGAAATCATTTTCGCAATTTAAAAATTTGGTAATATATAATGAGAAACTCTTCTTCTCCTTCCATTTACGATAATTAGGGCATAGAATAGAAACTTAATGCGAATAGAATAGAAACAATGCGAATAACATTTGACTTTTTTTTTTACGATGATGAGCTTTAAATAGACGCGACCTTTTCAGATCTATTGCACTTCTCCATTTGATTGTTTAAAATTGTGAAATTCAAAATTTTTGTAATACCATGTTTTGTTCGTACCAAACGTGATGCGATTATAATTTTTTACACCATTGAGAACCATTATAGATGTGGCATGTGGAATGCTTACTACAAAACTTAAAATAAATATGAAACACCTTTTAAGTACAATTGCAGGAGAATAATAAGAATATAATCACGTTTAATAAAATATACTATAGTGATTAAAAAAGTTAAATTATTATTTTAACTCGTTCATCAATTCTTTTTTATATATACATATTTATATGTATGAAATTACTACATGCAAAAAGAAGAAAATATAATTTTCAAAATAAATTCTTATAGTATATATGTATATTCACATTTATAAAACACAGGTCAGATACACAAATACTTTGTCCAATGATTTGCAATTTTTTTTTTTCACTTTTATTTTTTATTGTATTAATTTACCAGTTCTATATGCTAGTTATCTATAAAAAAAAAATTATAATGTATGTATATGATTTAACCTTCGTGAATTCTACCGTTTAATATAAATTACAAAAAAAAATAAATAATAAAAGTATTAGATATTTTAGATTTAGCTATCGAAAGTATATTGTAAATTGTAATAGTACTGCAATTATAGTATGGAATTTAAAAATTTCCCGTTTGGATTATTTAAGTTTACAGTAAAATATTTAGATCAAGTTTAGGAAACTTTTGATTGAACTAACGATTGATTTTAAGATTAGTGTTATATTATAATAACCTATTTCAATTTCAATTTATTTTACATATATGTAGTTAAGTTTTTGAAACTTTGACGTAGGTAATTATTTTCATGACTTGTGTGCTTTGTTTGAATTTCAATAATGTTATGGAAAAATCGTTTTGCTTTATTCTATTTTATTTGTAAAGTTGTCTCGATGTAGTTTTCTTTATAATATACTTTCGCAAACCGATTTGAATTTTGTAATTTGATACACCTTTAATACAAAAGTAGCAGAGACTTAATGCGAATATCATATGAAAGTTACTTTTGCACATCTTTTGGTATTAAACGTATTGTTCGTGTAAATTGAAAATGGATGTTTGAGGATCAGGTTGTATTTTACCTTAGTTTTAATTATTGTAATTTAATTTTAAATTTATAAGTACCTAACCTACCTTTTTGTTTTTATATATTTTATATCTGTAGTACAGTAGTGTATCATCATTGTAGTTTGTTTGTATGCATCAAATTTAAATAAATATTGGAAAATGCTCATTAAATTTTAATTTATATAACACTCTTACACTCAATATGGCCACGCTAATTTTTCGATTTCAAAATTCTGGTATATCTAGAGGTATTCAAACAAAATATTTATTTTTAATTCAATTTAAAACATGTCTTCTAGTAAATGATGTTTTTTGTAGAAATTGTAATTATATAAAACAAGAAATAATAATAACAAGGTAAATATTGTACATAATATTATCTAGATAATAATATTAAAGTTATGATTATGATAGATACAATGAATAATATTATGCCTACAACATGCAGTAATTACATATACAATCACGAAACATGTAAATCGTACTAAACATAAACAAATTTGAAGGATATGTAATTTCAAAAACAATTCTGTAATATTCTTACTTTTCTTGATGTAGTTAGTTCTTCAATTCTGTGTGTAAACGCTATTGTGAACTTAAAATCCTTGAGATTTCTTAAACTACAAACCCTTGAGATTTCTTAAACTACATTATAAAAATATTTATCTTGTGAAATTATGTTGAAATTTATTGGAGACACGAACCATAGTGATTTTGACATTAATCTTTTTATCACAATTTTTATGTGATAAAAAAAATTAGTCTACATATTTTTCTATAATCCATAATAAAAAGTTTATTGAAACAACATAATCCTGATAATATTACTATAACTTCCAATAGTTGTAAAATTATTATTTAAAAACGTATATAATATGTAAGTTCATAATTTATTTGAATGTTCTATTATGTTATATCTAAACTTCTCAAAGAAATGAGTGAAAAAATGTTTTGTAAATTTTAATTTTATTTCTGGATAACTTGTTCCACCACTTCCACGTGCTTACAAAACATAACAGAATACAGAAAAACAAAAGTAAATTAATGCATAAAAAATAAATTTTATTAAATTTTATGTATGTATACTTTTAAAAATTCTATTTTAATTAAAATAAACTATTATGTATATATTATATACATATTTATTGTATCAAATAAACAACATATAGCTACTTCTATTTTAATATGATATGTATGTACATGTTATAATTATTTTTTATTCCTATAAGTACCGATAATATGAAGTAAAATACAAAATCAAGATTTTCTCAGAAACTTGAATTAATCAAATATAGGTTATAAAAATATGTAGGTAAGGTATACAAACCATCTAATAAATTGTAAAATTCATATAGTAATCATATACCCTATTTATATATAAATATAAATTCAAAAAAATATTCATAACTGATACTTACTTAGGTACTTGTCTTGTTTTAAATATAAAATTGTTAAGATGAATTCTGCAGAATATTTAAATAGAAAAACAAAATAAATAATAAACAGCTGTAGATGACAAAACAGAATGGGAAAATATCGGCATAAATAAAATAGATATCAGATATGCATATGTATATAATGGAAAAACTAAAAATATATAATAATGTACCTACATATATGCATGTACATTATACAAAAATTTTTACTAACAATCCTAAGTCCAAGTTCAAGATTTTTATTAAACCAGTTCATTACTTTTTAATATTTATATTTATATAATAAAAGTATTAAATTAACAATACCATATAAAATTATAAATATATACTTAAATATATACATATTAACATATATAGTAGGTTTTTTTTCTTATATACAAAATAAATATATTCTGCGATAACTTTTTGGAAAATTAAATAATTGAAATTTATATATAGAGCTTTAAGTAAAAATAACCAAAAGCAGTACGGTTAAACAAAGCAAAGCAAAAAGTTCATTTTTGTAAATAACGCGGATCACTTGAAGTTGGTTGTTTATAAAATTTTAATTTATTCTTGGATTTATTTCACACACGAGTATGTTTATTTATTTAATTGTATTTAATTGTATTATTTATTTTGTGATTGTTATTTCCATTTATAACTTTTTTTCAGTGAAAATTTTTGTCAATTTAGACTCAAAAACCTTATAAACTTAAGAATTAAAAAAAAATATTATTAATTTTTCTCTTGTTAAAAAACAGAAAATAATCTATTCTTCAGTTCAGTTTCGAAAATTAATAAAAAGATTTTAAATATGTAATATTATTTTAACATATCATGAAATTTTCAATTAGTTGAATTGCTTTTTTTTTAATTGCAATTTATTCAAATATAATTTTCGAGGATGACAACTAAATTTTCAAAATCGAAAAACACAATTTTCGAATAGTTCTGGTTGATGCCATGTTTATATTATTATTTATTAAGTTTACATAAGATAGTACACTCTCTATAGAAAGATAAATTATTAAAGCCAGCTATAATTTTTATTAAAAACAGAATAATATACAATATTAGAGAGAGAGACATTAACATAACATAATATATTAATTTAATATATTACAACGTTATCTCAAATATTATTTCTTGCACACAAACACAATACGATAAGGAAAAAATATTTTTAAAAATAGTTTTAATAATTATAATAATAATAATAATAACAGTGATAGTAACAATGACACATTTAATATACTTGATCTATATCAATATCTTAAAGTATATTTTAAATGAGTTTTAATTATGTAGTAGGTATTAATAATATACAGGTGCTTATGCGATAGATAATTTATTTTAAATAGACTTTAACCACAAATTAATATTAATTTGTGCTTTAATATTATCAGTAAATTTTAATTAAATTTTAAATATATTTATTTGAATCGATGTCTAGATATTATTTTTAATTGTGTAATTTGTATGAGTTTAAATAAAAAAATGTACATACGATTTACATATGCATGTATATACATTCTTTACTACATACCATACATTCTTGGAAAACCTTTGAACTTATTCTAAAAAAGTATATATTAATATTATTAATGTATTCTATTTCTATATATAGCTATAATTAATTGCAAAAAAAAAATAATTTTAATCGAATTACATTATTTATTCCTAAACAATTTTATTTGGTATTTAACAGTTTATAAAAAACGTTGGATTTTAAATGAAATTAGTAGGCAAATAAATCGGTTAATATTTTATTTTTATTTTAATATTAATACATTCTAGTAAGGTAAATTATATTCTACAGTTTGTATTATGATGACAAATTAGGCTTAGGTTACAGTTACAGTGATTCGTAAAATGAATATGTACGTACATAAATTGTTTTCAATTTCACTGCAGAGATAGCAGAAAGTTATAATGCAAAGTTGTAAGAATGGTAAAAGAGATATTCTGAAAATAAAAAATTTAGTTTCAAATTTTAACAATTTATGTTTAATATTTTCATATAAAATTAATTTTATTATATTCAAAATGATAAAATTGATTTTTTAGGAAATTCTTAACTTAAAATGTAAAATCTCGAAACAAAGAAGATGTTAAATAATAATGAACGAAGAAAATATAATTGCCTTGTTTGATAGCAAATTATACAAAAATTATAAATAATACGTAAATTATATTTTATTCAAACTAAACTTTACAATATTTTAAATTCTACTTTTTGTAACATTTAAAACTGTTTCGTTTTTTTAACTATTTATTATTTTTACAGTGAAATTTCAATCTTTCGATCCCACGATCACTTAATTCACAATATTATCGTGACTGTACATATTCCTTTTTGTTTTTCGATCGACAATTTTTTCGGTGATCTTCTTATTAAGAATTTTAAATTTGATTCAGTCATTGCTATCTTGGTCAAACAATATTTACACCTTCAGTACCTCCTTAATAAAATTGTGAATGATTTTTTTATTTATGGATTGATAAATTTTATATTTATTGATGATAAACTAAATTTACATTTCTTTATACTTACAACTAGTGCTAGCATCGAAAGCCTTCTTCAACCTAATTATTGAATTCAATTATAATTAAATTTAATTATTTACAATTTTTATTTTATACTTAAGTATAACCATTGGTTAAAATAACTATATAAAGTATTATTAATAGAGGAAAAAAGATTTATTTAATTTTTCTTACGCTGGACAAATATGTTGGCGGTTTGTTTCAAATCATCCACATCCACCTCATTTTTTCGGTGATCTTGTTAAAAATTTTTAACTTGTTTGGCTATTTTTTCCAAAAAATCTTCACTCATTCTCATTTTATGGTTTTTAACTCACCTGACTCACTCATTTAGTCATTTCTGTACCAAATATATAGTTTTTCTTAACTATTTAATTATTACCAGAAGTTATGTATAGGAAGGAACTGTACATAATTTTTGTTATCACCTTATATCGGTAATTCAAATGTTTAATAAAATGTTTACTGATTCGCTATTTTTGGAAACATAGCGAATGTAGGTTATCGTAGTAGGCGTAGGCGTAGGTTATCCTAAATGGTACCTAATTTTTTTTTTTAATCCCTATAGATGAATAGATTAAAGCAAATGAAAGTATTTAAATTTTAATGATTCATAAATAAAAAATGAAATAAAAAAAATATTTGATTAATTATTGACACCCAGTCTATCGGTGTTGTTTTTTTGTTTTCTTTGTCATTTCATATAATTAATAATGCAGAAAAATCATCAAAATTTGTATTCGCATACTTAATTATTAAAATAAGAGTGCTAATCTGTAAATTATGGAATGTATAATGACTCCATATGCATACACTTTAAGGTTTTTTGTTTGTTTCGTTTACATTTGTTTTGAGAAAACACAGACAGTTTTTTATATTTGTTTTTGAAGCAATAACAATGTTTTAAATATTTTTTTATTTAAAATCATAATAATTTTTGAAAATATGCGTGAAAGAATTACTCATTTGATTAATCAATAGATTTGAAATTTTTTATAATGAATTTCCAGTTTTATTTAATTTACTTTGAGCTTTTGCGAAATTTATTAGATAAATACAAAGAAAAAAAATGCTAAATGCAAACTTTGTTACTTTTTATTGATAGAATTAATTTATGAAGGTTTTCTTCTTCAAAATTCTAAAAGCCGGTTTCAAATTAAAAATAAAGATCAAACTCATTTTACGACTTGCATTTAAAACTTACAGTTTTAAATATTTGATTTAATTTTTTTGACCGTTATAAATTAATCTAAATATATTTATTAATTTTTTTACTTAAAAATTAATATTTAATAGTAAAATTAAATTTACAAATATAGGAAATGAATAAAATTGTATATATTTAAAAACAAAATAGAGAATCATAGAATATTTACCAAATTGAATAAATTAATAATCAAGTTTTTTTTTCTATTTCGCTGTTTCAATTTTTATCAAAATTTATATTTATTTATGTGTATTGTTTTTTAAAATCTGCGGGCTATGTCATTTTCTTATTATTTTGATAAAAGTTGAATAAATGAATTAAATATACCTAGTTGTTGGAAATATTTTTTGTGTATGTACTTTGTACATATTTTACAAAGAGAGAGAATTCTGAACACTATGGAGAAAATTTCTCTGGACTAAAACATTAATTTCCCAGTGTCCCAATCTTCAGTTAATTAAGGGAATTATTATTATCCTCCTGAGAGTCGCTGGGTGTCGAAATACAATATTAAATCATGAATCTAAAATAAATTAAACCGCAATCAACCAAATGTAGTTCAACTTCATCAAGTACTAAGCTTGCTAAAAATAACTTTACTGAACGGAATATGTATGGAAATAGAATAATTAAATGTATGTTAGTACTAAAATGACTGAACTATAAATCAAATAATTTTTTTCTTTCATTTTCTGTTCCCTTTAGAAATAAAGAACTTCGGTTTAGCTCGGTTTTCTTGATTCCGAAGCTGCGTATGCTTCAGTTTATTGGATGAAATCATAAGTTTCTCAAAGTAGTTGGTTAGTCTTAGTGTTGCTATTCTGTCTAGTGTCTTTCACGTTCAACTCGCCTAGTTAAATCGATGAATTGCATATTTCCAAATGCCAATTGATATACTTACACACAAATTATTATAAGCACACATTAATATCATAAGAGCGTAAGCAATTGTTAACACATAGTTTTGTGTTTAAATAGTGCTAGTATTTTAGTAAGGGTGTAATAAAATTTACTTTCAGCTACACGTAGTAAATAACGGGTCATTAGAACATCTACAAAGCTTAATCTAGAGTAAAAACGATCTAGAGTAAAAAAACAAGACATTTTTGTGTTCAGTAGTTTCCGTTAATTGAACTTTTTTGTCCAAAGGTGTTCTGATCGGCGTTTAGTAGATTAACCAAAACAGTTCTAAATTGATCTTTTTTGTTCTGATTTTTTTTGAAAATTTGTTGTTTTTTCTTAATTTTGACAGTAAAGCAAGAAACGAATTCACCAATTAGAGTAAAAATTAGAACAAATATAATTTAATAATTAATAAAGATATAATATAACTAATAAAAAAAAATATATAAATATATAATATACAAAAATATATTCCAAATAATAAATAAAATTTAATAAAAAGGCCCACATTCCGAAAAGAAAAAGGACTTATAAAGTTGGGTGTTGGCCTACAGATTTATCTGTATTCTGTAGGATCAACTGTTAAAATAAATAAATAAATAAATAAAAAAGTGCTTGACACTTAAGTGTCATTTACTATGTATGATAGCTTGAGTGTTTGACTTGAATTCTTCTTGAAATCTCAAGCTGTGTATATTCGGTTGACCAACTTGAGTTTCTGTCAGCTTGAAAATAGCTTGAGCTTGACATGTATTTTTGGTAACATAAATTTTTCGTCTAAAATATATAAAATTTTCTATAAATTTAAAGATATAAAATATATAAAATAATTTTTTTTTTATTTATTTACTATTTTAAATTTCTATTTTTTAATTTCACTCTAAATATCAACAAAAAATCGTAAATTTTTAACATTAAATGTCAAACTCTCAAGCTGGGTATTCGGTTGAAATTTTCAAGTCATGTAAGTAATCTTTTGTGATTAACTTGAGTGAAGCTGATTTCAAGAAAGTAGCGTATACATAATGTTGAAGCTTTCGTGAAGGCTACTTGAAGCTAACCAAAACAGCTTTGTTAATATTTTATAGAAGAAACTTAATAACAAAGAAATGTAATAAATCTAAATCCAAAAGATCGTTTTAGTATAATAACAAAAATACTCAACGAAATTCTGTAGTTAACTGACTGTTGCCGTTGCTTATAATTTTGTTTGCCAAGCCAACCCTAATTATTATGACCGTTCCCGTACGCACATCTTGTAAAAACTTATCCAAGTTTTTCCAAGTTTTTACCAGAAGTCGTTCCTGTACTGAGAGTTTTTTCTAAAAACGAGAGAAAACATATGTTTTCAACTTCGTTCAACAAAGTTCAACAACATTCTCTCGAATAAGTTTTTGCAAGTAAAAGGACCGTTCCCGTACTTTTCTGGTAAAAACTTGCAAATGAGAGAAAAGAGAGAAAAAAAAAGAAAAAAGAAAAAAGAGTTAAAAAAACTCTCATCTGCAAGTAAAAGTACTGGAACGCAATTCTTGTAAAAACTTGCAGCTGTCAAACAGCTGACAAGCAATCTGACATTCTGAAATTAATTTAATTATAAACAATCATTTTAAATTTCCGGAGGTGTTTTTTTTAAAGAATTGTACATAATTAAATTTAAACGAATGGCAGCGGAAGATATAAAAAATATATGTATATTACTAAGTAGCGATTCGGATTACATTTTTATTACATTTTTTTAGTGAAAGCGAAACTGAAGAGTTAAGAAATGTAATTCTAAAGCAAGTGCTGTTGGAGAACTTTTTACATAAAAACATAAGACATTGCATTCGAAACTATTTGGAAGAAATAGTTCCAGGTTATTGTGAAGAGGAATTTGTAAGACATTTTCGTGTAAGCAAAAATGTTTTCAAATATTTATATGAAGAACTGCAAACATTTGAAAGTTTTGCAAACCTACGTGCAGATAAAAAATGTAGCTCAGAAAAACATATAGCTGTATTTTTATGGTTTGCGGGTCATGAAGCTTGCTGTTATAGAGACTTAGCTGACGATTTATCCTTATCAAGTGTATCCGTATTATTAAATTAAATTATACATATATTACAATAATAAAGAATTATGAAATTTATCCTCCACTAAATTATATTTTTCATTTTTTTTAATAAATTTCATTTAAAAAACAAAATTTTGCATAACAGACACATATGAGAAATTACAAAAGTAAATAAAAACATAACCTAAAAAATACAACAACAACAAAAACAACAACAAAAATTTACAGTATTTTAAAGTTTTTACAAGTTAAAATTTTACTTGCAAAAACTTATTCGAGAGAATGTTGTTGAACTTTGTTGAACGAAGTTGAAAACATATGTTTTCTCTCGTGTTTAGAAAAAACTCTCAGTACAGGAACGACTTCTGGTAAAAACTTGGAAAAACTTGGATAAGTTTTTACAAGATGTGCGTACGGGAACGGTCATAAAATTTTAACTTGTAAAAACTTATTTATTTATTTATTTATTTTAACAGTTGATCCTACAGATAAATCTGTAGGCCAACTTTATAGGTCCTTTTCCCTTTCGAAATGTGGGCCTTTTTATTAAATTGTACTAATTATTTGGTATATATTTTTGTATATTACATATTTATATTATTTTTTTTTATTAGTTATATTATATCTTTATTAATTATTAAATTATATTTGAACCGATGTGGTTGTATTGAAAATTACTTTTTTCAGTAATTTTCACAATTTGAAAAATTTTTCGGTTCTCACGGGGTTTGAACCCGTGCTCCTTCGGTCGTTACATGTAAAAACTTATACTTTAAATTTTTGTTGTTGTTGTATTTTTTAGGTTATGTTTTTATTTACTTTTGTAATTTCTCATATGTGTCTGTTATGCAAAATTTTGTTTTTTAAATGAAATTTATTAAAAAAAAATGAAAAATATAATTTAGTGGAGGATAAATTTCATAATTCTTTATTATTGTAATATATGTATAATTTAATTTAATAATACGGATACACTTGATAAGGATAAATCGTCAGCTAAGTCTCTATAACAGCAAGCTTCATGACCCGCAAACCATAAAAATACAGCTATATGTTTTTCTGAGCTACATTTTTTATCTGCACGTAGGTTTGCAAAACTTTCAAATGTTTGCAGTTCTTCATATAAATATTTGAAAACATTTTTGCTTACACGAAAATGTCTTACAAATTCCTCTTCACAATAACCTGGAACTATTTCTTCCAAATAGTTTCGAATGCAATGTCTTATGTTTTTATGTAAAAAGTTCTCCAACAGCACTTGCTTTAGAATTACATTCCTTAACTCTTCAGTTTCGCTTTCACTAAAAAAATGTAATAAAAATGTAATCCGAATCGCTACTTAGTAATATATATTTTTTATATCTTCCGCTGCCATTTCATTTAAATTTAATTATGTACAATTCTTTAAAAAAAACACCTCCGGAAATTTAAAATGATTGTTTATAATTAAATTAATTTCAGAATGTCAGATTGCTTGTCAGCTGTTTGACAGCTGCAAGTTTTTACAAGAATTGCGTTCCAGTACTTTTACTTGCAGATGAGAGTTTTTTTAACTCTTTTTTCTTTTTTTTTTTTTTCTCTCTTTTCTCTCATTTGCAAGTTTTTACCAGAAAAGTACGGGAACGGTCCTATTATATTTGAGTATTTGACATAGATATATAAAATGACATTTGAAAAATTATTTAATTTGACGAGTTGAATTTGAATGTAGTTGAATGTCACAGTCACATCACATTCAATCAATTCACATCTCAAATAAACGGGCACAGTTTAATATGTGTGTTTAATAAATTTAAATCTGTATTCTGTAACATAAAAATTGTGATATAAAAGAACTTTGTTTTATTTTTATGCTTTTCGTTTTATATCTGATATTCAATTATTTGTTTATGATTTTAAAAATAAGTCAAAAATATTTGGACTTATGGACATGGTTAGCGGCAGCGACCTTTTATGTAAGGACGGATTTTAAAATTCTCAAATTAAATTGTTAATCTAATAATTTTAATTATTTCAAATATGTATGCATATGGATTTTCAAAATGACATATATTTGAAATTTTTATTTTATAATTTATAAATAAAATCCAAGAATTGTTCAATTTATATCATATCAGGCACAATTAAACATGATAATGGAATAGTGATTTTATTAATTTTTTTTGATTTTTTGTTAATTAAAAATATCTCAATTTTCTAGATAGTCACTTTTTGAACAGATCTGGAGGTATGGAAGAGGTAAAAATTCAAATAAAAACTTATATAAAAGTATCTTAATTTATATTTTTTTATTTCTTTTTAGGTAGTTGCAAGAGCAAGATCAGCCTTTATAAATGGAAAAACTAAAAATATTTCATTTAGGTAAAACAATAGACTATAATAATATTATTTTAGTTTATGTTATAAACTATAAAATTGAATTTCAAAAAATCAATCAAATTAAATAACTAATTATTTTAGACGGCGTCAATTGGAACAATTGCTTAAATTATTTGAAGAACAGGAAAATGAAATTATCACCGCATTAGAATCAGATTTAAGAAGACATAAACAAGAAAGTACTCTAGTAGAAGTAGAGATTATGAAAAATGATGTTCTAAATATATTGTATAATTTAGATGAATGGGTTAAACCAGAAAAGGTAATTTTTATAAACCAACTACTTCTAAAAATTATTAATAACAAGTTATTTGACAAATTATTTTAGCCTGAAAAAACTATCGTTAACCTTTTGGATGATGTTATTATCTACAAAGATCCTTATGGTGTTGTGTTGGTTATGGGAGCATGGAATTATCCTCTTCAGTTGTTATTGGTAAGGATATAATTGATTTAAACTAATTTGCCTTTAACAAATATGTAAAATTAAATTATAATTTAGGTTCCAGTGGCTGCAGCTATTTCTGCAGGAAATTGTGTGTTAATAAAACCAAGTGAAGTATCATCTAATTGTGCAAAATTCGTACAGGAATATCTGCCGAAATATTTAGATAATGTAAGTTAAAAGTGAAAATAAATCTAATTAATATTCTCTACTGAAATGTACATATAAACGTTTTGTTTTTTAATTGTGTTTGATTTTAGGAATGTTATCCCGTTGTGTGCGGTGGTGTGAATGAAACAACAGAGTTGTTGAAACAAAGATTCGATTATATATTCTTCACAGGATCTACAAAAGTTGGAAAAATTGTATACGAGGCTGCAACCAAACATTTGACACCAGTAACCTTAGAGCTAGGTGGAAAAAGGTGTTATGCACAACTGAAAATATTTTTCATCATAAAACTCACATTTAATATTAATGTTATTTCTTTTGATTTTAGTCCTTGCTACATAGATAGTTCTGCTGACATGGAAATTACAGCTAAAAGAATATTATGGGGAAAACTAATAAATGTGGGCCAAACTTGTATAGCACCCGACTATATTATTTGTTCGAAAAGTGTTGAGAGAAAGTTCTTAGAAGAGTGCAGTAAAGTCTTAAAAGAGTGGTATGGCGATAATGTAAAAGAAAGTCCAGATTTATGCAGAATAGTCAATAACAATAACTTTCAGTAAGAATAAATAATAATATTTTTTTTAGAAATAATAGATTAAATTTATAAAAAGACAATATCGTTGGTGATCTGAAAAAATCTCTGCAAAATGAAAGAGACAATTAAATTGATATATATATATAAACGAAACGCAGGTTTATTGTGAGCATCATATAATAATATCAAATTTTATAATAAATTCGTTGTAAAGCTTATTAGATTATTTCAGATCACCAGCGATTTATTTATTTACTGATATGTATATCAGTTTACCTGCATTTTAGCAACCAAACTTTCGACCCCCATTTATTTTATTTCGATGAACTAGACTAGGTCGATAAACCTATAAAGCATTTTTCTTTCATCGGGAATCGAACCTGGAACCTTTCGGTTGATTTGTATTTTGAAAAATATTCTTTGAACTTTTTTTGGAAGATGATTTTCAAATATAAAATTAAAACTTTTTTTTAAAACCATATGCTGAAATAAAAAATAATTTTAATACTTAATTCAATCAAATTTAAATATGTATTATTTTTAAAAATTTTATAAACTTTATTTTTAAATTAAAGACGCCTTCTTGGTTTAATGAAATCTGGGAATATAGCTATTGGTGGAAAATATGATTCAACAATGAAATTTATTGAACCAACTGTGTTAATAGATGTAAAAGCAGAAGATCCGGTGATGCAAGAAGAAATTTTTGGTCCCATTCTACCTATAATGAATATTGATAATGTTTACGACGCAATTAATTTTATTAACTCTAGGTATTTTAGTTTTATTTTATTATTTTCTAATAGTAGTGCACGTTTTTTCATGATATACATTATTTAATCATTGCATCCTTAATAATTTACTTTGTTGAGTTTATTTTGGAAAAAAAATCAACGCTTTGAATGTTTTTGAAACTGTAAATGTAATAACATTTTATTGTGTTTGGTCAGAGAATCACCTCTCGTAATTTACTTATTTTCAACTGAATCGGAGGTACAAAATTTATTTACACAACGTACAAAATCTGGATCAATGTGCATAAATGATACTGTTATGCAATATGTTGGTAAGAAAAAACAGTAATAAAGTATTATTTTCGTAGATTGTTATTAATCTAGATTTTATTATTAAGTTAGACTATTGTATATTTTAAGATTTGTACTATTTGGTGGTGTTCTCTTTTATATATGTATCATATCAAATTTTTGCTGCTTATTAATTTATTTGAACCTTTTCATCTCATTTATTCATATGTAATACTTGCACTAATTTATATAATAATTTTGATAATTCATAAATAAATTTTTCTAATGTTATTAACAAATTACTTAATAATTATAAATTAATATTTGATGGTAATAGGGAACGCCCTCTGGCATTATACGCATTTAGCGATAATAAAGAAAATATTAAATTGTTAGTTAACAACACTTCAAGTGGTGGAATCTGCATAAATGACACTGTCATGCACTGTGGAGGTACATATATTGAAATTTTCTTTAAATTATATTTAAAAGCTAAATAATATTAAATTCTTCGAGCTAAATACTTTGTAAATATTTTTTGTAATTAAATGAAAATATAAAGATATAAAATTTCGGGAGGGAACCTGTCCCTTATATTTTCGCAGTCGCAAATCTTTAATTTTTAACTGAATCGTGTGCTCTGTTTTTTACCACTCTAATAAAATGAATTGGCAATTGCTAATTAATAGAACCGAAAAATAAATGGAGATATCTCAATATTTTTAATTTTTGTATTTTTTTTATTAAAAAGAACATTTAAAGTAACTATTTGGGACAGGCAATATTGAGCAGTTGTAATAGTTAGCTGTGGAAATACATCTTATGTTATTAATCAAAATTGAAAAAAATACAATATGAGTATACATATACATATATTTTCATTTTATCTATTCTTATTACTAAATAAAATCCTATTAGAAGTAAAAGGGTAGAAAACTTATAAAATAAATTAGTTGGTTGAAAGGATTTAGAACACTTAATTAAATCTTCTATACTAATATAAATAAAATAAATTTTATTCAAAATAGAAAATTAGTTTAATGGCATAATAATTATATTTCTAATGACTTAGTTGATGTACTACCTTTTGGAGGAATAGGAAATAGCGGAATAGGGCATTATCATGGTAAATTTGGATTTGACACATTTACACATAAAAGATCATGTTTGGGTAAAAATTTTAACAAACTTGGAGAATTTTTATCATCGTAAGTACATGTTATCAAATATATTTATTTATTTTTTTGTTAAATTATTTTATTTTTTGGTTAAACAGAGGAAGATATCCTCCATACACAGAGAGAAAAACCTGGTTTTTATCAATGTTAATGAAGAAGAGGAGGCCTTTACCAAATTTCTATTTTTCACATATTTGCGCGGTGGGCGTTGGAATTGGTATTGCGTTTTTAATAAATTATTACATGAAGGTTGGTATTTAAAAATTACAAACTTTTTTAAATATATACATTAATATTTATATATTTTTAATTTTTATTTATCAGCAAGATGGAAACTAAAAGAAGCCTAGTCTGGTTGAATGAATAAAATTATACATTTCTAACATTCTTTATTATAGTCACTTATAATTGACAGGTGTATTTATATAAGCATTATTCTAAAATCATTATGATAATAAAGTCATGTTGTTTAAAGTTTAGCATTATTATCATAATTTATAAATTTTCACACATTTTTTTGTACATAAAAAGTTTAACACAAAAAAAAAATTATTTTTTTTCTTTATATTTTGAAAAGTTTCAGAAATATTACAAATTTTTTTTTTTTAAATCGAGTTCCAAATTTAGTACACTCAAACGATAAAAAACATAAATAACTTTTCTAAAGTTTAATTAAGAAATGCCTTGATTCCATTATAAAAAAATGTAAAATAGCATTCTATATTCCATTAAATTTTTGTTCATTCGGTTTCGGTTCATTATCTTCATTTATTGTTTCTGAGTTATTATTAACATATACATCTGCACTATTTCGAATTTTAATGCTGTTGATTTTAGTAGGAACCGTTGATCCGTTTTGATAGTAGGATTTTGCTAAAAACATATTTTGAACTTGGGTTAACTTATTTCGTGGAATAGAATCAACTGTTTCAAATATTCGATCATCAATGATTTGCCGATTATTTTCTGACGAAAGTTCGTAAATATGTCTTGGATAATCAATTGATGATGTATCATCAGAACTAGTTGACATTGCTGCAACATGATTTGTACGTATATGATATGGAAAACTTTTGTTGGCCCTTGACGGCCAAGTCAACCATAAAAATGTTGAATGTCCAATTGTTGTTAAAAAAGTTGTAAAACCAAATACAATACTTTCGCGTACCCATGCATCAAATAAATATATGCCCGATAAAGTTACAAATGGGCCACCTAATATCCATAATGATCCCAACATTGCAAATGGTAGGAAAAATCCTATTTTCTCTGGGTACTTTCTAACTGTGCGGATTGTGGATTGTAAAAATGCACACCACGCAATGCAACGTAAGAATGCTAATCCAAGACCTGCTGGCGATTCATATAAATTTAAAACTTCGCCAGGATCAAAAACTTCTTCACGATAAATGAACAATGATACATAAGTAATACAGTAAATATTTACAAATATGGTGAATTTAATTGTTGAACATATTGAAACACGAGCTCTTGTTACTGTATAACCTTTAGCTAATAAAAGTAATAACACTAAATACACAATATCAGATATACCCTGAAATACTGTTCCAATGGTTGTAAATGGACCAACACCATAAACAGCATATTTTGCCCATGAGACACCTAATATTATTATACCAAAATATTGTAACATAGCACTAACTCCAAATAATCTATAGGTGCAATGCAATAAATGTTTCGTTTTCAATTCTATAGAACACACGAAAATTGCCATTAACAGAAATGTGTATACTAAACTTTGTGTTAGTAGTATTGGAGGAATATCTACAAAGAAAAAAAATTAGTATAAATATCAATAATTTATAAATATGTAAAACTTTAATTATAATAAATGTATATTATATTAGATGTGAAAGATTTAAATACATAAATGCTTACACACTTCATCTGCTGAAAAATGTTCATGCCAAAAGTCACCAGGATGACCATTCGTCATCCGAAACCTGTATTTTAAATCTACACCATATTTACTTCCACAATTTGATATTGCAATATACCACCACCGATTTCGGGCGGATAAGAATCCTCCAGTACTGTTGCAAGTTACTGTAAAATCAATTCTCGTGGTTTCTTCAATTGGGGTCCATGTAAAGTATTCTTTTCCTTTAATTGTTTCAATAATATTGTTCTCTGTATTATAATCTGCAGTAAAATTTTCCTTTGCATTCGAACTATTAAAATCTGATGTAGCATTTAAAGTATATGAAGAATTAACTAAAGTATTAAAGTAAGTTTCTTCGGTATTAAGGCTAAAATATGTTAGATTAGAAGCTGAAGTTAATGCTTTTAATTTTGCTTTTTCAACTGTTTCATGTGCAGTTCTGCTAAAACATTATATAATTATATATTTTTTAAAGATTTTATTTCAACTTCAATATATCATTTTATGTTTGTATTAACTTACTTTTCTACAGGGTATTCCTTTGTTCTTAATATACATCCTGATTGAAAACTATAAGGTGCTCTAGCCGATAAAGTTATAATTTGATTGCTACTCACACTTAAAACAGATAATTTCTGAGAACATGTCTAAAAATTACAAATGATCAGAACATTAATTCATTAAGGTTTGTATTTTTAAGCACTAGAGCCTGGGCAGAAAAATTGTGCATTGTATATTAAAATAAAATTAATGAAAAAAAATAAAGCGTATACTTTTCCAGTTTTATACACAGCCGGCCACTGGTTTGGCTCATCATAATAAAGTAACAATTTTGGTTCACCTATTTTCCTATCAAATTCGATTTGGTACTCATATTGACCATATCTTGATATAAAGCAGAATCTAGCCAAAAATACCCAATCCTGAAAATTATTTCTTTATATTTTTTAACCAAAATTTGAAAATTAAGAAGTCTGATCAAAATACGTACTTTATAAGTTTTAATTCGACCTTCCAAGTATTTTCCTGATATTAGAAATATTTGAGTTTTCAGTATAAATAAAATCGAAATTATAATGTTTGTAAATAAATTCATTTTAATTTTAAATTTTTGTTAATTTTGCGTTTTCTACATTACAAAATATACTAATGCACCTTATAAGAAAACTAAGCATATTGCTAATTGCTATGCTGTGACGTTGTGTATAGTACATTTGAAGAAGTACATGTTAAAAATAGGTTGTTATGGTTATTTTATATCCAAACATAATCTAACAGTAAGATTTATTTGAATTGCGCAAAAATATAAACTTATGGATATTGGACTAGTTATTTAAATTCATATGAAAATCATAATATATATTGAAATAAAATAATTGAAGAATTGTTACTATAGAAAAATTCAAAAATTTTAGCTTGTCTTTTAGAATATTTCCTATCCAAAGACATTTAAGATTTATGTATATTGATTAAAAATTAAAATAAAACTGAAGGGTATTGGTATTAAAGTAAAAATCAATTTTTATATTCCAAGTTCTAAAGTATCAAAATCAAAGTATGATAGTATAGATAAAATCATGAGTAAAATTCATATTAGAAATATACTCAGATTAACATGTCTAATATTTTTGATTGCGTTTATAAATTATGTTTCGAAAATAAAATATTAAGATGCCTATCGTGATAATTACTATTTAAGTTAGTCACTTTTTAAACAAAAAAAAAAAATAAGGATCGCAAGCCGTAGTACAAATGGTCTTCAAAGATCTCTTTCTTTACAAAAAAATTATCTGTTAAGTTAGGTTTTACCAGTAATGTTTTAAGATTTTCATCTTAACATGCTGGTTAAAATTTTAAAAATTAAAAGAATCGCCAATAAATACTTTACTAAGTATAAATTATTTTCAATAATCGAATCGATTTTAGTAACGTACATATTTAAATAAAAATTATATTTCCTTTATTATAAATTTTGATATAGTCAATCTTTGCAATAAAAAAATTCAAATTTAAAACTGATCTTGACTATATCTCGATAAGGTATTCGTAAGAAATTCGACTTTTATAATGTTGTCGGTTTGGTGACCCTTTTTTTTCTAATGTATGTTCGATACATACATTAGAGATTAGAATTCGAGTTTTATTGAAAAATTTTTAAAAAACATATGTTCATACATACATTAACAGATACGAAACAATTGAAGATTTGATTAAAACATGATAAAAATAAGTAATTTTTTTTACAATACATATTTATTTAATTTTAATAAAAAAAAAAATTACCTCAGATACATAATAACAAATAGAATTATAAATTATCTTGAAGGAAAAATTATTTAATTTGTTTTCACTGTAAAAACTTACAAATTAAATTTATACAATTCCATAGTATGTATAATTAAAAAAAAAATGTATAAAAAAAAATCAACAGATAAAATTCACAAAATACATTTTAAAGACTTCATTCTTTATTATTTTTATTATTATTATTTTATTAACAAGTAATTATATTGCTTTTTATATAAATTTTATTATATTTTATTTTATTAGTAAAGGTAAGTTTGTATTGTGTACTTTATTTTCATTTTAAAACTCTTTAACTGTGTTATAAAGAAAATTAGCAAATTTTGATATTTGTAACGATTTTTTTTAATTAGGAAATTTAATAAAAAATAAAAACGCAAAATAAAAAACTTAATTGTTATTTGTATAATACCACTTATATAAATAATTAAATTGCAAATTTATATATATGTTTATATATGTACGTTTATGCAAATATATACATATACATATATATATATATATATATATATATTATATATATATATATATATATATATTTGTATCTATGGATCTATGCATAATTATAAAGGCACTTTAAGTTTAAGGCACAAGTAATAGAATTGATTTGTTAAATATTTCCTTATATGCTTATAAAATATATATATGATATATAGAATATATATACCCATATATTTTTTACATACATGTTTCTATACTATGTTTCTATATATATATATATAATCCAACTATTTAAAACATGCTAAAAAATACAAAAATATATTAAAATACTTGTATTTAATACATTTTCAATATTTGATGAAATTTAATTGAATCTTTAAATCACAATCCATGATTTTTTTATTTAAAATAGATTTTTACAATATAATATTATGTAGGAATTTTTATTAAATATCATTAACTCAATTGTTGTTTTTAAAATAACTACAAAATTTAAAAAAATACTTGAAGATACAAATGTCGAATTTACTAAAAAAATTTACATGTCTTTTTTCTAATAATTTAGCATGACAGAAATATTAAATATTTTTTGTCGCAATTCGTATTGATAAATTTTTCTTTCAATTCATATCGATTTCTGGTTTGAAATTATTTTCGAAAATTTTTATTCATTTTTTCAAGAATACGTTACTATTTTTTGTAATAAAATAATATAGGCACTCTTGATCGAAGTATTTTGAATTCGAATATTGACTTTAAATTTTTGAAAAAAGTATTTGATTCTATTAAATTCAATTATGTATGTTAATTTTAGTATACATATGTACATATGTACACACATATATTCAAAATAAATTAAAGTAATGCTATTTCAAAATTTGAATATTATCGGATTGTTTAATTTAAAATTTTTTTTAATAATTTTAATATAAATATTTCCTATATTTTAGTAATGTAGTTTGATACATTAAAATAACATTTTTTTTTTTTTAACAATGACATGTTTTAATTAGCTGCTGTTGCCATATTATTTCAAATGTTATAAAAAAAAGTATGTAATAAAAGCACTTATTAAATAGGTTTAATATACGGATTTCCTATAATTAATATAACTATAAAAAAAAATCTTTCTTTTTATCTATATAAGATGTAGTCATTAAATAAAAAAACTATCAAACGTTGAAATATAATGTTCAAAGAAATTATAGAGAATATTAAATCTTATTTGATAAAATATCTCATCTTGATTTCAACATGATTAAGAATAAAATACGTTATGAAACACCGATAGATCAGCTATTTATGACATTTTTGAATTTATTATTTAGAAGAATTTGTTAATTATATTTCTTAAAATTTTAAAATTTGATTTTTCTTTTATTTTTTTAAATTTTAACAAAATTTATGAATTTAAAATGTGCGGATGGAATAGGCTAAGGTAAAATTTTAATCTATTATTATTATTAAAATCTTATGTAAAGCTTAGGTGTATAATTACCAGATATAATAATAAGTAATATAATTATGTTAAAGGCTTAACCCAACCTATTATATTATTATAAATTGTTAGTATAATTTATTGTTAACGTTATTATATATCAAAAAATTTATCAGAAAAAAACTAACTTCTAATTATTTTGTCATTATTTCTAAAAAAACATTAATGAATATTTTATATTTTTGTTGATGTAGCAAATTTTTGTATGAGCATAGATTTTTAAATATTTTGATAAAATTTTAATACTACTAAAATGTGTATACATAATTTCTTGTATTGTTATGAACGATTTTTTTTTTGTTTTTTAAATGATATGTTTGAATTTAAATTATATTATTTTCTATGTATTAAAAAGTTTTTTACTACTTAAAATCTAATTACATTTTCAATAAAAAAATTAATATTGTTTATTATAAAAATTAATTATGTATTTTTAAAATAACTAACGCCAAGTAAATTTTAATACAATAATTTATAATCTAATTATGGAACTAAATTTTGAGCAAAGTGCCCCGTTTTATTCATTTTCATAATTGAGGACTTAGCATTTCCAGCTTGATTTTTAAATGCGCTTCTGTTTTCAATCTACTACTTTTAGAGATTTCTAAAATAGTATCGTAAATCTTTTTCTAAACCTAATTTCATATTCCATAATTCCATACACAAAAACAGTAATTGATTTTGTTAATTTGAATAAAAATACTATTTTTTTTATTATTGCATGAAAATTTGGAAAGTAAATAATACTTAAAAATTTTCAATGATATAACGCGATTAAATATTATATTGAGTTATTTTTCGTTTAACTTAAATATGGATAGCTTTCTAAACATTACAAAGGCAAAAATATTGCATAGTTGTAATTTTTCAATGTTATTCCATTATAACGATGAAATTACATTCTATGCAATATTTAAATAAAATTTTTTATTTTTTATAACCAAAAAAAAATATTTTGCTCCTATGGCGAAATAAACTTGGTTATCCATTTTACTTGGTAATATGCTTGATCAAACATTTTGTTAACAATATGTAGTTCATAAAGTTATGGGCAAGGCACTTTTTAGCAAATATAATCAATTCTTTTTTAAAAAACTGTTTAGAAATTCTTATACATATATTAAATTAATTTTATTTATAAATTTATTTATAAAAATATATCTCTTTTTGTTATACCAAAAAAAAAAATGAAAAAAATTATGTTTTATTTAAATTTTTTGATCAGAACTTTATCTACTTACTGATGTAAGTTAAAATTGCTAGTAAGCTTAATGGGGTTCGATTTGTGTTATATGTATTTGAATCAAATATTATGTAATATTGACTTTATAAAATAAAATAAAATGTTCACAATACAGTTAGTAAATTTATCTTAAAATCTAAATATACTTTTTTCATTACTCTGCATATTATTTTTTAATATTACACAAAGTGTTTAGACTTTTTACTGTCAAAATAATTAATATTGAAACAGATTCTTAAGGCTTTTATAATATATAAACTCAAAACATTTTAATTTTCAATAAAATTGCTTAAGGTTTCCTTAAATTTTTAAGAATATATCTTGTACCACTTTCTATCTTAGTATTTTATTTTTTTTTCGTTGTGTACATATTTTCAAATTTTATACCACTCCAAATTATCACCCTTTGGAGAATTTGTAGTGTTCATCAAACCTTGGACATCGGTTAACATATCATTCATATTATTTAGATTGTTTCCAAGCTATAAAAAGTATAATGTATAAAATATTAATATATTAAAATTGGAATTTTCAAATATTAATTACTTGAAGAGATGATACCAAATTATCTGCCCCATCTAATCCTGTCAGAGAGTCTAAATTTTCGTTGTCTAATCAAAGTTAAAATGAATGAATAAACAGTATGAATTTTAAATATTTGACTAAATTTTACCATTGAGACAGTCCATGCTATCATCTATATTTTGTAAAAAGTCAGAATTCAATGAAAAGTTGTTTGATGTCAAACTAAGACCACTATCTGCAGATTCTTGCCTTGTATGATCAGTAATTGCTGATAAAAATGGATCCATTTGAAGACCCATAGTCTGTTGATTTTGTCGTGTTAGTAAGTCCTAAAATAATTTTTTATGTAAATAATCTATAAAAAATTGTAAAAATAAATTAAATTACAAACCTGATGTTGTATTTCTTGCTGCCTTTGTTTGAGGTATTCTCGCTCTTTTTCCAAATTTCTTATGTTAACCCAGTTATTTGTTAATGAATTTGTGTCTGATCTACATATAGAATTTGCTCTTTGCCCCAAAAATTCACCTGTAAATATATACAATAAAATGCAATTATTTTGAATAATACATACTCAAATTGATTTCATTTTGACCTAATCTATATATGCATTTTTATAAAAATTAGTTTGCAAAAGATGTGCAGCTAAATACTATTTAAACTATTATTGACAAAATTTCTATTTTGATAATTTTGTTTTAAAAAGCTTGTTACTTTTCAAAGAAATAATTTTGAATTTCTAACTGTATAAAATCTACTAGACAATATAGAAACCTATTTTAAAATACTATAAAGCTTAAACAGGAAAATAATTGATTACGCGACTAGGTTTTACATGCAATAAAAAAATCAGTTTTTGTTCAAACATACTTATCCTTGGATCGAACCAAGAAGTCGTGCGATTGTTATGATTTATAAAATAAGTTTCTCCAGAATAAGTAGCTGCCTTTTCCCAACCTGCAGGTAGTGAACCTACATCGGTGTCTGAAGACTCTTTAGCTCCAACACCTGCAAAGCATACAACAAAGTAACTTAATTTTTTAACTTTTACTTAATGAGGTATACAAAAAGCAATTAAGATAATTTCTTTTCTAAATTATAGTTTAAAGAAATTTTCGAATATAAAAAATGAAAATTTATTCAAAAAGATTTTAAGCAAAACGAGAAAACTTATTTTATAGTGTTTTATTTAATGAAACGGGAAAACATAAATGTTGTGAGACAAGGTAGTCAATATTATTTAATGGAATTTCGTTTAGAATTTTGCATTTCTTGATTTTGATAAATTTTAATAGTATTTTTCAACTATACCAATCTTTAATTGTCGATTAACTTTCCCTTACAATATAAAAAGTATTAAACAGTAAAATTAAAGTAGGTACTATTACGAAAAACTTACTTGATTGTGAAATTTGAGCAAGAGGTTGTTGGTTGATTTTTTGAGTTCTAGGATCTTCCCACTGAGTTGTTTTAGTGTTATGGCTTAAAAATAAAATTAAAAAGTTTAATTTCAAAATATTGATCTCATTATATTAGTAGTGTTATAAACAACAAAAAAAAAACTCAATAACAATAGTTTAAAACTTACTTAAGATAATATATTTGCCCTTCTGCGGTTCTAGCTTGTTCCCACCCTTCTGGTAAGTCGCCTAATTCATTTTGTAATTGTATAACGCTGACCACATCATAGGACCGTTGTTTTGAATGGACTGGAATATTTATTTGTTGTTGTAAGTTATCGGAATTTGACGTAGCGGCAGCTGGTTGTGCAGTATTCGACGGTACTGTATTTGAAGTAACCGTATTTATATTTTTATTATTGCCTTGTTGATTTAATCCCGCAAATGTTTGCTGTAAGGACGCCGGACTACTGTGCGCTCTTGAATGACTTATTATCAAACCTTGACGTGTAGCATTTTGAATTGGTGTAAGAGGAGGATGTGGAGGATTATTATTTTGTGACCCTGTGCTAAATGCAGAATCAGTACTATTTGCGCGTGAATGAGAAACTGATGGAGTTTTCGAGCCAGATGGTGGATTAAAAAAAGAGTTTGGTAAATTTCTCATACGCAATGGTTTTTGTAATGGAATTTTAGAGTTTTCTGGTTTTAAAACTGTATCAAATAACGCTTGCAAATTATCATCGGAATCTTGGTCAATACGAACAACTAAATTACCAGTCTTTGATGAATCTGAATCTGTAGGGGCAATTCCTACAGGTACTGCATTACTTCCCATGTTACTAGACTTATTTGTATTTAAAGCCATTTTTGTAATTTCTTAATTATAATTTCAAAATATTATTTAAGGCACTTAGTAATTTTGATTTCAAAATGCTTATATTTCAAGTATTTAGAATTTATGCTTGCAATATCAAATTTACGGGAATCTAATTTCATACTTCGTTTTTCACATGAACAGGAACATGAAACGTTCACGGTTCATAATTTGTACCTGTTGCGTAGATAATAAAATTGCCTATAGCCAAACTTCTTTATTATTAATTAAGTGTAAAATTCCTCATTATTTTATTAAAGTTCAATTTAAAATATATATAATTTTAATTTTTAACATATTATTATTGTATTGGTAAAAATTAAAAATAGTTTTGTCTACGTAGATTATTAAAATTTATAAATAGTAACAAATTATTGGTAGTATTGGCACTTTTATTTTGATTATTATTATTTATATTAACAATTTTTCTATCAATTTCATATTCAAACTTTTATTTCAATAACATTTTAAATATTTAACTAAAAAAAAATTTAAACAAAAGGAAAATTAAATTATATTAAAATATATATGTAAAAATCTCCTCCCCAATTAAACAACTTCTTTTCTTGTTCTCGACTCGACTAATTTGTGCAGTTGGTAAAATTGTTATTTCTTAAATCTAAATGTTGGTAGCACTGGTGATTGTGATAGGTAGTATAAGTAGGAATACCGAATAGGCACCAGGTACGCAACACACTTACGAAAAATTAAAAATGATAGAGAAATAATGCTCATTTCAAATTAAAACAAATTTTTTGCAATTATTTTTTCAAAAATATGAATTTAATGTAAAAATATATTATATGTATATATGAATGCCAAGATATTTTTAATGTAGCTAATATTTTTTATCCCACAAATTTTTCTTAAATCTCTATCAGAACATTTAAGAGGTAGAGGAAGAACATCTCTGTTACATCTTATTTTTTTTTAAAGGACAACATTCGCTTGCTCGACAGGAAATAATTTTAGGAAAATGTATGTGTTGCCTAAAATTATTTTTTTTACATTTGTTAGTAAAATAATTGAAAAAAGACTAATAATTCTTAAAATTAATAACATACATATATTTAAAAACATTGAACAACTTTTAGATATATTTATTAAAATTACAATTTGCATATAATTAATAAAATTAGGTTTGTTCTTCATCTGTATCATTATCATCATTGTAATCTCTTAAATTTGTTGAACATTGTGAAATTGATAACTTTTTTGAGTTTGATGGATACAAACATTTTGGTCCGGACGATGAATTCGGAAATCTAGTTAAATATCTTTCCAATCTTAAAAATTTAATTGAAACCAAACGTTTATCGAACCACCATCCATTAATTTCATCGTGTACCATACCAGCATCTTGCTCACCAGCACAACGAACATATACACAGCAGCTCTGTTTATCAATTTGTATATCATAAATTTTGCAATTAAAACCAACTTTTTCTAAAATTGCATCATGTATTACTTGCGTTAAATTCGGATCGTCTGCTTCTGATTTGTCAAACATTTGTCGAATTTTCAAACATGGTGTTGGGGGATTTCTTATTTTATTAGTTTTATCAATAAACGCCGGGCTTTCCCATTTTTTTACAATATACGACTTTCGATTCTCACATGATGATATATTTTGATCGGCAGAAACAGTATCAATCCATTTGATCATTTGACAATCTTCACCATTAACTATACCCATTTCGAACACAACGCGACTTTCGTTTTGCTCTAAATATGCAATTGCTTTATTCCATGCCCATTCCATTTCTTTACGTTTATGAACTGGGATTAACATATCTCGCAAATGATTCACTACAATAGATTTTTCGTTAGGTGTGCGTTCAGCTTTTGCTATTGAATTATTAATTATTTCTTCTATAAAATGGAAAACTGATTGTTGTTTATTTTGTCTATAACTAATAACTAATTTGTATAATACATACACAATACCAAGGATAACCAAACTCAAAGTTAATGAACCGATCAAGAAAAAAAATTTTTCTAATTTATTGTAAATAGAACAAAATAGCGGTAAAGATGGACTTAGTATGGCATAGTAATTCTCTTTATTGTTTCTCAATTTAATAACCTGATCATATTCTAAAGATTCACCATATTCATTTACATGATTTACATGCCACTGTGGATTATTTTCAATTAAATACTCGGCATTGTGTAAATCGTTCGTTATTTTTCTGATATCAGCTATTGCACCATTCTTGACAATTTTATCAAACATTAAGCTTATAGCATGCTTTGAATTCATTGAAAACGCTTTTGTTCGATCTTTACAATGATGTTCTTGAGCTTTTTCTTGCAATATTGGAATTATGAATTTAATAATATCTAAAGCATCATTCACTTGGTTTTTGAATACACAGGTAATTGAATCCAGATGTTGATTTGATGAAGTCGAGTGTAATGAAGAATATTTATTTAAATTTAACTCATCCGGTGATTTACAAAAATTAATTTTTAAATTTTTTTCTGTAACTGTGCTTAATAAGTTAGGTGTAATATTTATGTACAAAAACGACAAAAATACAAAAAATATAGCAGTTATGCTGACAAGCGTACAAGGTATGAAATGTTGTTGCACACCATAATGTTCATTTAAGCTTGTCATAACATTTTTAAATGCAGTACTTGGAGATATACTATTAATATCATATGTATTTTCTCCAATACTGCTTCGTTTATCCTTAAAGTTGGATCTTCTGCTTAATCCAGTAGCGACTGATGACAAATTATTTGAATTGCCATAATTATTTTTTTCAGTTAAAATTTGAAATTTAGGTTGAATTTTGTTATTTGCTAAAGTTTCACTTCGCAAGCTCAAAAGTCTTCTCGTAAAATTACTCCGATATGATAGACTATCATCATTATTATTTGAAGTTATACTGTTATTTTTTGTATTGTACAATGAAGAATTGTTATACTCTTCATCTGAAAAATCGGAAACGTCATACGTTTCATTATTATTTGGATATCTTGCTCCATCTTGATAAGAAATTGTTGGCGACACATAAATGCGTGAGGTTGGTGATACTTTATGTTTATCGTATGATGATTTGATGTTATTGTTTACGGTACTTACAGAATTCGAAACAAAGGGAGACGAAAAACGAGAGCTTAAATAGCTAGAATTTTGTATATTTTTTAAAATTTTTGGTGCTGAAAAGCTTGTTAACCCACTTGCATTAGTATAATTTGAATTATATGTTTTTCTCTTGTATATTTCAGATTCTTGACGATTTTGATCAATATCTGATTCTTCATCAGAAGAAAAACGAGTCGCGCTTAAAATTTGTTTCTTTAGTTGTGTTTTTTTTTTATTTAGATGGTTCCGCAGTCTTTTAATTAATATTTTCCGAGTAGTATCAGTTATTGGTGTATTTGGGAAGCCACATTGCAGCAGATATTGACGTAATTCATTGTTACTTAAACTGTCCAAATCGTCCATGCTTTCCTTCTACAAAAGATAAATTAAAAAAAAAAATAAAATAGGTTATTGGCCTTTATTTTTTTGATGCTTAAATAATTTTCAAAGTAAATATTTTGAAAACTTTTTGACTACTCTTCTAAATTTTAAGATGCGTTACCTTACCATATACATAAGTAAGTCAAATTAGAACTAATTTTCTTTTGTGACTTTAAAATTAAAGTTAAAGTAAGGAATTTGAATTTATTTTAAATAATTTAGAATTTTACAAAATTAAAAACCAATGAATTACGCTTATAATTCAAAATAAAAAACAATTATTTATTTGTTTCCATGTTGAAAATAAGTTCATGTTCGATATAACTAAATTTACCTTATTTTTTTAATCACATGAAATGCCGCACAAACTAAAACAAGTTCAACACAGTTCTTAAAACAGTATTCTATAAATATATACTTTATTTGCAAATGTATTTGCCTTTAAATAGTAACTTTTGAATTTTAGTAAAGTTAAAATATTTTTTTCAAACAGGATTATTTTGTTTATAAAAATAATTTTCCATAACAAACCAAATTTAGAAATTCTAGCGCACTCACGTTTGGCGTTTGATTGATATCTACCGGGTTAATTCCTACGAATGCGTTCAGAATCTTAATCTGTTAAATAAAAATCGTAAATGAAAATGCATTTAATATTTTATTTATTTAATTTCATATAAGTTGTTAATAAAATAATATAATAAATATAAATCTAATTTTAAATAAAAATGAGAAAAAAAATTTTCCCAAACATCAAATATTGGTTATAAATAAATTAATTTCATGATTATTGATTAGTATTTGAGCTAATCTTTTCAGTTTCACCAATAGATATTATGTATTGTATTGATGTGTTTCAATTAATAATATAGTTATAATTTTTATATTCATAATAGTTAGGAAATTATTTATAAAAAAAATAAAAAAAAACACAATCCTTCAATGTTTTTGGCTATTTGCAATGAACATTTTTCGAAAAATTGTTTGAAATTTTTGAATTATTGCATTAAAAAATATTAAATATCAAATGAAAGATTGATAAAAAAGGTATTTTCTAAACGAGTTTCAAAATATATATTTCCAAGTGACAATCACATCACACTATGACAGTCCATTAGATTTCAAAAAGTCGTTGATAGCATTACTCTAAATTTTGAATTTTGATAATTTAATTTTGAAATAAAAACGAATATTAAAAATTTATTAAGATTTATTTATTCTAATAAAATAGTAATTGTAAACTTTTTTAATTAGCTAAAGTACAAATAAACTAAAAATTTTGTGATTATGTCACAGTTATCGCATTTAATTATTGAATTACCTAATAAATTCCGAAAATCATCTGAGCTTCGAAATTATATGAATGAAATTTTAAAAGAACTTGAATATGATAATAAAAATTGCTATTCATATGCAGCAAAAGTGATATCAATTGTATGTCAGGATCTTCAAAAACATCAGGAAGAATCTAAGGATTATTTAGAAATATGCACAAATTTTATGATTGAAATTTATAAATTCACAAATGCTGAAAAATATGAGAAATTTATATTACAAAATTTGAAATTTTTTGTTTACTTTTTACTTAATAAGGTTAGTATAGAAATATATATAGGGAATTTATTATTTTATTGTTAAAATATATTTACAGAACGCAGAGAAACAGCTAGATACATATTTGGAAAAATTTGTTATTAAAAAAATATACTGCACAGATTCTTACCGATTTTATTTCGATATTGTTAAAAATGTTCAATTTTATTTATTACAAAAACATACTCAATCGCAGCTGGAAATCGTGGATTTTAAAAATGCCGAAAGCTGTTTTCAAAATTTAGCAAAATGTATAAACGTACCAGATGAAAATCAATTTTTAATTTTTTTTAAAGAACTCTTTAACCATGAGAGCAGTTTCAACGCAATGTATAAACATAACAACCATGCCAAAAATTTAATGAATCTATGTTTAATGAATCTAAAAAAAATTTCAAATATTAAAAATTTGGATGAATATTTTATTATAATTACTAAAAGTTTTATACTTTTTAATAAATATGAGATTTTGTTGGAATCAAAATTAACTTGGTCAATAGAGTTGTTGAAAAACGTAGTGGAAAATTGTCTAATTAAAAAAAGTACATATCATCATTATGCGTTAACATTACTTTTATATTTAAGCACTTTACGAAATAAAAAATGTTCTCAATCAAATTTGAAGAATATTTTACGAAAACAATTGAAATTGTTCGAAAATAATCAAGAAGTAGATTGGTATTTTGATTTACAATTAACTCTTGTTCAATTTCTTTTTAGAAATTCTAATTATATTTTGGATGGTATTGAAGAAGACAACTTAAAGATTATCATCGAGATATTATATAAAATTACAAGAAATATTTTAAAAAGTACATACTTGAAAGAAAATTGTAGCAATTGTAAGCAATATAAAATTCATGATTTTATAAATCTTTTTCAAATATATGTGGATGTGTACGAGCAGATTGTAAAATTTAATTGGGATGCTGAAATAATTAAAATACTTATAGAAAATATATTAGAGCATATTAAACAAAATTTATTTCACATATCACAGTGTAAATATATGAACGTAATATTTAAAAATAAATGTTCATTTTTAAAAAAAATTATTTCAAAAATTAACAGTGCGAAAATGGCAAAACTGGCTGTTGATATAGTGAATTCTTTGAATTATGACATCCAAGAATCGCAGGAAAAATTAGTTTTCATAAAATTGTATTTGAATTTATATATAATTTTAGACGAAAAAAATCTAATCTTGCAATTATATGCAGCAATGTTGCAATTATTACCAAGTAAAGATAACGATGGTATAAGTTCATGTATGTTTTCCTTTGTCAAACAATTAATAGAATTGAACATGACTGATACTACAATTAAAGAAGTCCTGCAAAGTTGTAATAAAAAATTCATTTATAAACAACATAATGACGAAAATATTAAGTTTTTGACTAAAAAACAGTTAGAAATTATAATTATTTACAAGTTATTTTCCGTAGATAAAATTGAATATTTATTTGAAAAATTAATGGATGAAAATTGTCTAACAACTTTGGAATTTATCATGATAGCAAGAAGTTTCGAACATCTCATAAAATCTAAGAAAGTAAGACAAAAAATAAGTGATACAAAAATATTGATTGAAAAAGATAATAATAATTGTGAAAAATATTTAATATTGGGACATTTATATAAGTATGAAGCACTTACAAAATTTGAAGCTTCAAAGAACACTTTTAATTCAAAAATTACAACAGAAGATAATTTGATGGACATAAATATTTCAAATTTTAATAAAATTAGCTTAGAAAAAGAATGTGAAATAGTCAAACCTGCCATAGTTAGTTTGAATAACTTTAACAGTGTTTATAAATTCTACGGAGCGACGAATAATGATTTGATCAATAGTAATGCCATTTTAGATGATTTGTCGTATCTTGCAAGAAACTTTCATTTACGTGGCTATTTAGATTTTGCAATAAAAGCTTGGTTCCTTGTTTTTAAATTTGCTGGAGACAATTCAGAAAACGAGTTGTATAAAATGAGAGCAATATCATATTTTTGTAAATATGTACACTGTGGTTTGTTAGAAAAATATGATTTACATTTGGAAAAAGAAATAAACTCTTTATCAGAAAAAATTTTAGATCAATATAATAATTTGGAAAATTTATCGCCACGTAAACAGAATTATGTCCTTTTGTGTTTATTAAACGTTGCATACAATTACAGTTATGAAAATGATATCGAATCATTTAATTCATTGGTTAAAATGGTTCAAGTAAAAATTAATAAAATTGAGGAAAGGAAAAATAAATTTGATTTAGTTCGAGCACATTTATCTGCATTGGAATTTAATTTTAGAACTAAACATTTCGCTAAATTGACTGTTTCACCTTATATGTTTATTAGTCATATTTTGAATGAATTGAAACAAATTGTTTACATAACTTCCGAAGATTCATTGAATATGTCATGTTTCTTAATAGAATTTCTTGAAGATATTGCTTCATATTTATTTGCAATGTTAGACACTAAAATGATTATTTCATATATAACTTATGTTTTATCATTTTCATTGCAATATGGGATTACTTTACGAATTACCAAGTTATTTACAACTTGGACTAAGATAAACTTACAAAATGGAGATCTCTTTAATACACAGGTAATGGAGTTTATGAAATTTAACATAGAGGAGAGGCTTTATTTTATTTTTTATTTAAGCTCAAACTATGGATTTTAGAAAAATTACTTTTTCAAACAAATTTTGAAACTGTATCAATTGATAAATACTTTAATGAAGCTATCAAATCGAAAAAGGTGGAAGATAATATACAAATTAATTTGTCTGCACCGGTGGAAGAAGCTCGGAAAGCAATTAAAAATATTTCTTTGTCAGAAGACTGTTTGGTATTTATTCAAAAATCTAGCAATAAGTTACATTAAATTTAATATTATTTTTTTGTATTTCAGTTGTTTCCAAAATACTTCCAGCATAAAAACTTTCAGAAATATTTAATTGAGCATCATGATCAATGCACTTGTAACTTCTGTAAATTTCCTATTTATAAATTCATAATTTTTGATATTGGATGCTGTTACTTGCAGATGAATATCTTAAAAGATAATAATACGTTTGATACTCAGCTGTTTATTGAAGCGGCTTTAAAATGGTGGTCAATAACGGATGAAGCACAAATGAAAATTTTATTTGAAGAAACACTTTTTTATTTGTATTTAGATTATATTAAATGTTTACGCACTAATGGGTTATATCAAGAAGCAGTTGACTTTTGTGACACAACTTCTAAATTGATTGAAAACAATAAAAAATTTCATAATAATATGATTTGGAAAGTTATGGAACATTATTTTGCAATTCAATCAAATTCAAAAGTTGACGAAATAATTATTATAGATAGTCCAACGTTGAAAACAAAACAACGTGGTAGACCAAGAAAGGTTGAAATTTAGATATTGTACAAAAATTGTACCTTGTTTAGGAAAAGTATTAATATTAAACTTATTTATTTTATAAAAGACTTAATGGAAATGTTTACTTTAAAAGTAATTTACGTAATTTTTATTCTTAATATTTTTTATTAATATATTTGTAAATGAGAATCATGTCAAGTAACTATTTAATTTACCCCTGAAAATATAAAATTAATTGATTTTTAAAACGATTAACAGAATCATAATTCAAGACTAAATAAAAAAAAACTATTTCATATTTTATTTTACCACGTTTAATAAATCGTTAATATTTGACATTCTTACAGTTTTTTTTATCACATTTTAACCAAAATGTTTAGCAGTCTTAAATTTGGTGTTTTTAATACATCAATAAAAAGTTTTATTTATAGCGATTTTAATTTCTATATTTTGTGTTTAAAAATTAGGTTTTTTTTATTAACAATTTACTATGGTGTAGGGAAGACTTATGAAACAACTTACTAATTATTTTCGAGGATAAAATATATTTATATTAAAGAAAGGACAAAATATTCAGTTTAACCGTTTTTAAAATTTTTGAAAAACAAATGGAAATAAAATTTTCCATAACAAGAACTTAAAAAGAAGTTAAATCCTTAATAATTCTATTATAATTTAAGTACAATTAATTTTGATTAATCAATATAAAAATAAGGAATAATTTTATTTTATTAAATTGTTAATAGGAATAAATATTTATTGCTAAACTATTTCTGTATTTGAACCGTAATGCATTCCGTTATTTCGATGTTGTGTATGATCTTGTTCCATTTGTTCTTTTAACATTTCTAATTCTTGAAATTGTGATTTTGTTACTTCATATTTGTGAGTTACTAAAGATCTATAGAAATGTATTGCGAAAGCTAAAAATATTATTAAAACTGGAATAAGTACAATACAAGCGGACCACGCTGCAACTTGACTTAAATCATAAAATTTAACCCAACATAGTATAGCAATCTCTAATAAAAATAATATTAATCCAAGTAAAGTGGAGAAAGCCCACGCAGTTTCAATATACCAATGTAATCTTTCATGCGGAGATTCGTATACTAAGGAAATGCTATGTAAATTGCATACAGTTTCTATATTTGGTAAAATACATGTTGATATCATCAAAGCCAGCATATGTACAGCAACTAATAGAGTTGTGCAAACGGCAAAAGCAACTAACATTCCAGTTGGTACTTCAGTATCGTTATTTAATTGAACTTCTACCATCGCAACCTAAAAAAATTGAAACATATTAGTCATTTTCCAAACTATAACAATATGTAATATATTATATACGTATATACAAATTTTAAAAAATTTTTCCTCCTATAGTTGAAAAAAAAAATTAAGACATTTTTAAATTTCTTGTCCCTTGTGTTTTTAGTTTTTGTAGCCATCGTTTTAAACAATTTCGTTTCATACATTTTCTAAATCTATTAAACGATGATTTAATGAAATTTATGGGTTTTCTAATTTAAAAATTAATTGAGCCAAAACTATAGTATGACTATAAATAAAATCCTAACACTACTGTTCAATTATTGTCTGTGCTGATGTAAGAATTGATATCAATATTGTATCAATACCTATAAATTTTTACAAATATAAATGACTAAAAAGATAAAAATAAACTGAAAGATTGTAAAGATGTTTCAAATTTCCATTTTATGTTAAAATAAACAAATAGTTGATTTTATGATTTGCATTTAAATTAAATTATTGTAAATATTTACCATGGCAAACCCAGAAAGTAAAGCTGACGTTTTACTAGATGCTTTTAATTTAGCTCTGCTTAGCTGCAATTTTCGCCAAGACAAGTAGCTTGGTGAATGTAAATCTTCTCCGGATTGTGACATACTGCTATTTGATTTTTTCCACTGTAAACGAAAATTAAAAGGATAACAAATTTTTTGTTTGTTTAATAATGTTGAATTTTGAAAAGTTGATTTCGTTGTTCCTGTTGTTAATATAGTTGGTGTTGTTAAAAAGTTATGATTTGTTTCAAATGACGGTTTATTAATGTTAAAATTTAATGGGCGACAACTATCACAATATTTATGATCTCGTGAATTTATATTGTTTTTACACAAATTTGTATCCACTGAATGTATATTATTATGACCTAACTTTAAGCTACTTAAACTTGAATACATGTTCACAATTAAATAAAAATTATATATGAATTATTTTCGTATTCTTTTCGGGTTAGTATTTTTTTTCTTCAATAGGTAAAATAATTTTTCTCTCAATTTTGTACTTGTTTTAGAAAAATAATTTTTAATTAAATCACAGCAATTGCTCTTGCTTTTTTTCTCTTTTTTTGTAATGCATAATTAAAATTTTTTTTTTTTTTTTGTAAATGATTAATTTTAATAAATATTTTTAAAACAAAATATAAAAGATACTAACAAAAATAAATTATATTATTTTTGTATTGGTAATTTAATGAAATAAAATTGAAGAGCTTTCAATAGTTTTCGCGTAAACGTCCTTTTTATTTTTAAATAAACTTATTATAACTATAGTATAACGAATACATTTCACGTTTAATTTAGGAGGTTTTTTTTGTATTTAATTAAATTTAGCTATATCTAGATAAACGTTCTCTTCTTGTGATATTGACAAATTATTGTTTCGCTTTCTTAATTACATTTAGGAGAATTTTCCACACTTGTTTTGAACATTACGGAAAAAACTCAATTGAGTATGTTTTCAAACAGTAAAGAAAAGAAAAGTTCTTTATTCCTATAATAGAATAGAAATGAAAAATTTAACATAAACGCAATAGAATACAAACACAATCATCAGAGTTCTTGATATTTTCCAATACGCTGTCATGAATAAAAATATTTCAAGCTTTTATCTATAAAATTGGAATGAAAATCTTAAAAGCTTGCGAATTAGTGTTAACAAAATTTAAATTTATATTATTTGTTTCAAAAAAAAACTAAATCCATTTTTAGAAATATAAATATGTAAACAGAATAAAAATAAATTAGATCATGTGTCATTAGTATTTTAATCGTCAAAATTAAATGAAATTTATCATTATTTTCAAAACCTAATGAATATATTATAATAACTAATTACTAAATTATTGATTATAGTAAATCTTTTATTTGCTATACATACTTATTTTTATTATTCTAGCTAGATATTTGATTTTAGTATCTATGCTTATGTTATGAAGAAGCCTTATAAAAGTTTGACAAAATGGGGTTGAATCATTTTGTAATGTTATGATTTTATTCAATTAAAATATATTTCTTACCCTTTTATTTCCTCCACCTGGATTGTTACTAAAATTTAATAAACTCTGATTACTTTGCGACCCACTTTGATTTTTAAAATCTTTAAGATTTGGTTGATGATTTACATCAGCTGTGTAAGAGCTTAATGAACAAAATGTAGCAGTATCATTTAAATTCAAGTTTTGTTGAGGTTGTTGATTTGGTATAATACTAGATTTAGATATTGTCCAAACAGACATAATGCATAAATTCTACTTTTTTTGCCATTTTTTGATCAATATATAAAATAAGAAATAAAATAAAATTTGTTTTAAATAATAACTAGTTTTTAATAAAAAAATCAAAATAAATTTAATAAATAATAATTGTAAATAAAAGAATTGACATTTAAAAACCACTGTAGCCAATATCAAATTTATATTGAATATTTGCTTGAATGACATTCATTTTTATTAGGAATATGGTAGCGTTTTCAAATGAATTTAAATGTTAATAAGCTTAGTAGATTTCAACTATTAGTTAAGTGAATATGTTAAATGTGTTTAGATAAAAAGAAAATAATTTTAAATAAATAAACGTAAATTTAATTTAATTTTAATCTATAAAATTTCATGTTAAATAAAAACTGAATGCGAAAAAAAATTCTTAAACATTTAAAATATTTACTAAAGTTTGAAAACATAATTCAAGATATTTAAAAAAGTGGGATAAACCAGTAGGTTTGCTTGTTATTCTACTTTTATTGTAACTTGAAAACTTTTATATTAGACTAGGAAAACCAATAATAATAAATTAAAAGAACGAAATAGAAAAAGAAAAATTGTAAAAAATGGTTTGATTTAAAATAAATTTCAATTTTTGCTTTTTAAAACTTAAAGCTATATTTCTATCATATGCGACGTAGAATGTCGCATAACAAGTCCAATGAATCCAACATTTTCATTTTCAAACAACAAAAAAAACATTTATAATTTAATGATTTAGAACTGTTAAAATGGACTGTCGCAGTGTGACCGACAAATTTTGAATTTTGATCAAACTTTTGTCGCCGACTTCGTTGTGTTTTACTATTTGTTATGATGCCATTTATAGAAAACATAATTTGACATATTTTGTCAAAATCTACTAATATTTAAAGTTATATTTTGTTGCGGTGTAATCAAATCTACCAAAATTTAAGATTTGTTATTTTTTATTTCTTAAATATAAAAAAAGTTATAATTATAACTTTAATAGTTTTTCATATGCTCAAATACGACATTATATGAATAAATCCAAATTCCTTTGTAAACAAAACAAAACATTTCATATTAATCATATATCATTATCATATAAATATTTATCTAATATGAATCCAATAATATTATTTGAATAATTTACATTTATTTTTATTTTATTAATATCCGATCGGAAAATTACGTTGTCACAAGCAACTTTCTCTCACTTAGTGTATAAAAAATAATAAATATCTTTCGACCTTGACATATTTTCCTCAAAAAAAAAAAAAAAAACTCAAACGTTAAAAATATACCAAAAATTTTAGATTTTGGTATATTTGCTTACTTCTCACTATTACTTTTTCATCCCTGTGTTAAAAATGACGAAAAAAAATATTCATTACTGTCAAATAAAAATATCTAGTGTCAAAATACAAAAATACCACACCAAGAATTTCCAAATCGACGTGACAAGCACTATAGTATAGTTTTTCGGTAGATTTATACAACATGTAAACGTATAAGCTAAAATTTTAGTTTTCTTCCTATCACTATCATCATAGTTGTACTGGTTGTACACATAGTTTTTTGCAAATGCAAATTTTTAAAAATAAATTATTTTTTTTCGCTCATTGCATTCAGAGCTTTAAAATTGTATTTTTTTCGTGCAGATGGGGCTCAAAATTTGCTCATGCAGATTTTGTTGTTTAGTTGTCAAAATAAGAAACCTAAATAAACTTTTCGTAAAATCAGTGTAGTAACTCTAGTACTATAAATAAGGAAAATACGCTGCGTGGAGCAGTAAGTAGAGCCCCTACCTTTCAACCGAAAGGTCCCAGGTTCGTTTCCGAAATTTAATGACAAAAAAATATTTGAGAGTATAATCTGGTAACAACTTAAATAAAATGGAACTACGCTGACAGTAGTAGGAGTTTTCCACTTTTAGTGAGATGATAAACCAGAAATTTGTAAATAAATAAATACATGAAAACATTGTAGTAAAATATGTAGAAAAAACTTGCAGTACCGTACTTAAATAAAATTACGAAATAATTATTACCTAAGCTACTGTCAAGAACATATAAAAAAAAATTTCCATAACTGTAGTGTTGACTGTTAAGGTACCTGTAATGAAACAGGTAGTGTAAAAAGAAAAGTTACGTGGTAGTAGAATACGAGTGGGCATGAGCGAACTCTGGAACTTCGCAACGCAATTTTTAAATATTTTTATTCTAAACGCTCTGAACAAATTCATCATTTCCATGTTACTTTCTACGTCTTAATATGTTTGACAATAATATAATAATAACTTAATACCCTGGTTCCCATTATGCTGAATACCAGCTGCTGATTTATTAGCATAATGTGCCTGCACTTTTAATTGGCATACAATTTAATATAATTTTTATTATATTGTTCACGATATTACGATGGTAACATAAATAAAATGAAAACATATTCCAAATGCGTAGTTTTACTAAATTAAAAATAAAAACAATAATACTGATAATTATCAGTAGCTAATATGTACACCCTTTTTACATTAAACTGATACATGCAAAATCAGTAGCTGGTAATCAGCCTAATGTAAACAAAGCATAAATTATTCAAATTCTTCGATATAAAATGAATTTTTTAACATTTATTTGAAGTTTATTTGAAATGACACATTAAAGAATTATAAATTAACAGAACTTATACAGTTAGAAATAAACACAGCCTGAATAATTATATTTGTCTGAATTCGAAGACAGTTCCGATTAAGTTTTGTAATCTTAAATTTGAACAAAAAAATATAAACGGCAACTTATTGAATTGTTTAAGATAAATTTTTGAATGAATGCATTTGTAGTACATACTTTTATAAGTAATAATTCGTTTATAAATATGTTAATACAAATACCAATTTATTAATAGGTATCTATAATATTTATTTGAAAAAAATTAAGTTGAATTCACATCTGAACAAAACCAAACACCTCTCTCTACCGTTTACGTTAATTTCCCAAATATGTATCTACGATATTTGTATATATTAAATATGCGTTTACAAAATGATTTAACAAATTAATTTTATATTTTGTTTTGACAGTCGATTAAATAATTGTATTTTTATTTTTTTTTAAATATGTATAGCTATTTCTTTAGTTCTTAAGATATGAACCGTTTGAGCTATTTTTATTAATTTGATGTACGTTATATTACACAAGATAGGCATAATAGGATATATGGGCAATTTATGTGTGTTGCAGTTCCGGTGTGGCTCATATAAATCATATAACCGATATAACCGATATAACATTACATATTGATATTAGACATACATACATTACTACGGTATATTTTAAATTTATCTAAATTGCAAAAAAAAAATCAAATACGCGTCTAGATAATTTTTTCTTTTAAATAAAAAATTTTTTTTAAAACTTATTTTCATTAATGATGTTTCACCAAATTAATGACAAAAAAATATTTTGATTTAATATGTTTATGTAATGAATAAATAATTTATTAAAACTTTAAAAGTTAATAATAAATTCTTAAAACGTAATGCAAAATAAAATACAATTTCAATATTTCGCAGTTTTGAAACTTATCCTTAATAATCAAATTTTTTTAAATAATGTCACCAGTAATTTGCTATTACATACATATTTGTAACGAATTCATTAAAAATTAAAACAAATAACAAAAACTTACTGAATTAATATATAATTTCTAACTTATGAATAATATTTCTTGAATCTGCAATTCATTTATTAAAATCTCATTGAAATTATAAATTTTAAATTGTAATTAATAAATTTGTTTATATTTCTTATTATAAATTGTATTAAATCACAATTCCATTCAAATTATTCCATGCATGCATTATTATAATAATTATTTATTTAACTAAAAATTAAATAGTTCACATATTTCTGTACATAGATATTGTATGTAATTTACAGATCAATTTCGAATTAGATTGTAGTAAAAATGTATATAAACAAAAAATTTACACCTTTTTAAATTTAATCTGTTAAACAACTTCTATTATTCACTTTAAAGTTAATATTACATTAATTTCTTTCTAGATTTTAACTTTTATCGTACATATTATGTATGTACTTCAAAATAATAATAATTTTTAGATATTCACAAAGAGTTCGTTATTTTTAGAAATGCAGCAGTTTTGTTTTCTGTTGAATAATTATTTAAGTAATGTGTCTAGTTAGACAAAGTTCTTTTACAACTAAAAAGCTTCTTATAAATATTTAAAACCTTAACCGTTTAGATTTTTAAGTAATTAAACTTGTTCTATTCAGTTTTTCAATACAGCTTCTTATATTTTGAAAAGTTTTATTATTTTTTTTTTTTATTGTTTTTTTGCAAATATTTACATTTACCTATTTATTTATTTTTTTAGTTGTTGTATTCAGATAATGAAATTATTATTGCTATGTTTTTCTTAATAAGAAAAGATTTAGTCAGCTCTAATACCCTCAATTTACTGTATTTTTGTTTTGGATGATTTTAATGACAAAACAATTGGGTGGGAAGATGGTGACATTTTTTTTTCAACATTAGAAAATTAAAAGTTCAAAGTGTATAACAATGCATTTATAATATTGTAATATCATTTACAAAGTATGAATTCTTAAAAAATCAAGTTTTTTTTTTAAAACCTGTTACAAAAGTTAAACCTATTTACTTACTGAGAGATATTTCTTTGGTAGATCTTTTTTTAATAATAGTGTGTTATTGTAAATTTTTCGAAATTACAATAAAACACTTAGGTGTGCTCGCAACCATAAAAAATAATATTTATTATTCAATAAAAACAATTAATAATTTTAAAAACTGGTAAAATAAATGAATTTTAAAAGCAATGTTGTGTTATTTTAAATAGAATTATTTAATTTATATTTTTACTGAAATTCCTACATCTGTATTCTATGTATGTATATATATGAATAATAAGTAAAATTTATTTTATTTTATTAATTATTTTAATTTTAAATAAGCTGAATTGATTAAATAAAAGAAAGTTAAGCATTTTAACAATATTACGATTTAGTTGGTTCGTAACTAAAAGATATTTTGTTCTAATGAACTAATAAAATGATCTTCATAACATATGTACGTTTGTTCATTTTGCATACTTCATACATACATCGAAATAATAATAATTTACGGATACAAAGAGTTAGTTATTTTTGGAAGATAACATAAAAATAAAATCCAATTATTTATCCAGAACGATATTCTTCGGTTTAAATAAGAATGAGTAAAAGTAAAATTAATTTTACTTACTCTTATACTTTAGCGAATTTAATGTGTATTATTATTTACAAAGTTGAAGGAGTAGAAAGAAGGCGTTTCATATTTCCATACAGATATTTATATATCTATTTTCAAAACAGCTTTTCATTATTTGATTCGGTTAAATCGAAAATCATGTTACTTATGAGATATTTAATTATAAAATTAATGTAAATAAGATAAAGATTTTGTGGTAAATTTTGTCAAAAATTTCTTGCCATTTTCGTAAGATTTGCAGAAATAAAATTTTTTTTTTAATGATAATTTTGATTTATTTTTTGTTTTTAAACATAGTATACGGTAGCAAACTACAAAAGTTAAAGTGATGGTATGGTACTAGGTGGTATTAGGTTAAGAGATAACACACAAGATTGAACAAGCTATACGAAACTATAGAATATTAAAAAAAATATATATAAGTACATACATATTTAGTTCTTTTACTGCGTAAACACAAATAAGAAACACATAAAAAGAAATAAATTAAAAATGCTACCTGTTGTTAAGCTTGTTCAATCCCCTGATTGCGTCTATATATAGGTATATACTTTTTCTTAACATTGAAATATTTTCAACTGAAAAATCAATGTACTGCCTGTGATATGGTTAAATTTTTTAATTAAGAAAGATTACTTTTTCAAACATTTGTTTTGTAATTCAAATATTTAATTTGCTTTCATTTTTAAAAATTATTTAAAAAAAAAATATTTCATATTTTTCGTTGTTAGTAACTTTATTTTAATTTTGCGTACCTTTTTGAGATATTTAATAACTGTTTTATTTTACACGAAATAAAAAAATGGAATATCAAAAAGTTTTATCTTGTATAAAATTAATATATTTTTAATGCACATTATGTATAAAATACATATTAAATTAAAAAAATTAATTATGTAAGCATTTTGAAATTGAAAATATAACAAAAGTTTAAAAATTATTTAAATTTGATATTATTTGGTTTTTTCTTGAAATCAGATTTTATAAATACCTGTTAATAATCATTTGCACAAAATTAAAAATCCATTAAAACAATGATAAAAAAATGAAAATAATTAATTACTTTGAAAAAATATCTATTTTCATTTTGAAATTAATACTTAAAATAAAATTAACCACAATGTTTAATAACATAAAAACCTCAATATAACATTTTAATTTCATTTTATAAATTGACGAGAAAATTTTTATTTTGAGCTTGAGATAGGAAACTAAAATTATGTACATTAGACAAAAAATAATAATTATAAAAACCGTATAATTTATAATTATTATTTGTAATTTATTAAAATGCATGACACATTTATTTTGTTTTTACAATTTTTTATTTTCGTTAAATTATGTCTGATAACTAATTAAATATAATAAGAGTATGTATTTTATTTTTTATCCACATACTTACTTAATTGTATTTGTTTGTTTGTCTAAAATGCTAAAATGATGATTAGAATTAATCTTTTTATTTATATATTTTATTTTATATATTTATTTTCAGGTAAAATGAAAAATGTTTTTGTTTTTTATTTTATTTAAATTATAATAAATTTTATTAATAAAGAGCTGTTATTGTTATATGTCAGTATAGTATAGTGAATATGATGTTTTATGAAATAATTCAATACTTTAAACCGAGTAAAATTTAATTTTATCTTTTTTTGTTATTGTTTTTTTCTTATATGGAACACTTATGAGAAATTACTTAAATTTGGTTTTGATTAAGCCACTAGTGATGGATGATATCTTTAAAATTATAATTGAGATTTATGAATTTATATACACGTTATAAAAAAAATATACATATACTATAATTAAAAATTTTTCTATCTAGCTTCTCGGATAAATTAATTTAACTAATTCATTTTTTATTAAATATCGTCAGTTATATCCAAAAACAATGAATGTGTAATAACTACTTAAGTTTTAATAAAATTTATTTTAATGTACCTAGCTTGTAAGCTTAAATATCTTAAAATGAGATAAACTTTTAAAGTTAAAAAGGTAAATTAAATAAACATTTATATAGTTATTTTGAGGTGATAGAATATTCCCTGATTTTGAATTTTGTTCTTTAGAAAATTTTAAGTTATTTGGAATAAAGTACCTAAAGTACATTCAATTGTTTTTGCATTATTTGTATTACGATGATACATGAATTCATTATGATTCGCTGTTGTGTCTTTAAATTTTGCATGTTTAATTATTGCGTGCTTTAAAATTTTTTAATAATTAAAGAACTGTATTGTTTGTGATTTTATATACAACCATATTTAAACTGTATTGTTATTTTTTTAAACACAATTAGCACTTAAATTAAAACAAAAACAAAATATTTTTTTTTGTACGTAATACCTAAATTACAATATTAGAGGTAGGTAATTAAATGTATAAGTATATATATATTTTTAGATTTAGGATTAGATTTCAAATGTTTGGATAGTTTGATAATATTTGTAAATTAAAAATTTTCAATTATATTTGAAAAATTATTTAATATAATATTCAAAATTCATGTTCTTGAATTTTCAATACTTATTTTTTGTATAGTTACAATAATTCTAAATAATATACTCGTATTCTTGTATTTATATTGAGATTTAAAGAGAAGACATTAATTACTGATGTTTCAATTGACTACTAAGGTGGTATAAATCAGTTCATAGTATGTATTCCATTTTTGATATTTTTATTTTATAATTAATGCAAAATTGAATAAATTTTTATTTAAAATTATCAAAACTTTTCTTGAAAATATTTTGTTAAGGGGTTTTACCTTGAATTCTTGTTTAAATATTAATCAAAGTCAATTGATAAAATAATTATACATACATATGAATCTTTAGAACTATTAATTGTATAATATAATATTTATAATAGGAAAATACAAGTAATTATACCGGGTATACCTTTTTAAGAAGGCAAGGAGCCGTTATATTAAAATTACAAAAAAAATGTATCAACTAAATCGAGGATGTAATATTTTAAACTTCCGGGAAGGACCGTAAAAGGTTTTTTGAGCCCAAAAATCGCCGAAAGTGGCCGAAATCGATATTTTCAAATAGGAAAGGGTACTTGTTTTTTACAATTTCGGATTCTACGACAAAAAATAAGAAACTTATGTTTACTTAAAATTAATGAAATGAAAACAAAAATCCACCATATTTTCCTTTGGTAAACTATAATTAATAATAATCATTTTTATAATTAAATTTGTTTTTCATGTTAAAATGATAAAAAAAAAAAAAATTTACTTCACAAAACATTTATATTTTTTGACGTAGAATCCAATTGGTAAAAAAAATTTTTCCCATTTGAAAATCTCAATTTCGGCCAATTTCGGCGATTTTTGGTCTTAAAAAATCCTTTTCCGTCCTTCCAAAAAGTTGAAAACATCACTAATTAATAGAACACCCTCGATTTAGTTAATAATTTTTTTTTAAATTTTAAAGTAACGGTTCCTTCTCCCTTCTGGAACACCCGGTGTATACATGTATATTGTATAAAATATTTACTGATTTATAAGCTTAAAACTTTTGTTTGTATAATTATTATTCAATCTTTTTAAGAAATCATGATCATGGTGAATTAATTTATAATTATTAATATTATAAGTGAGTCAATAAACTTATTGATTTCTATGTAGTTGAATAAGAAATTTATCGGATTTTTATTTTATATTTATACATGTGCTAATAATTTGAATTAGAAAAAAAAACAAATTAAACTTAAAGCTATGTATACAGCTAAGTATGTATAATTTTTATTAAAAATGAAAAAAAAATTATAATATAAAAAATGTTGACCAGTAAATCTTTAGAAGAATTTTAAATTGGAAATTAATTTAAAATTAATATAAATACTTACACGGTTCAAATAGGAAGTTTCATTCTTTAAAATTATACAATTATATATAACTTTGTTTCTTCTAAAATTTTAATTAAATATTTATATATAAAAAAAAAATTGGAATAAAAATTAAAAGCTTTATACCCCAAAAATAAAATCAAGTTCAAAAGTTAAATACAGTAACAAAAAAAATAATAAAAAAATTAATAAAAATATTGATATTAACATAAAAGGACTCATAAAGAATGTGAGAAAGAAAAATTATTGTGAATTCAACTTAATTATGTTATCTGATGTATTATGTATAGCACAACTATAAATATAATATGTTAATATAATTCGATACTTTTTCTATATTCTCACACAAGTCTTTTGTTATCAGATATTAGTAGTTTAGTATCCAGTTTTGTGATTTTCTAATGTAAATTGCATTAAACATTTTGAAAATAATTTTTTATTTTCAGTTTTACTTTTTATGTACATATATATGTATATATATATTCATATATTCATAAGTTAAAATTATGTATGTAAAAAACTTATTATAATAAGAACGTTTAATTAAGTTAGCTTTTTTATCTGGAAACGTTAGTATCAAGGGAAACTTGTTTATTTTCTTATATAACTTTTGATATTAAGTAGAAAAATAATATTTAAAATATAACTTTGTTTTTAGCTTTAAAATAGAAAATTATAATAATTTTTCGAAATTCTATAAATTTAGAAGTCTGTTAAGGGTTAACTCAGACTTCAGCTTGTGGGATTAATCTAGCCGTCCATCGACCGTGCTGATCGTTATTCCAGTGTTCTTGCCATTTTATCATCGCGTTGCTTTCTTTCCTCTGCTACAATGACATCTTGGCTTGTTGCTTAATCTCTTATATATATATATATATATTCCTTCGTTCTTGCATTAGCAGATCAATCGGAATCATGCTCACGCGAAGCGGAGAGCTCCTCTTCGTTGTACCGCTGCTATGCGTTTTCTGCAGTTTCTCTTGTCCATCGCCCTGTGCTCTGAGTTCTGATATTTTATCTGCTGCTCTTCGAATTTGTGGTTTAAATGTTATCCTCGTGTCAATAGTAACTCCAAAGTAATTGGCTTATTCTTTGGTCATTATTGTTTCTGGACCTACTTGCATAGGAATTATAATTGGTATTCTTTTATTGTTTTTCTTTATTTTATTGCTTTCTTAGTATAAACAAATTCTGTCTTACAAAATAAAACTAAGGTCAGTGCACAACTTTTTTTTATATAAGGTTACTTATTTTAAGTTTACATAAATATTGAAATATGGTTTTAGTGTTAGTATCTGTTGGATATTAAATAATTTCTAACGGATTTTTGTCTTTGAATATGAGGCATCTAATATGGTTTAATGATGAGCATTGATAGTGGTTATTCATCTATATGGTTTAATGATACATCTAATATGGTTTAATGATGAGCAGTGTTAGTGGGAAATTATTACAAAATTGACATATGGGTTGGGATTCGTTTTTAGTTAAATATGAGTGTGTAATGTCTATGAGCCCCAAACGAAGTCTAATGAAACATTTGTTCATTATAGTTGTGGTGGAAGTCGGTAAGTGTATTGCTTTTCCTGTTGGATTAATGTTTTTGTCGTGGTGATTCTGTAATTCCTCCATTCAATTGAAAACTTTATATAACTGCCTGTGATGCTTATTTTGCTTATTGTTTTTTCGATAAATGGCATAAAAGTGTGTAGTGGAGATTTTACTGCTGATTTGGATGCTGTGTCGTCTTGTTCATTCCCTTTAATTCCGGAGTGTCCAGGTAACCACATTAGCTTGACTTTTTAACCATTTCTATCAGAAGTTGTTGAATGAGATTTATTGGAGTACAGTTGCTATTGATATTTCTTGGCGTTTTAAAAATTGACAGGGTGTCTGTACAAATGATATTTTGACTTTTGGTGGATTTTATACGATTTGAAGGCTTGCGAGAACTCTTTCTTGAAGTTCTGCGTCGAAAATGCTTGCACTATTTGGGAGTAGTCCATGTGCCAGTATTGAGCCATACTCATTCACTACCGCAAATGCTACCCCATTTTCGTTCTTTGAACCGTCCGAGAACAGTAACTTCCAGTTTTTTTTGGTGTATGGTTCCATTGATTCTGAGTATATTTGTTTATTGGTTGAACATGCTGTGCTATCTTTTTGGATATCCGTAAGACCGTTAATAAAGGAGCTGTCTGATAATTTCCATGGGGGTTTGTTCAATTTCGGAGATTGAATTGGTACTATGTGTAGCTCCTCACCCTGCAGTATCATCGGTTCGACACCAGTAACGTCAGGGGAGACCTGAACGCCTTCCCGCTCCTGTTAAAAGGAGCCGTATTGATCCTATCCCCTTCTTTATCTCCACACTCCATCTTTCTTTCAGTATTTTTTTTCAGAGGTTCGATATTGTGGTAAGGTCAGAAAAAACTCCCCGAGCTAAGTATTTTACCCCTATACTACCAACTAGTCTACTGGGCATAGGTCGCATATATTTAATAATATTTGATAATATAACTGATAATATTTTTATTATGGTAAACATGTTGCATATATCCAATTTGTAGCATATATAAATCGAATTCATAATTTCAGATTTAGCATACTTTTTTATACTGGCTGAAATTAGTCAGAAAAATTTGTTCTCCTGTAAATTTTTATTTAATTTTGAACCATACCATATTAAAAATATTATAAATATGCATGTTAAAAAAAGACCTGTTTTTTACTATAAGTCTGTTTTTAGCTGAAAATAGTTTTTGATATCCGTGTGGACTATAATTCTTAAACTTCCCTCAGGATGTACCTAAAAGAATCTTTCACCTTTAAACATATCAAAAAGTTAAAACGACAAAAAAACAGCCAGATGATAATAAGGTCATATATTTTCCATTATTTTCTGCCTAAATAATGTTTAGTTTTTTTTTTGCATATCTCTAGCCAGAAAAATAAAATTCGTTCTAATTTAGCTTTAAAAGCTTTATTTAAGTTATATTTTTTTCCCTTTTATTAAGGATATCATGGAAACGATAAGCTCTAAGTATTCTTTTTTATTCATTTACATATGCATATGTTTATATATACTTATATGTACATGGTATTGAAAAAAATATAGATATTTCTATACATTTATATTGTTTATCACGCAGTGCTGTTTGAAATATTGTAAAACTATGTCCATACCCAAAGTAGATATAAAAGAAAAGCAATAAAAAATAAAAGCTCTTTCTTTTATACAAAAAGGATGATACTGATGTTAACAATAAGGACCATTTCATCTAAAAAAACACAAGAAAAAATAAAAACAAAAACTAAACTTCTGTTAAAAAGTTTTGTTTTTACTTTTTGTGTATAAGTTTTTATCTTCGTTATTATATGAATCTAGTTGAATCTCTGAGATTGATTTGTTAAGGTGTTACACTTATGTTGTTATAAAAAATTCGCTCAGTTTTTTTTTTAAAGTGCTTGCAACATTTAATAAAATAATAATAAATATTAATTTTATTAATACTTACAACAATTTGTAATAAAAATTAAAAGGATATAATATATTAATCAATTAATATTATAACTTATATGATGTTATAAAAAATAACTGGATTTATTAGTATATTTTTTTAAATTTAATTTCATATTTATTGTGTAAAATTTTCCTATCCAAAGAATCAAATTTAAACTGTTCGCTTGTATATATAAATAATGTAGAATATACATATATATATATATATGTATACATAATATATTTATATATAGATTTATATATATGTATATCCATGCAAAAAAATTTGTTCATATATATATTATATATATATATACTTATATGTGAAATATTTAAACATGAAAATAAAAATTTATAATAAATATTAGAAATCACTTGATTTTTATCCCTCTTTATTTTTGAAACAATGAATCTGCAGAACATAATATTGTTGTATTAAAAAGCTTTTTAGAATTGCAATTCGCATTTACAGTAATCTTAAACATAAAAGCAGTACAAAGAACTGTATTTAATATACATATATATATATACTTTATATAATATATATATAACTCTTATTAAAAATCAACTTTTCTTAAAAGTAATTTATATGTAATTATCTGTTTATTCAAAATAAACGCAAATCAAATGATTTGATGTATATTATAAAATGTAAGAATTACTACATAATATAGATCTTGTATATTTCATTAATAAACAGATTTGTATACATTATATGTCTACATGCATTGAATATAAACATAAAAAAAATAAAAATAATGAATTTAAATTTAAATTTTAAATTTTTTTTTATAAATATTATATTATACATATTGATTTCCTTTAATTTTATAAGAATATTAAAGCAGAATGGCTAAATCTTAAAAACAAAACGGAGTTGACTAAAAAATAAAAATATAAATCGAAAATAACAAAACAAAAAATAAAATGAATAATGTACTTATATAGTTATTAATTTATTAGTTTAAAAATATTTTAGAGCATTAGTTGAAAACTTATTAATTACCCTTAATAATTAACTACATACTTTCAAATGAATTGCTGCAATACTGTAATTATCAAATATGCAATATGTGAAAATTCTATGCCTCATCAACATGTACATGTGTGTACTATATTTAAAATTTAGTTAGTTGTGTTATTTTTTTTCATATAAAAAAATTAAAATTCTTGTAAATAGTAAAATTTTAATTTGATAATTTTATAAATATAAAAAATAAAATTTTAATAAAATATATAAATAATAATATTTTTTTCTTAACAATCTGCATTGCATTCATTTAATAAAAATTGTATTATTTTTTTTTCCTGGTAACGATAATTGAAATAATAATATCTATTTTTGATAAAAACAAAAATTTATGCATAGAAATTGTATAAAAAATATTTAATATTATGATTTGTATATATAAAATGTGTATATAATAAAATGTATATTACATGCAGGATATAATACGTCAGTCGAAAATCTCTAAAGGTATTTATTTATTCTTTAAACAAATTTTATAGAAAAAAATCATTTACTTATAATATATATATATATATATATATATATATATATATTATAAGTAATATGTATATATATATATATATATAATATATATATATATATAAATTTGTTAGCATATATTATAATATCTATGGATGGCTGTATAAAATAAATGTATATATGAATTGTTGTAGACTGAAACTTATATGCATATATTATAATTATATGGGATTATCCAGAACCAATTTATTTGTATTTTTTACCAATATACAAATATTCGTATAACAATATGTAGATAAATTATTTTTAAAAGTAGATCAGTTGAAAAAAAAACGAAATTATTAATTTGATTAATCCAATTTATATTTTAAGATGGTTTGAGGTTCCAGTGCGTCATATTTATACACTCGTTTTTGGTATATGTATGTGTGTAAAATAATTCTGATTATTTTTTCAAATATTTGATGAAAATCGTTTAAGACTTTTTATCTCATATTCTATAATCCAATGTTATATTTGAATATTAAAGATTACTTAAATGTAGCTTATTCTATATAATTTTTAAATAATAAACTTTAATTGACAATAATATCTACCTTTAATTTTAAAATTGATGTCAATAAAGAATGGGTATGAAATTAAAATTGAATCGACATGTTGCGTCCTACTAAGCCATTTTCAAGATTTTAAATTTTATAAAAAAAGACATTTTTCAAATACATACTTTATTTTTATTTACATAGATATGTGTAACATATCAAATTTTCAAAATACCTTATTATTACAAAGGTTATCATTACAAATTATCTTTTTATAACTAAGTTCTCTGTCTTACAAAAAAAGGACATTAGAAATTTCATTTTAGCGTCAAAAAATTGCATATGCTTTAGAAAATTAAGTTGTTTAACTTTTGGAAAATTAACGACAAACAAATTTAGAAGAAAATTTTCAAATAAGCAACAAACATTCAAGTACACAACGTTACGAGTTTTATATGTACAAAATATTTATATGTTTGTACATATGTATATGTTTATTTATTTATTTCATGTTTAATTCAAACAGTTACAATATGTTCTTAATCTAAATGAAAATTTACATATATATTATTTTGTATTTTGTGCAAAGATTCAAAATATAATGTTCCCGTAAGCAATTTGCTGAGAACGGTTAGAATATTAAATTCAATTTTTAATCTTTATTTAAAAATTCAAATCTATTCAGCTCGATGTCTAATTATTTCATTTAATGAGTGAGTTCTTACATTTATTCAAAAATGTCAAACACAGTTTTTACACGTTTTCTTTCAACAGCCATGCACTAGAATAAGGTCTTTAATAATTACGTACCATCTGGCTGTTATAAATAGGGAAGGTAGAGAAAGAAGGAAAGTATTATTATTTATATAAAAGACCAGAGTTGTATGTTTGTAAACGACGCTTTTTGACATTTTTTGTTTTTACTAAAAAAAAAATATTTTTCCTTTCAATTATTTTTATATGATTTTTTGATTTTTAAATTTTTTCCTTTCAATTAAATTGTGAAAAAAAAAGAAAAATGGATAAAACATAAAATGGATGGAAAATAAATTATTAATTTGTTTTAAATTATAACAAAAAAGTGTTTCTAGAAAAAAAATTTCTTGGGGCCACTGAGTGGTTATGTTCGAAAAAATGTTCGGTATTTTTTTATTCGGGACCCGTTTTTAAACGGGCTGACTTACTAGTTATAATATATCTAAATAAAAATTACTTAATTTCAAGTCAAAGTATTTTTAAACCCAAATGAAGTACCTAGTTGTAATTATGTATAAAAAAATAATTTGAGTTAAGCTCTATTTTTATTTTTATTTAAAAACGTGTATACATACTTATCTATTTACATATAAGTACATGCTTATGTTTTAAGTTAGTACAAACCTCTGTTTTACGGTTTTACTAAACGGAAAATACGAAAAATATTCGTGGTTATTTAGATTTATACACTTTTGTGGAATTTTAAACGTATTTATCCAAATGTGTACAAAACGGTTACATGACAAAATTTCATAGAACAAAATTTCATAAAACAAAATTACGTAGAGACAAAATTTCATAGGACAAAATTACATAGCGACAAAATTTCATATATAAAAAAATTACTTAATTAAATTTGTATATGTTTTTGCCGATAAAGCAGATAAAGCAAAGTTTTAGTACAAAATATATATAAAAAAACTATGCAAATCATAGCTCATATAACTTTAATAAATTTAAAATTATAAGACCATTAGAAAAAAAGTACCTTTAATACAAAACCAAATAATTTTAAATATTTATGTAATTTTGTCCTTATGAAATTTTTTCTCTTTGTAATTTTGCCAAATTGTAATTCTGCTGATGAAATTGTGCCCATAGTTATATAATTTTGTCCATATGTAATTTTACTTTATGTATATTTGTCCTATGTAATTTTGTCTTATGTAATTTTGACATAGTTTTGAATATAGGTACATTACATATACATATGCAAATTTTATGAAAAATAGAAAAATTTACTTTGATTAATATGAACGGATAAAATCGAAACGTTTTAATTTAATTATTAATAATGTTTATTATTTGTGCAGAAAATTAAACAAAAAATAATATAGAAAGGGACTTGTCTATTTTCTATTTTTATAGTCGTATTTATATATGCATAGAGTTTTTTTTGTCATTTAAGGGGCTTAAATAAAAGGCCTTAAAAATTTCAATATTCATATATAACATTCGACAAAAGTAAGTACACACTTTCAAGTTTATTTGAATGTTCATCTAACGGATTGTTCGCAAAACTCTTACACGGTTATGCTTAAGATCATCGGAAATTTTTTCGAATGGAAAAGTCCATTCCGCATTTGAAAAAATGCATATTCTGAAGTCCATTTGTCTGCAAACACTATTTGTAGATGTCAAAATCATATGATTCGCAAAATATTTTTTGTATCTAGTAAAGTTGATAAGTATTTAGGAGGTAGTTGGGTACATTCAAATGTTTTTTTTTTGTCTTTTCTTTTTTAAAGAAAAACAATTACTATTTTTTAGAGATTTGTTTTGTGTTTGTTTGCTCAGTTTAAAGAATTAATTCAAAAGTAAAATGCGTCAAGAAAACAAATTTTTATTTAAAAAAGTATTTTTTTAAAATAAATTAGCAGTTACAAATATTTTTTACACTGAACAATGCACCATCTCTAAAAAAAAAGTATTTTAAAATTTCAAAATTATATAAAAAAAAAACTATATGAACAAAAATTATCTTTACATATTGAAAATAAAAGTTATTTTGCACTATAAAACACTTCGTAACAATGCTTACGAATGACTTTTTGTATCGAGAGAAATTTTGTTCATTTCTATTCATATTTCATTCCGATGGACTACAGCCTAAGTCTACATATATTCCAAGTCATGACACTGCAGAGAGGATTCTCATTTTGACCCCTATTTATACAGGCCAGCATAGGAAGAATAAGGACCAGATTTTTTTAGTCTAATAACTGAAAAAATATAATTTTTTTCGAGTTTTGTTCTAAAAAGAAATTAAAATTTTGTATTTTTTAGATCGAATAGTAAAAAAAAATATTATATACTTTAATGTTTTATGATAGAAAAATTGATTTAAAAAAGACCTTGCCATTAGAAAAAAAAGAGATTTACACCTTTCAAAAGAGAGTAAAACACATAAAAAATTATTTTTAATCATCACAATTTTTTTCACCATTTTTCTTTAACCAACAATTTTTTAAATTTTAAAATATATTTTATGTAATATTTTTTTATATAATTAAAGTACAAATTCTAAGCTTTATTTTGATATTAAATTTATATTTTTTTATTTATATTTAATGCTCTAAAACTTTATTTAAACATAAAAATATCTGCCAAATTTATAAAATTACTTCACAGCGCGCTCAAATTGGTTGAAAAGAAATACAAGAAAAAAAGTAGTAGAATGTATGTAAAAAAGAATAAATATAGACTTAGACTACAGCGCATACACAAAAAAAAAAATCGAAATTCAGTATGTCACATGTGGAATTTTTGTTCATCGAAATATTTCAATGGACTTGGGTATAACACTATTGTCTCTTTGATCGAAAATTAAGGCATGGGAGTAAATCGTAATATAATTTTTATGAACAAAATATTTAACAACACCATTAAACAACTAACTGTAATTAATATACCTAACATTTTTTTTTTATAATCAATTACATATTCTTTTTTATTATAAATACTAAAATTATCATTATTATTCATTTGATCAAAAATCATTTAGAAGTTTAGCATAAAAAATACTTTTCGATAATTCAAATTAATTTGTACACCCATTTGGGTACAGTTTTTTGTTCATTTTAACACTTATGTCATTTGGTCGAATACACCCGGTTATATTCACCCTGTTTTGTATATTTATTTAGATATTATTTTAAGATCTACTTACATTTATTTACTATGTATGTATGTAGTTTGAATATATGCAAATATATATAAACACAAAATACATATGAATTACTTTACTTTTATCTGCTTTTATTCTTTAAAAGTTTATCTATAAATTATGAAGACAATGGAATTTAAACCGAACTGAATTTAGAGGATAATTCAATATTGTGTATAGCCTGAAAACCCATTGCCTGAAAAATAAAAAGTGAAAAAATGAAGAGAAGAAGACAAGAAAAAATAAAGTCAATTGTTTTGCCCAAATAAATTTGAATAAAATTATTTATGTTAATTTTCTTATACAACTAATTTAATATTATAAATTTCTTAAACTCACAATTTTTTGCAGATGTACGAGTATCGATATTGACATTTTTTTTATTATATTTAATTTTTTTTTTTTTCAGAAATCTCAATTTTTATATGTTTACTAAAGTTTGTTTATGTATGTATGTATGTACATACTGATTAAAAGAAAACCTGTATTATGTACAAGGCTTTTATTATTTTTATAAAAAGGAAGACGAATTAAGAGACTACCATAAGAGATAACTGATCGAAATGTAAAGGTAATGGAATAAACTATCTTTAAATGTTATATTAATATTCGCGAACTTGAATATACGTGAATATTAATATAAATATAATGTGTATATAATGTGTTAGTAATTCGATGAATATTTGATTGTTTTTATTTGTGATAGAAAAATTAACTTTGTTAGAGATTTCACTTCAAAATTTTCTTCTTTTCAATATCAAATTTGTACCCAAAGAGTTAAACCGTTAAACAATTACAATAAACTGTAATAACTATATATGCTGTACTCGTATGTATGTTAAAAATCTTAATTTCTCAAAAAAAATAATTTTTTTTGCGTTGTTTAAATATTAGTAAAATTTAACCGTGATAATTAATAAATTAACTTATAAATTAACAAGCATTTTACTATACAACTTTATTTAAATTTTTTATAGATTTTATTGTTTAAGAAAAGTCAAAAAAATTCATCAAGTAGGGATATCCATATTTTATTTTAAAAAGTTGTGAAGAAAAAATATTTTTGAAACTTTGTTAACTCACAAAAAAGTTAATTAAGTTTTCAATCTAGTTTAGTGTTTGATAATAATATTTTTTTTTTTAAATTGAATTTGGGATAACATTTAAGATTTGTAATTGAATATTTTTGTTTTTTTTTTATGTTCTTGACAGTAACTTAGGTAGAATTAGGTAGACCTTCTCTTACATTAAGTACAGTACGGCAAATTTTACTACATACGTTCGAATTCAATATACGATATTTATTTATTTATCAAATTTCTAGTATTTTAACTCATTAAATATGGAAAACTACTGCTATTGTCAGGAGCTCGACATTCTTACATATCGTAGTTCTATTTTATTCAAGTTGTTACCAAATTATACTCTCAATTATTTTTTGTCATTTGTTTTACTCCAATGTAGGGTTACTAGACCAGGTCGAAAAACCTAAAAACCCATTTTTTGACTTTCCAATCAAAGTTTACTACTGTACTTCACCCTGAGTGCATGTAAATTTGTGCGGTGTAGTTAATTATGAAAAGAAAAATTTATAAAAACAATAAAAATAATGCTTTAAATAAAAAAAAATTGATAATTAATCAAATTCAGGATCAATAATAACATAAAAATTAAAACGGAAAATTATAATCAATATTATAACAACAATAATAACATTAAACAAAAATATTTATTACTAAAATTAATAATAGCCAAAACTTTAATTTTATTTCATTTTCTCTTATTATTCAAAATGTTGTTAATTTATTGTTGTTATGAGCGCATTCTTGTTCAAATAGTATTAATACATAAATTATGTACATTATCTCAAATTTAATTATTTACAAAATTTTTTTTGTATTTTTTGTTGTCGTATGAGAGTATATATGATAAATTTCGTTACAAGAACATGCATTCCATTAACCCCCTTATAAGGGAATTTTAACAATAAGACACAATTAACTTACTTAAAATTCTCATTTGGTCTTATAAATATAATAGCCAATAGGTTTTTAATTTTAGAAATAAGGTAGTCACTAAGAAATAGTTTAAGATAGTTTTTTTGGTAAAATTTTTCCTTAACTCATAATATATTAGTCGTAGATTAAGTAATACTCAATAAAATAAAATTAAAATATTCCTAGCTGTAAAGACCTAATTTAGTGTCTATATCTCTACTACTACTACTACTACTACTACTACTACTACTACTACTACTACTACTACTACTACTACTACTACTACTACTACTACTACTACTACTACTACTACTACTACTACTACTACTACTACTACTACTACTACTACTACTACTACTACGTATGAGAGTTATATAGTTAGGAATAAATGTAAAAAATTATCAATCAGCAAAAATTCCTGCACAACCAAAGGTTGAGACGAGAAATCTTTAATCTCCCTAACAACAGCAGGTCCTTCTGGACTTTTGCTAAAAACGTTGGGTCAAATTTTTGAAACTCTTGCAGATTCTGTTGCAACAGCTAATCTTTTCGCAAAATTAATTGAAGCCAATTCCACACTCCCTCCCAATACAGCCCAAAATCCTCCGGCAATCCCTGTTGTAAATTCTAGAAGGATGTGCTTCAGAAGAAGAGCTGTAGTAAAAGTCTTGAAGAATCTCGATATTAAAAGATCTCCGGTTTCGATGGTATATCTGCGATTGTGCTGCGACACATTGCCTTCGCTATTTCTAAACCTCTGCACAACTTATTCTATTTGCTCTTTTCTTCAGGAACTTACCCATCCTATTGGAAAGTTTCCCAAGTTTATCCTATTCCTAAAAAAAGTGACAAAAGCAATCCTTCGAACTATAGGCCCATTACTATTGCTTCCATTATTTCAAAAATGATGGAAATCTTAATCAATCAAAAGTTGAAGAAATACACTACAATCTACAATATTTTAAGTATTTATTTGACAAATTACTGGCTTATCAATTCATTAAATGTGGAAAACTACTGCTATTGTCAGGAACTAAGCCTTCTTAAATAGAATAGTTTCATTTTTTATTTAATTTGTTACCAGATTATACTCTCCATTATTTTTAGCCATTTATTATATCCCATTGACAAAGGTTACTGGACCAGGTCAAAAAATCCTTGTCGTTGTCGTGTCGAGTTTTTGAGTCGCTAAAAAGCTTATTTTTCATATCGAGACCTTTTAAAAATCTATAAATCATATATACGACTCAAGCCGTAGTATAACTCAGATTTATGGGCAGGTGCACCAAAAGCTGCTTTAAATTTTTTGGACAAAGTTCAAGACCGCGCCATTCGTCTTATAGGCGACATAAATGTAACCCCATCCCTTATACCATTGGTGGAGCATTTTCTCTATTTTGTAAATATCTACTTGGTGTTGGCATTTGTTCCGAGAAATTAACGAAAAAGCTTGTAAAAATAACTTTGATGTTGTGGTTAACATGAACTACGATAAAGTGTGTTCAATGGTGTACTTTACGATATACCATTCTAAACTTCAGTGTGGTATAGTTTGTTGGGGTGGTACTCACTTTAACAAGCTACAACCAATTTTAATATTTCAAAAGCATGCTATTAGATTAATTTGTAAGGTTAACCGTCTTACACACACTGCAAGCTTATTTAGTAGTTTAGGTATTCTTCCCATCAGGAATTTATACCTCTATAAAACCCTGAAAGTATTTTTTATTAAATCAGGATATCTTGATGTGAGACATACCGTTATCCATAATCTAAGAATTAATAGCAGGAATTTAGTTGTTGTACCCCGCTTTTATAAGTTTCATATTTGTCAATTCTTTAAAATTATTGCACCAAGAATTTTTAATAAGCTACCTATTGATATCAGAAATATCAGAGTTTTATCCGAATTTTTAACTAAAACTAAGAATTGGCTTAGGAATATTTGTTGGCATGAAGTTGAAGAGCTAATAAGAGTCATTAGATAATATTATTACTGATATATATATTAAAGTATCCTGTTGCTGATATCTATCTATATTATTATTATGTAGCTTTATTTATTCTTTTCTTACGCTTAATTTTTTGCTTTCTTTCATTTCATTTCTTTTCTTTTAAATTAATTTAAATATTAAATCTCGTTCTAAAACATATAAGTAGTTTATAAAATTGTTTAATTTTTTTATTTTCTTTTTGTAAATTTTCCTTCAATTCACTTATTTGTAAGTTTTATCTATAAATTTAATTCACATTTCTATATTCTACTTTTAATTTTAATGTTAATTACTTCTTAAATTTAACAATTTTTTTTGCATAAATATTTAACCAGAGTAAATTTAGTATATTCTATTTTTCTTTAAGATTTTAGTTTTCCAAATTAATATTTACATTTAAATTGGTTATTCCACAAATATTGAATAACTTAAATGGTTTATTTCTTGTGATGGACAATTCGAAACTTGTTTTTGCAATAGAATGTTTCCTAACTATTTTATTTTATTTATATTTTGAATTCTGTAGATGCTTTTAATTTAGTACTATTATTATATTTGTTTATTTTCTATTTTTAAGTTTTGAATTTTAGTTTTATACCCTTAACATGATTCTCGAATCGAACGTAAGAGTAGGCGAATTCGCTGTCATGAGATCATGATTAGCGAAGAGAACGGAATACGTTCGACAACTTGTCGTTCGACAAAAAAATTAAGTGACAGCCGTTAAAAAAACAATATGATTGTTGTATTTCGAGTGAAAATGGAGGGTGCATTTATAAAAGGTAAGAATAATATTTACAAAATTTATGAATAATATTATTATTAAATTTTTATATTTATTATATTAATATTATTTGCAGCATTAAGAAAACAAATAAAAAACAATTTGATAAACTGATGCAACTAATGGAGGAGAATCCTGATTTGGTTTGTGGGTATAGTAAATTCCGTTGCAATAAAAGTACATTAAAAGTGTTGTGGGATAGATTTTCAACCCAGTTAAATGCATTAGAACCTCCAACACGAGAAGCAAAAGAGTGGAATAAAGTATTGTTTATTTATTTATTCATCTATGTACTGTGTGTAGATAATAATATGATTACAGGTTTGGCTTGACTTTAAATTAAAGTTAAAATATCAAAAAAGCAAAAATATAAAAAATATAAAGACTACCGTCTAGACTACCGTTAAAAATATAAAGACTACCGGTGGACCTTCTCAAGAAATTTCCCTGACTCCATTGGAACAAGCTGTCGATGCTTTGTTGAGCATAGAACAGAATGTTAATCCAGAGGGCAGAGAATTTGCACGCACCCGAAGCGATCGAAACAATAGCAATACCGCAAACTGCCTCACAAAATGTAAGAATAAATGAACCCCAAACAATCGAAACAATAACAACACCACAAACTGCGCCACAAAGTCAAATATGTGGAAATAAAAACAATCACAGGCTAAACATTGAACAAGAGAGACTAGAATTGATAAATAAGCAAACTTAAATACAAGAAATAAAACTAGACCATCTAAAAGGTATAAAAAGGAGTATTGACGACGGAACAAGATATTTAAAAAAAAATAAAAGAAATTAAACAAAGGGAACTCCAATTATTAACAATGAAGGAAGAACGAAAAAACATAGAAAATATTGAAAAAACTAAACGACACATTGATAAAATGGAGATGAAAAGAAAGAGTTAGATTTAAAAAGGATCAAGTACAAATTATAAGACTGATGAAATGTATTTTTAAGTAATATTCAACTAATGAAAAAACCTTGTTATATTATTGTTTTTTTTTATATATGTAAAGAATGTTTTTGTTTTGTTTTTTTTAATTAATATGTTAATAAATTTTTTGAATTAAAATCTATAAGACACGCATTATATTATTTCTTATTGCTTCTGCAATTGTATTGCGACCACTATTTTGATAATCATTGTAATTGTTTTCATAGTTATCTTCACTATATTCTATAGTATCCTGTGGATCTTGAACTTTAAAATGCTTGCAAATGTTATGCAGAGCACAGCAAACGTTAACAATTTGAACACATTTTTTCGGGCTGTAGTGTAATGTCCTTATTAAACATCGGAACCTGAACTTTAAATTTCCAATGGTTCTCTCAATGATATTTCTAGCCTTGCAATGAACAGCGTTATATTTATATTCCATACTTCCTTCTTCTGCATTTCTAAAAGGAGTCATTAGGAATGGACAAAGAGGATAACCTGAATCACCTAATAAAATGTTGTAAATTATAATATATACATTTATATACTATTTCATGACATTTGTTTACCTAAATACCACGAATTTCTATCACCATTTTCAAAATTTTCTTCTAAGACTTCTTTTAAAGTGCTCATTCTCCAAATATATGAGTCATGGTTTGAGCCGGCATAATGAGCATCAATACATTTTATTTTCATATTTTCATCACAGGCCTAAGAAAAAAAATTAAAAAATTGAATTATTGCAATTTTTACATACTTTACTTACTATTAGAGGATTTAAACTAAAGTATCATTTTCTGTTTAAATATAGATGTCTGATGTCTTTCTTAGGTGCAACTATTAATATAAATTCCATCATTAATATGTGTTCCATCGACACACCCAATGATGCCTGGAAAACCAGTTCTTACAAAAAATGTATATCGAGACTGTTGTTTTTCTTCTTCAGTCATTTCTGCTTTGATCCATTGAGGACCTATATTTTCTTCTATAACATTAATTATTTCTGTTAACACATAAGAAACAGATGACTGCGTCAAAGCTGAATTAAAATCATTTCCAGTGCCTCGCTGATAATTTCCTTCAGCGAAAAATCGTAGTGCACAGACTAATTTTGTTATTGGTAATACTCCATTAGTCCTAATTTGTAATAAATCCCAGCTTGTACTCATTTTGATTTGTATTTTAAATATATTTTTACGTATGCTTTTAATTTTTTTAAATTTTTAAATTTTTTACCACAAAAATTAAAAGCCAGTATTTACTTTTATAAAATTAACACAATTTAAAATATATTTTTATTTTTTAGTTTTTAGTTTTTAGTTTTTTTATATATATTGCTTTCAATATTTTCTAGTATGCACCACAAAAAAAAACTTTACTTTTTTATCTACCTTTCAAAATATTAAATTTTCGAGTGTTAGGTTAGCAACGACTTTTCTACAGCGAATAAATTTATTCGCGAATCAGGATAAGGGTATTAATTAATTTACTATAATTATAATGAATTCAATAAAATAAATTTAATAAAATATAATAAATGAAAATAAAAAAATAAAATAAAAAAAATATTAAAGTGACTTCTTTCTTCTCTCAAGCAATTCCATCGCATAACATGAGAGCCATCGAATGCCCACCCTTTCACAGTGGAAATTTCGAGATGGTTTATGTCCAGTTATGGAAATTCTTTTATAGTAAGAATATCTTGCTATCAATTCGCATCCGAATTGAAGCAATCCCAATGAGAGAAGGATTTTTTATTTATGATTTATAATTTAGTTATAATAATTTTATCAAAGCACAATTTTATGCTAAAAAGTCTTGTAAGCCGCCATGATAACGAAAAAGCTTTTGAGTCCATGTGGTAAAATGAGCTTATTCATAAATGAATAATGCATTAATGTATTTTCCAATCTATTTGGTTAAACTAATCAAAATTTTCTATAGCAGATTACTTTACGTCCAAATAAGTTATGCTTATTCATGCAAATTTCATTGGCCATTGTGAAATATCTAGGGATTATCTGGTACTTCAAACAAAAACATCAAATATATATTAATCACATCGTTATATGTACTAATCAATAAAAAATTGTCTCTCTTGAAATTCAAGAAAATTTAAATTTTCAGATCCATCAGTTTCGGAAACAAAATAAATATCTGTAAGGGTTGCTCTAGTCTGGTCAAACTGTGCATATTGTCATACTGCATATCTAGCAAAATAAAAATTAAAATGATGCTCAGTCTTCTTGGTATCGTACATTTAAATTCCAAAAATATGACGATACTAGATAAAACTACAATAATTAGGTTAAGCAAATTTATTGCCAAACTGCTCCACTTCAGTTTCGAAAATATTTTAATCCAGCAATTGGTTGATAATCATTAAATATAAATTAAATTGTAATTGTTTGTTTTTAATTTTTTTGTTTATAAATTAGTTAAAATCTCTTACTTAAACATAAAAATCATTAAAAATTATGTAAAAACCAGATTTGGAAATAAACTGTTATTAGTTTTTATAAAAACTTGTTTTCTAGCGTTAGAGTAAAATTTTGGTATAATAGTGAATTTAATTTTACTGATATGCTTATCATACAGATACGTGTATTTCGTCTACTACTTGCAGACTTGTTCAGTGTTTTGTACTCGACTGAGGAAAGAAATCTAAAATCGTCTTATATATTCTATTCGTTCGCACAGGTAACCATTTGATGTTTATCGCACCTGGATCCTGGATGGTTGTTTATTATCCAATGAAATAGCACAGGTAGGGGGTGAGTAATAATATTATTATTTATTTCAAAGTTGGTATTTAAAATAATATTTCTGACGTTAGAGTAACCGGTAGAGGTGGTGTTATTCGTTTTATTATAATTAACTAAAAATTTAAATAAAGAAGAATATCCGTTGCCTTGGTCTTTATTTAGGAATGTGTTACTGTTATTAGTTTTTAATAATTAAAAAAATTAAAGAATGTTTTTAAAAATATTCTTAATATAATTATTTTTTGGGCTTGATTACTTTAATAAGTGAATAAAACTGAAATGTTATATTTTTTTTATATATATACAGTATTACACATATTTTGTACATATATATTTAATTATTTATATGCCACCTGAAAATGTTCCTTTAATGGGCTCTTTTACTAATTAAATACCATGTAGGGAAATTATTTTGACCACAAACAAGTTGTTTCAACTCCTTTTTAATTTGCATCATATTTTCCAAGTGGTACGTAAGTATTAAAAAGGTCCTATCCTGGCGCAAGGGTGTTTATATATATATAAAAAAGTGAGGTTGTCATACATTTTAAATTTAGGTTTCTTTATGTTGTAAGAATATTGTTTTATTAATTTATTTATTTATCAGTTGACCTGCAGATAAACCTGATCTGCAAACCAGCTTCTGGTTCTTTTCCCTTTCGGGATTTGAGCCTTTATACGAAAATTAGACAAAAAAAGAAAGAAAGAAAAATAATTACAATTATTTTCATCTTCCGGAAATAACCGAAAAAGAGTTTTTTAAGCTTAAAATGCGCCGAAATTGCTCGAAATCGAGATTTTTAAATGGAAAGAGGAACTTTTTAATGCAAATTCGGGGTCTACGACAAAAAATAAGTAACTTATGTTAAATGATTTTTTTTTTGTTTTCTCAGTCTTTCTCTTTAAAATTAATAAAAATACAACAAAAATTCACCATATTTTCCTTTGCTAAACTAAAATTATTAATAATCATTTTTATAAATAAATTTGTTTTTCATGTTATCATATTTATTATCTCAGTTTAGGGTTCCGGCCAATTTCGGCGAATTTTGTGCTTAAAAAACCCTTCTCCAGTCCTTCCCGGAAGTTGAAAATATCACCAATCGATATGAATTTTCGAATAAAGGCTCCTTTCTTGTTTAAAAAGCTGATACGCATGCTCTGGAACATCCGGTATATTATAAAAAATAAATGACTACATATCAAATCTTAATTAATGTACCTCGTTCAATAAATGTTAAATTAAATTAATTGGTTATATATATTACATTCTGTGGTATGAGTAAAATTAAGTAATAAACCAGTCCAATAGTTGAACCTTCAAAGATACATTTTATTTTGATCATTTTTCATTATATATTGGACAACTATGGATAAATTCGCAGGCCACCTTAAGTATTTATATGCATATGTAGCTGTATGTTTTTGTTTGGTGTGAAATTATATTTTAGTTTTACTATACATATTTTGTCCCAGATTTTGTAAGGATGGATTAGATTAATTAGGTAAATGTATTTCTTTAGGAATAGGAGCGCTTGTAGCGGCGTGGAGTTGTATTTTGAATATTTTTGATATAATATATTTCTATATAGTTTTTGAAGGTCTATATCTGGAAAATGATGAAAACCATTCATTTAAATACACTAATTTTATTATATCATTCTTTGTTTATTTTAATTTGTTTCTTCTACTCTTTACTATAGGTAATAATATTTTTGAACATCCTGTTTGTACATAATATATTATAATGTGTACAATATGCATACATATTTAAATTTCAGTTCTTTCTATTTTTGTTTTTTATATTATATTATCCTTGGTTGTTTTTTAAATAAATGTTTTATTTTATTTTAAAAATAAGGATCTTATTTGGTAAATGTTATTAAATTGTAAATATATGTTTTTTTATGTATTTATGTATTGTATGCAAAACTAGATCTAAATAAATTGTTAAATAAAACAAGTGTATGTATAATAGGATATTTTAAAAAAGAGTATGGTATAACGGAATAAAGCCTTTTGCGAATAATTTACGAATTTATTGACAACAATAATATTATGTAAATATGTATGCGTATACATATTTATTTTTACATATTTGATTTCTATAATAGGAAAGGATAAGATTATTGTTCAATTTTTTCATCAATCATTTTTGTTCATTTTGAAAATCCAATTTAAAATGTTGTTCGTGAAATTGTAATTTAAATGCAAAGAACCCTATCTTTATACACTATACATACTATACTATACATCATATGTACAATGCAATCATAATACAGTCATCACACATAATAAATGTTAAGGATATAGATAACTGCAAATTCTATAGTTTTGCTCATTTCCTGTTTTTGTGTTTCCTTTCCAATTCATAAAATTTATATTTTATATACAAAAATGAAAATTTATACATAGAAATAAATATAAATTTGAAAAAGGGAAAATTAAAAATTGAAATGAAAACAAGAGAAAGTATGAAGAAAAAACAAAAAACAAAATATAAAATAATAAAAAAGTGAAAATTGAAAATAAAAATTGTAAATAAGGACACATTAGGTAAATAAGTACAATCAATATATGTATGTTGACAATGACACTTGTGGTATATTAATAATATTAAGAATATGTATGCTAAAATATAAAAAAAACTTAGAAATATATAAACTATTTTTTAAAGATTGAACTTTATATTGTTTTGTATTGTTGCAATTTCAAGAACTATATTATGATTCTGATATGTATTTTAAGCACTACTTTCTTCATTGTGGCAATTATAATTTATTTTGCATACGTGTAAAATTAAAAATTCTCATTCACATATAAGAATTAAAGTCATATTATGATGTTGTATGTGTAGTGTATATAGTGTATACCTATTTGTTGGTGTGAAAGTGTTTTAAAAAGCTATAGTAATAATCCTATTTCCATCTATAAGTATCCTTATACGTTTTATTATATTCCACTGAGAATTTTAAGTATCGTGAAAAGAAATAGGAAGAATATATTATTATGTAGTGTAGTTGTAGAAGAGAAGGTCAAGTTTTCTTTATAATTTTCTATCTTTATATTACTCGTACATAGAGTATGTGTATTATATGTACTTAAGTTTAATTATATTCATTATATGTTTACATTAAAAGTAGCACAAAAATATTATGCATAAATATTAAAACATGAACTTATTTGTTAAAAAAAAAAAAAAAATGGATGAGCGCATAACAAAAAAGCTCATTTTTGAGGCTATTTTCATTAAATCAGTTATGCAGTAACACGAATTTTTGTTTATTTTTTTTATTATTCTTTTCTTAACACAAGAATAGAATTTATATTATAATATTATAGAATAGGTTTATTTGATAAACAATATTATGGTTAATCTTTATACTGAAGCAGTTTAAATTATTATTTATTATTATTTCAGAAGTTTTTTTTTTGTGTTTTTAAACCGATATCTCTAATCTCAAATTTGGATTTCTATATTTTGAAATTATTTAAAGATGCTTTTGGAATTATTGAAATATATAATATATTATGGAATATATGATATTGAAGTCATTAAAGTTGACTAAAAATTATTTTCATTTTAATTATCGTAATTTTTTATTTTAGAACTCGTAAGATCAAAGTTTATAAAAACATACTCGTATGTGTTTATAAATTAATTTTGTAATCTAATACCGTATGTCCGTATACCATAAAAAAAATTCTGCAAAATGTCTTTGTATGGCACATGCTCAGATTATGTGCTCTGTTAAAAGAAACCAAACTTGGACCTAAAATACAATCAATTGTAATTGGTTGAAACTTCCCATTTATAAGAAAACTTTTGGTCTAAGATCAAATATTGAAGTCAGTCTGGACATACATATACTCATAATATTCAAATATATATAGTTGTTCTAAACAAATGTTCTCAAAAAGAACATATTGCAATTGTTAATACTCGGTGGTATGTTCCCAATGCTGATATTTGTAGAGATCTCAGGATCCTTATTTTGAACCAAGTAACAAAATCGGCTGTACGTATAAAAATGTCAATGTCAATGTCAGAAGTTTTACACTTAATTGACAATTAAAAACTTTATTGGGTAACTTAAGCGAACGAAACTGTACAAACTGTGTCTTATTCTAAAATATTTTATATATCACAAATTTCGAACAGTTTCATGTTCGATCAAGTATTTAAAGAACCTAATACGTAGATATTAATTTTTAATATAATTGCCGAAAAATAATCTAATCTTGCGACATACAAAGATATTTTGCAGAATATTTTTAATTTGAAGATATATCAATGTATATAAAAAAAGAGTTAATAAGGGTTCATTTCTACATAGAAATATTTTAAAAAAGAGGAGAGTAGATTTTAATGCGCGTTAAGCTCGACATAGTCCCTCACTCTGCTTTTTTCTGGAATTTTCTATCTGGAGAAAAAACAAATATTATACGATAAGATTATATATATAAAAATTTCTTATTGTATTTAATTCTTGTTGAAAAGGACGAAATTGAAAAACAATCTCTGAATTTAAAAGAAAAACATCAATTTTAATTTAGGTCAATTAATATTAGGTACATTATATAATATAGTAAAAATTTTACAAGTCATTTTTATTTAGTATAGGTTAATAGGTATATAAATATATGTAATATGTATGTATGTTTAAATATATGATTTTGAATATTTAAATAATAATAATAAATTATTTGTGTACATATATTAAATTACATGTGAAATAAGTTGTGAAGAATTGTGAAAATGAAAAGAAAAAAAATTAACTGTGTATCCCTGTATTATAGTACCATCGTATTAAATTTTAAAACAAAATCTGTTTTAATTCTACTCGTATGTGAATAATACTTTTTTGGGGATATTTTTTTTTGTTTTTGTATCTTTGGTTTGTAATTATTTTATCGAGTATTGATACATAAGAAACTGATTAGATTGATTTTTAATAATGCTTTTCAATTTAGTCACTTGAAATCCGAAATTTTTCCGGTATGTGTACACTTTAATATGTATGCATCATACAGATTCACATCATGTGTACGTACATTTTTATTAAATAATGATATATGAGATATACCTACTCGTAGATACTACATGTATATCTACATGATTGAAATTCTATAAAAAAATATATTTTTTTATAATGATATCTTTTATACATTTTTGTAAAAATATTATAAAGTCAAATTGTGGTACACTTAAATATATGTGAAGAATATTTTGATGATATTGATTAGTTTTAAATTGGTATTAAATAAAGATTTTCATCATTATAAATATGATTGAAAAATTGTTATTTAAAAATAGTATATTTTGATCAAAATAAATTTTCTAATATAATGGTAATGTGACATTTCGTATGATATTTCAATAAAATTTAAGTGTTAAATATATATACTGGTTAAATATAAACTGGTATGGTAATAGTCAACTATTAACAAAATGACTATTAGAAGAAAGATTATAAATAAACATTTAGTGTTCTTTGAGTTATTTTTGGAAGTAAAAACTACTCTAAAGAATTTTATTAGTATACTTTCAAAATTGCAAAACTGAAAGTTGTTCAATATATTATTTATTAGCGAGCTGAACAATCTAAACAAAAGATTAGATAATTATTAGAGGAATTTTTTGTTCTTTTAACACTACTTAAACTCATTGTAATGTAGTGGTTTTTATTTCTTTTCGATTTAAATATAAATTGCTTCTTTGTGTTTTCTATTGACTGATATGAAAAAAAATCTAGAAACTAAAGAAATTTAACGGTTCAAGTTTCAGTCAAGCGGCACTTGGCACAAATCTCATTGTTTTTCAAGCTGCAACTTATGTCATCGAAGTATCATTACAATGGAGTAAAAGGAGGCACAAAGGTACCAACATATACATAACTTCGGATCACCAAGCTGCTTTAAAAGCTCTGGCTTTCCTAATTTTCAGGAAAGGAAACAGATTTATTCTTATGTGGACTCCGGATGGGCATGGCAGAATACAAGGTAATTAAGAAGAAGATTTTCTGGAAAAAACTGTCTTCGCACCAGTTCTTAGGACCTGGAGCCAATTCTTAGGTCAATTCTTAGGATCAGAGCCAATTATTGCTCGTTCAAACGCCTACCTACAAAGAATGTTTACAAGTGGGAAACTACAGAAACCCAAAACATATGAATAGTTTCCAAGGACTTACAAACTCAATGTCTAATGATCAGGTAATCGGGAGACTAGATCCAATGTCAGAACGCTGACATGCTTAATCTCAAGTCATGGCCTATTTAACAAGCATCTGTTCAAGATTGGTAATATTGAACACCGACTGGTGCAAAGTTTTGCTTAGAAGAAGTGGAATCCACCTCTCATATTCTATTTATTAGTGATGCCATAGTTCGGAAAAGATATAAATATTTCGAGGCATACACATCGCCTGATCCTGAAATTGACATCAAAGCAATAATAGCGTAAATTTAAATTAAATTATTTCTTTGAGGTACTGGGTAAAGGATAAAAAACTTATCATGGTTTCTCTAACTTTTTGAAGATAATTTGTTCTTTCTGATGGAATGTGTCAGATCGAATATCGGATATAACATTTTTTGGTTTTATCCCAAAACTTTGGCGGACGATATATGGGACGACCTTCCTATAAGTACTTCAAGTGATATTTTTTTTTACCCCCTACGCACACGTCATCAGATTTGTCGTGAAAATAGGCTAAATAAAGCCTAACATTTGCAAATATTCGATGAGATCTTAAGCAGTCTAATGTATAATGTCCGTTATTCTTGCGAGGATTGTTTCGTCAACTTTACAACCGGAGGACACAATGGGTGAAAGAGTAATGGGATGGAAATGAAATTAGCGTTCAAAGACGCGGATTGAGTTGATTGGGCTACTGGAGGTGCGTTGCTTATAACTAGTTAGGCAAGGATATAGGTGTAGGTGTTGTTTTATTTGTTTTTTCTGGTACCAAAGGAGGACAGGTTTCATTTCGAAGATGGAAGGTCGGATGTATCGATTTGTGGCAGTGTTCACTTTAGTTCGTTTACTGTAAATCAAAGTTTCAAATTTAACATTTTGGTGTTTGTACGTAAAATGAAACATAATGTATTTCCAAATTATTTATGTATAAAGTTGATTATATGGAAGATGTTCAATACTACTTTCTAAGAAATATTTTCGCTTTCAAAGTATATATGTATATATGTATATTGTATATATGTATATATGTAATATGTATATATGTTTTCGTGGTAGGTTGGAATTTTTTTGTTAATATTAAAACCAAAAGCAAAAAGAAAAAAAATAATTTTGTTTAAGAAATTTAAAGCACCTCTCAGGGTCTCAGCCATATTTGAAAACCAATAATAATAAACCTTTTTGACAAATAAAAAATACGACTTATACCGATTTCAAAAATTTGGACTGGTTCGGGTTGCTGCCGAACAACTCCTAGAATATTCCAGCAAAATTCATTAAAGTTCATATAAAAATAGAAAAAAATAATAAGTAAGAACATCAGTAACGAGCTAACGTGTAATATACCAAAATTTTAAACCAAAAAAAAAATAATTAATTTAAAATTAAAATGAGTGAAAGCAAACAAACAGTAGTAAAGCCCAATCTTAATTATTGAAGTTTAAAAAGAGCTTGCAGTGACGAATAAGCTGAGTTAGTAAATTGCATGCCAAGGGTAACGAATTACATAGCCTTATAGCTCTTACAGTAAAAGAATGATTCTTAGAATTAAAATTGAAACGAGGAGAGGTAATTAGACTTCTCCTTTTGAATGGGAAAAATTAACTGGGAATATAGGTACGCAGGATGAGTTGAATTCAACACTCTAAAAAGTAAAATCAAACAACGCAACTTATAAAATGAAACTAGATCCGAACCAATAAAACGAACAGTAAAACGAGAAACATGATCAAAACGGCGAAGAGAAAAAATAAAACGGATAGCAAACATTGAACATTATCGGAATAAGGAATAACAATGCCACATAATCGAATGAAACGAAGCTTTTGTAAAAAAAAAACTGGGTCTTAAGCTTGCAGCATAAGATATTATGATTTATAGAATCAAAAGCTTTACAAAAATCAAGTAACAACAATATAGAGATTCTCTTCTTATCAATATTTTACCTTATTTTCTCCGTGATTGCTAACATTGCAATTTTTGTGCTGTTTCCAGTTTTAAAGCCAGATTAGTTTATAAATTTTAACGGGATACCATCAGTTTTTATAGCATTGGATTTTATAGATTTAAAGTAGTTGTAAAGTTCATCAAGCGAAATATTTCTAAAATAGAAGGCATCAGATCTCTCAGGAATGGCAGAGTCTTCTCTAGAGGAAAATTCAGTTCTATTATTACCAAGGCAATCAATAAAGTAATTATTTGATTCATTCAGATTATCGAATTTAAAAGAATAATTATTGTTTTCTAAAACACCAAATTTCTTTGCCTTAGACCAGAATTCTTTGTTAGTTGGTTTGGTTTACTAAGAATGAAGAAATCAAGAAGCGACAGAGATTTGTGGGTAATATCGAAATGAGTAGAATTTAAAGAATTTATCTTAACTGATAAATTAAAATTATCAAAAAAAAAGTACATAGTAGAATTTCTAGTAATATTTATTAAGCAAGTTTGAGTTAAAATCATCTATAATTGCTATATCATCATATTTCGAAGATAAATCGGAGAGTGTATCACTAAGATATTCTAAATCACCAGAGGGACGGTAGATAACACCTCTAGAACCATCGAATTTTTACCAACAAATGCTTGAAAAAGCAAGTATTCAATAGAAGACTTCAGATTTAAGGATTTAAAATTTTTTAGACTTAAAATATATATGCTTTGTTTTATTAATTTTTAAAGTCATATTTGTGTTTGCCCATCCATTTACATATTGTGGACTATGGTTAGGTCATAGTTTATGTTTATCTCAAAATTCATACTATTATATCAGCGTCATATGCGAGCATCAGCATAATATAGAAGTGGTTGTCCCTTTAGGTTTAGTTCGGCAAAATTGTTTATGTAGCAATTAAAGAGTATAGGGCCTAGGGAATTATTCTGTATTATGCCATAGTCCGTTTTTTACTTATGTAGGTATCTATACATGCAAATTGTCAAAATTTGGTGATATGGATATTATATATGGTAACATTTTCTTAAGCATTAGAAAATACGGTTTATGATGTGACTAAAGAACAAATAAAAAACAATTTATGTTTAAATCATTTACGAATTTGAACATAGTAAAAGCATTTCATAACGATAATTATAGATATAAACTTTGTTGTTTGCAAAACAAAAATGTTTGTTATTTTGTTCAACTTTAATTTTTATTGAATTGTAGTACATAATTTATTTGAAATTTTTTTATTTAGCTATAAAATAAATTTATGAAAAGTTTATGTATGTACATAGTTCCAAGATAAATTTTGGTGTTATGTTCGGCTAACTGTAATATATCATAGGAAGTGCCGGCTGAATCTTAATGAATAACATATTATGAGATTTTATAGCTGTTTTTATGTTTTATCTGTCAACTCAATATTTATGTGTGTGTGGTATTTTATGGTGCATTTTTAAATTTAAATTTTTTTTTATTAATTTTTTAAAGAAAATTCAAGAAAATTATAAAGAATATTTCAATTTATTTAAAATCGAATTAATGTTAGTTAGAAAAGTTCATGAAATGTTTTTGATACATATAGGTATATTTTTATATAATTGCTTTTTTTTTATCTTTGAATTAATGTGCGAATTGCAATTATTCATCATTTCTCTTTATTTTCTTTTTGTTTTTATTCTTTTATTTCTCTTTCAAAATTCAATAGGAAAAAGAAAAAATTTTTTTTTTCTTTGCGTATAATTAAAAGCTAATTTTCAGATATTAAATTTAATTTATCAACCGTTTTCACTTTTTTAGTAATTAAAAAAATATTTTTGCAAAAAAAATATTTGAATGAGCGGATTGAAATTTTAGACAGCAATTTAATTATATTTAAAAAACAAAAGCAATTTCAGAAGTTTTTAAGATAAGGGAGATTTGAATTTTTAAAACGTTTAAAAAAGGTTTAATGTGATGTTAATATGAGAAAGAGATTTAATGAAAAGCTTTCGAATTCAATATAAGATTGTATAATAGTGTATAGCGACAACTAAAATGTGTATAGTGTTTATGATGTCGTGTCTACTAAGAGCAGCTGTGATTGTTTGGATTTTTTAATAAACTTTAATACAAACCCCATTTTCTATCTTTTATTATTAAAATAAAAATGATTTTAGAGTATAATTTAGAATTTAAGGAATTTAGAATTTAAGGAGTAGTAACTAAAATTATTTTGTAAATACGTATACTATTTTTTATAAATGATAAGCAGTTTTATAAATAAATTTAAGTAGTATATTTTTTAATGGACTTATAACAGTTCACCTAACCTAATGTCGCAAAGGGATGCTTGTACTAACACCAGTTGATAAAAACTATTATATACTTTTTATATACTTTTATATTAACTTGCCAGTGTCTATATGTATATATATATATGTTTGGTGGTAGGTTAGAATTTTTTTGTTATTAAAACCAAACGCAAAACGAAAAAAAAAAATTTTTTGTTTAAAAAATTTAAAGATAGAGTTCTGAAATTTTGCACAGTTACTCACGATGAAAAAAGCAACCAGACACGGTATTTTACAAAGCTATCAAATGACAGGTTCGGGTTGCTGCCCTACAACTCCTAGTACGTCTCAGGCATATTTGAAAAACCAATTGTAATACAGGCATGAAAATTTACACTTAGATTCTTTTTTCACAAATAAAGAAATACCACTGCTAACTATTTCGAAAATGTGGACTGGGTCGGGTTGCTGCCGAACAACTCCTAGCACGTCTCAGGCATATTTGAAAACCAATTGTATTACAGGCATGAAAATTTACACTTAGATACTTTTTCACAAATAAAGAAATACGACTATTACCGATTTCGAAAATGTGGAATGATTCGGGTTGCTGCCGAACAACTCCTAGCACGCCTCGGGCATACTTCAAACCAATTGTATTATAGGAATGAAAATTAACACTTTAGATTCTTTTTCACAAATAAAGAAATACCACTGCTAACTATTTCGAAAATGTGGACTGGGTCGGGTTGCTGCCGAACAACTCCTAGCACGTCTCAGGCATATTTGAAAACCAATTGTATTACAGGCATGAAAATTTACACTTAGATACTTTTTCACAAATAAAGAAATACGACTGTTACCGATTTCGAAAATGTGGAATGATTCGGGTTGCTGCCGAACAACTCCTAGCACGCCTCAGGCATATTTCAAACCAATTGTATTATAGGAATGAAAATTAACACTTTAGATTCTTTTTCACAAATAAAGAAATATCACTGTTAACTATTTCGAAAATGTGGACTGGGTCGGGTTGCTGCCGAACAACTCCTAGCACGTCTCAGGCATATTTCAAAAAGATTATGTTATAGACAGAAGAGTTTACACTTATATACTCTTTCTGATGTTATAATACCTATAAGTTTCACTTAAAGCTAAAAAGTATAAAATAAAATAATAATGTAAAAATAAAAATTTTTAAAATATACTTTTATCGAAACCAAACTAGCCCCATAAAAAGAAAAAAATAAGATTAGTTGTGGATGTTGAGCATCTACAACTACTATAAGATAAAATACAAAAATATATATAATGAATCTTGCTGGAATATTGTTAATGGAAATTTTTAATATTTGCCGCTTGAAAAAAATCACGAATATTAAAAGAACATCACAAAGCGTTTCCAAATTCCCATTAACAATATTTCGGATTCATTATATACTTTTGTGTTTTATCATATAGTAGTTCTAGTTGTTCAACATCCACCACAAGTTTTATTTTTTACTTTTTAGGGGGCTAGTGAAAGGAAGATTAATAAAGGTTAAGTTTAATTATGAGACAAAAGTGATAAATTTTACAAAATTCTATTTTCAGTATGTACATATGTCTTTAATATTTTTGTTTGTGTACCTCATTTCCATATTTTCATGTATATCAATTTTTTAAGCAAGAAATTATTATTTTAAATTAATGATGATCTTAATATCTTTTTATTTTATTTTTTTTTTATTTTCTTGGGTATCTAATCTTAATTTGTTTGAAAATGATAGATGCATGGGTATTATCTGTAATATATCAAAGTATATTGTTTAAAATTTAATGACCAATCAAGAAACAAAAGAAAATAAAATTTCATAAATTTAAATTTTTTTTATATTAATATAATTTGTTTATAGACTTTAATCTAGGGTCTCTTAAGAATGTATTTATAATTAATTTTTCTGAGCTTGAGGAAAAAAAATCGAAAAATTTCTAACTTTTAAAAAGGTTATCATCATCTATTATATAAGCTACATATCTGTTTAAACAATTCGGGTGAAGTAAATGTTGTGGCTCTGGATATTTCTAAAGCTTTCGATCGAGTATGGCATACTGCATTATTAGAAAAATATCAAGCCATAGGTCGGTCTGGGTTTCTCATCTTTCAAATGGATTGAAAGTTTCCTTTTGAATCGTACAATTTAAGTCTCAGTAGATGGATTTAAGTTCGATCAATTAAAATTAAACTGGTGTTCCCCAAGGATCAGTTCTCTTACCAATATGCTATTCCTTATATTTATAAATGACTTGCTCCAAACCACTTTTCATCCAATCCACAGTTTTGCAAACTCTAGTGGCATTCTACGATTTTAATAAAAATCCTGAAGCTACATATATAGCTGTATCAACCAAAATAGACATCATGGCCAGTTCCATCAACCATGATTTGGTCGCAATAGCTGATTGGGGCTTAACAAACAGAGTTGAATTTAATATTTCAGAAAAATTTTCATTTTTGATCCTTATCTTTTATTTCAGGAAGATAAGCTTCAGCAGTTTGAAAGCTTAAGCATATTAGGTATATGCACTTAAATCGAAAAATGATCGGGAATTATCGTATATTTGATGTTGCAAAAAACACAGCCGAATGTTTGGATTTTATTCCGCTGTAATACTGTTTACTTCTCCTCCTGTGACCTCTTGAAAATCTATAAAGCTTTCATACGACCTAAAATGGAGTACAATTCTTACATACTGCTTCTAGTAATGCGGTAACACATTTAGATAAAGTCCAAAAACGGACTATTCATCTTATCAAAGACCCAAATGTCACTGCACATCTCGTTCCTCTTGGATATTGTCGTATAGTCTGAGCTTCCACTTTTTATAGATATCTCGTAGACACGGGTACATGCTTTGTAGAAATTAAATTTGTATTACCTCCACTTAAACGCTTCTCTCGCGAAACACGAATGTCTGCCTGTGCTCATCCTTACACCGTAGAAATCCCTAGATGGCAGAAGACAAGTTATGGAAATTCGTTTATAAGCTCAACATCCCGAACGTACTAGATTCCATTTTATTTGTTACGCCAAACATTTTCAATTCTATATTTAATACCTACATATATTCAAGGCGAACATTAACATCTTCGTTCATAATTGTCCTCCGTCCCTTTTACCCTCCTCCATTCCTAATTTTCCTTTCCCTTCCTAGTCAAACGTACCAATCGGTCCCCACCTTGTGTTTTGGCTATGTAAAACAAAAAAAAAATGATAAAACAATCCTGGTTGAGCTTTAACTTCATTTACTCTTTCTCTTCAGTCATCACTGCCATTTGACTGTTTTCTTCAGTTACTTAGCTATCTCTCTGATTTTTGGATGACTTCTGTATCGTATACTGAAAAGAAACCTACTAACCTCTCAATAAAACAAACTTGTAAATTTCAAATAGAAACAAAGATTCAATAAATCAAATGAAGGCTTAATCAGGGCTTTAGTACCAATAGATTATCCATATGGCATTGTTTCAAAGATTGATTCCAATAGTCATTATTCAATTGAAGGTTAATCTGTTGGAAAAAGTATCTTTTAAAGATAAATTTTATCTACTTATCGGGTTTTTTTAAAGAGATTAAGTTCAATAAAGAGTTTTTGGAGTGGAGCAGCAAATATTTTTTGATTAGGTCTGATTTAGAATAAAATTATGGATATTTCGTTTAGTATATAATGTTTTGTTTGTTTTAGTCTTTCAATTTATTGAATCTTTCTTTCTATTTGAAATTTACAATAATGTTTTAGAATACAATAAAAATCCATTAATTATGGAATTAAAATAAAAGATGTTGTATGGATTGGATTGTCTTGATCTTGGATTTTCAATGACAAACATTTTTTTTTCTAGGAAGCTGAAGTGTTCTTTTTTAATTTGTAGCTTTTGTCTGTTAAGATATTTAGTAGATTTTTTTCCTAATGAATTTGGATGATACGCCAGTCTTGTTGCGTAGTTGTTTGTGACTTTTTCATGCTCTTTTTTTTACTATTGACATCTCAACATTAGAGTTAGAAGTTTTATAATTTCTCCACCTTATGTTCTACTAACGAGTTTCAAGTGATTATTTCTCGACAGAACTTGAGAATATTATTAAAATTTGAAATCGGTAGTACCAAGTTTATTTAGTTATAATTTAAATTTACCATTCACCTATATTCATTTTTACTCGTGTTGTTCTTTCATTTTTTTGTATATCTCAATTTTCTGAATAATTTTCATATTTTGGCATTTGGTATACATATAATTTCTATTCGTAATTTGTAAAAATATTTTGCTCTTTGTACAAAGCAAAACGAATTTAAAAAAGGAAAACAAAAAAACATTGCGGAAGATACCACAAAAAAAATTATTTAAAAAGAGATTTATGGTATCATTTTTTTCATCTTCTAGAAAACATTTAATATAAAGTTTCTTTTGTATATGTGTAGATTTTTTTAAAGGATGTTTTGAATTTTTACTTGTTTGATTTATTATGGTCTATTCAGTTGACAAAAATATTTGACTAAATTTTTAAACTCTTTTTTATTAAATTCTGTTTTAGAGATGATGGATAAACTTTGGAAAAGTCCGAATCAAACGAAATTTTACACAACGGTACCTCACTATGTCATAAATAATTCATGGAAGACAATTTTTGGCGAACTCGGATAAACTTTGAAACAGGGGGCATGTCTGAAGGAAACGAAATTTTACATAACGGTACCTGATAATGTCCCAAATATTTCATAGAAGGCCATTTTCGGTGACAAGGTCATATAAAGGCCAAATTGGCGTTTTGAATATTTTTATGAATATTTTGTAGTTTTACTTTTTTTTTTTTTTTTTTATGATCTTGACAGTAACTTAGGTAGAATCACCTTTTCGTGCTTAATTAAGTACGGTACTGCAATTTTACACTACAATATCTACAATAATTTGAGTATTTATTTTAACAAATTACTGGCTTATCTACTCATTTAATGTGGAAAACTACTATATTGTCAGGAACTAAGCCTTCTTAAATGGTAATAGTTTCAATTTATTTAATTTGTTACCAGATTATATATACTCTCAATTATTTTTTGTCATTTATTATATCCCAATGACAAAGGGTACTAGACCAGCTCGAAAAACCAATGAAGCGTTTTTTTTTTTTGCTTCATCGGGAATCGAATCCGGGACTTTTCGGTTGAAAGGCAGGCGCTCTACCTACTGCGCCACCCAGCGTGTGGTGCAACTTAAAATGTTATATCTTTTCTCTACAACAATATAGAGAAGCTTCTTTACAACAATATTTGTAGAGAATTATCCAGCCTTCAGCCTAATTCCAGAATGCTTCCATTATTTATTTTTATGCGTAGCCACACTTGGATACAAAAAGGGGAATATTCTTCTTTTTCCAAAATTAATTCAAAATAATTTATTTTATAAAAATTCTGGAAAAAGAATCTTTATTTTAATCCAACAGCGACTACGCATAAATATAAATAAGGTAAGTATTCTTGAATTAAAGCCATATTTTGAAAAGCGGAGTTTTGATAAAGCGATTTAAGGGCTATATTTTATTTTATCAAGAGTAAATAATAAATAAAATCTTAACTTCGGAAAAAGGCTTATATTTTAAAAATAAAAAGTAAGCTTAAAAATAAAGTCTAATAAAATAAAGTCATATTATATGCATTAATATGTTTATATAATATATTAAATATAATATAACAAATGTATTATATATTTTTAGATAATGCAGGAAATAAATTATAAAATGGGTCTTATTATTATAATTGTTTTTTGTACGTACTAAAATTTTGAATTTTTACATTCTGTAGAGCTATTAATCACCCTATACAAAGCTTATTATATACCGTTGAAAAGGCCTTTCCAATGGTGCCAAAATAAATATAGTGTGTCTTTGAAAATTTTCAAAATATGGGGGTTTCTATAAACTATGGAAAAACATTTTTTTTTCTTCTAAAATTTTCATTTTGAACTCTAATATTTCTGAAACGGTAACACTGATTCAGACCAAATAAATTTCATATTAAACGCTGAATAAATCCCGACAATGTTGCTCTATATTGTTGTAGAGAAAAGATAAAACATTTTAAGTAAAACACTATAAAATTTCATAAAAGTTTTCAAAAGACCAATTCGACCTTTAAATGGCCTTGTCGCCAAAGATGGCGAGTCAATTGAAGTTTTCGTTTTAATTATTCCTGTTTCATCATGCTGATGTATTTCCTTAATTCCTAATATAAAGAGAACGTCTAATATGCTTATTCTAAGATAGATTTGATGTTTTTAAATAGTGAATGAATAAATCATTTACACACATGTACATATACATTCATATATATAAAATTATGAAAACTGAATAATTAATATATGTGATATGTACACATATTTCTTTGAGTTTTTGTTAAAAATGTATGTTCAGAAAAAAAATATAAATAAATATATAAAAAACATAAAATAAATAATATTTCAATTGTGTAGATTTAGATATATATATAAAATATAAAAAAAACTTCTCTGTAAATGTAAAGTTTAAGTAAATAAATAAATTTAATTAAATATACAAAATGTATATAATATACCTATACCTTTATTGATATATATTGAATAATATAGTTAATAAAAACTCACAAATATTATCAATTAAATAATGCTTAGCTCTCAAAAAAAAAATATTATACACTAATATTATTAGAAATATTATTTTTGAGAAAACCTTACGTAACATTATTATATAGGTCTGGCTCAAATTTCCTATACGTGATAAGATTTTAATTTGGTTGGATTTAAATTAAAAGATGAGTGAGAATTGTAGACTTCCAAAATTATTTTTTTCTAAATCTATTGGTATTTGAATTTGATTTGCCTTATTTTCAAAATGGATTATCCATGTTCAAATAAAACTCAACAATTTTTAAATAAAATTTTGATGTTAATACCAGTGATATACGTGTAGTATCGAATGTAACGAATGGGTTTTTATAAATAAGCATAGATAACATTTTTAGCTTACATAAAATATCCTTACTGTCAGAATAATAATATAAAGTGGTATATATACATTTCACTTTTAATACCGATTCTTCTAAACACATATAATATAATATGAATTCAGCTTTTCTATGTGATAAATTTTCAAGGTTCTTAATCAAATTTCGATTTTAAAATTTAGAAATTTTTAAGTATTACTTAAATAATATACTTTCATATATTCATAAAAATTTTCTATAAAGCCAATCAAAGATTTTTTCAAATATTTAAGGATAATATCAGGAGTATATGTAGTCTACGTAACTTTATATGTATGGTTATTTATTATTGATTTTAAGTAGGTACTTTGATTGGTATCATATAAATAGTATTTGTATAATTTTTTAACTAAGTTATTTATATATTTTTTACAAAGGTAATTGGTTTCAATTTGAATATTATGATAAAACGAAGCTTCGTAATATGACATAACGATACTCTTAACTAAAGAAAATTTGTGTAAAATAATTTTACATAAAGGAATAATTTCAATTAAAATGTTATAACTAAAAAAGTCATAGACTAAATATATAAAATTTGTGCATACTTGTATATGGTAATTTATACATTGTTCTAAAGCCTACCCGCGTAAAAATTTGCATCGCATCTTCTTTTCGAATTTGAGATGCGGTGCGAAAATGAATTGGTATGAAATTGTTATGAATTTTGCATTCAAAAAGCTTTGCTATCGACATTGTTTTCAAATTAGAAACGTTAAAAATTTGTTATTTAATAATTTCTATATAAAAATTTTATTTAAAACAATCTTGTTTTTGTTAATGTTGTGGTTTTAAAATCCAAAATTAACTTTTATAAATAATATTGCGTATAAAATATATTATTTTTAAATGTGTCAAATACAAAGTATTAAATAAACAATTTTTATAACAAATATTTAAATACGTGATTACTTACATTTATTACCGGTTACTGGTCAATAGGAAATCACGGTCTTCATCTGTGCATTCCGTTTTCAATTCCTCATTGTTGCAGTTAGTATTAAAGAGATAATATAGAAATCTGAACATTTTCTTTGTAGCTTCCCAGCTTTGGAAATTCCTCGTTGTGGGTCCTAATAATGTAGAGCTTATTAAAAGCAAAATAATGATCTAATTGATTTCTTTAATCGCACAAGGTGCCTATAATACTAAGTTCCTTTGGACGAGTTATCCCCTAAAACAATCAACAAAAATAAATAGGTCATTTCAGTTGTGGCATATTTGAAAGAGTACAATTCAGTGTTAATTGGGTTTCCAAAAACAACTGAAATGGTCACTTCCACCTAATCTACCTAATTTAATTTCTAAATCTGATAAATTTTTAAAAGTTTAAATTTTTTTACAGTCAATAAAATAAATTATATTAAATGTTTTTAAAACAAATAAACTCAATTAAATATTTTTATTTTTATTTCAGATTCAACTAATCCAAATGGCCAATCTTCAAAATTTAAGACTATATTTGCAATCATCGTAATTCATCAATTATACTTAAAAATAAGAATTCAATCTAAAACTCTTAATTTTTTTATTAGAAAAAAGTAGAAATATTCTAAACAAAACTATTTAATTAAAAAAAAAATAAAATAAAAATACAAAAAAATAAGAATATAAAATTAACAAAAAAATATTCAATCAAAATAAATCTTTTCGTCTTTTCTTTCAAACTATGATGGTAGATAAAGCTGTTTCTACAAACGATAATAATTTTAATGAATTTAGTAGGGCATATAAATATGATGCTGTTATTTCAACTCTAATTGAAAATAAAATTTTATCAATAAAAAAAGAATGCAAAGAAAATTCTACATTAAAGAGGAAACGAAGGAAATCATCACGGAAAATATCCTTTTCAAGAAAGTTTTTTGTAAGTTGCCGATCCAAGAGATCATCGATAGGTAGTAGTACAAGTAATAATAATGATGTATCTGTAGCTAAAGAACGTTCCATATCATTACGAGTTAATGGTGATTATGATAATGATGATGTAAATAATTCTAATAAAAATAATTTCAATTTATATGATTTCGATGATGGTACAGTTAGTGGTACAAATGATAATTTAAGTAAAACAACTGTAAGTCAGATTTTTTCTAAAACTTCATCGGGTGGTGCTGCTAGTACTGCTGTAGCTGATGGTATCCCCGAAAGTGTAGGTTATGGTACACATGAAGAAATTGGAATAGTACAACATAATGTTTTAACAAGTATAAGTAGTAGTCATGATGATACAGATTTTAATATATCATTACAAAATGAACAGTCAACATCAAAATTATTATTATTTAAAGATATATCAACATCATCTTCAGCTGCATTTCATCATCAACATGAACAACATTATAAGCAGCCATCATTAACATCAACATCATCATCAGCATCAGCATCCGCACGTTATGATGCAAATATTCATATTCGAGTTATTGATAAAAAGAAATTAAAATATGGAAATGGTGATGATGGAAGTGGAGGTGGTGTTGGTGATATTAGCTCAAATGAAAGTTTAGATGTTGCTGGTGCTATCGTTGGTCCAACTAGTAGTGGAATTAATATTGTTAGTAGTACTGATATTATTGAAAATGATAAAAATAAATATAATTTCCAAACAACAAGAAAAAGTCTAATAACTGATGGCCTAGTTGCTTCAATTAAGCATAGTTTTCATAGTTTAGCACTATATAATCAATATAACAATAAAACGGTTGCAGATGTTGAAAATAATTTTTTATATGAAGCTAAATCAATAAGTGCCCCGACAAGTCCAACAATCTTATTTTCACAAAATTTTAAACCACAGACTATGATGATAAGTAGTGAAAATATAAAAAGTCAAGTGTCTTACAAACGTAACAGCATCCGTTGTCCTAATAATTATAATAGTAATAATAATAATAATTATAATAATAATATAATTAATACTAATATAAAAAATACTAATAAGAATAATAAAAAAAATTTAAAACATTCTCTTAGTGAAATACTTTCAAGACAAAATACATCAGAAGATAGTGCTAATATAACACTTAGTACACTTCTTAATGAAGATGAAATTGTAAATACAACAATAACAACAACAACAACAACAACAACAACAACAACCACAACAACAGCAACAACTTATAATAATAAGAATAATATTAAAAATAGTACCAATTTAAATAAAAATGATACTTCTCGAAATAATAATAATTTAAATAGTAATAATAAAATAATGGATTTAAATTCAACAACTGTTCAAATTTCATCATCAAATGATGAATTAAACAGTTCAAATCAATTTGTAGATAATCGATTAGATAGCGTTGTTACTGTAACAACAGGAGAGAATCCAATTAATAAAAAATCTCAAAATTTAAATGATAGTAGTTTATTTATTAAACAAAACGAATCTAGTAATCAATCTAAATTAAATAGTGAAACTGTGATCATTAATAAAAAACGTTCCGATATAATACCCATAATAGCAACAACAGCAATAACACCTAATACGATTAATAATTATTCTATTGATAAAATTGAATTACAAAACGATAAAAATGGTATATTTTCGGCATCATCGACAACAAATACGACATCAACAATAATAGGAAAATTAAAAAAATCTGATGAAATATTCAAAAATTTATTAGTAAATCAGAATATTTCAAATGTTAGTTCAATTTTACCATCATCAATGACAGGTTCTAATTGGATGTCAATCAATAATAAATATACAAGTCAATCAACTACAACTGCAACAAAATCATTTGATCGTAGTATATTATTAGCATCAAGAATGATGAATGGAAGATATTTGCATAGTGGTAGTGATGATGAATATAGACGGAATAAAAGGAAATATAGTAAGTTTGAATATTTGTAGTATAAAATGAAAATTTATTATTTTCTACAGTATAATAAATTATTTTCAATTTGAATTTTTTTTTGATAAGTATAGTGTAAATTAGGTTAGGATATAATTAGAAATTTTAATCCAGTTTAATTTTATATGATTTTTTTTTTCTTTGAATAACTAATGTTTTTTTTCAAATATTTTGATTTTCAGATACCAACTCCATCCCTTAAAAATTATATAAATAATTTTTATACCTACATATTTTAAAAATGTGAACAAACAGATGATTTTATTATTTTAATTCTATATGAAAATTTAAAACAAAATCATATCAAATATTTATAAAAAAAAAAAACTATGTAAAAACAAATTATAATCCAAATAATAGGATCCTGTACATCATATATTAAATTTTCCACACAGTGATTTCTTTGTTAAAAATGAAGGTTAAAAATATGTAGGTATATATTTTTTTTAGCTAAACAAAAAATTGAATGGAAAGGAACACCTTCTGTGGCATATTTATGTAATAATTGTTTTATTAAATATGAATATAATGTACATGCATATATAGCTTTTTTATTTTATTAAAAAATGGATGGAGAATAAATATTTCTGTGAATGATTGGATCAAATTTTAATGACCTAGAAACAGTATCTATACAATACTTTAGGTTTATATTAATTTGGTATTACAGAGTTTTATTGAAATGTTATACAATTTTTATTTTGTATAAAATCTTATATATTAAAACGCTTAAACGTCTGTTAAACTTTTCACAAAGCTTTTACAACACGAAGCTTTTTTCAACTAGATTAGACAATTTTATTAGAACTATTAAGAATTACGATAGTGTGAAAAATTTTACTTAAAGACATAAACCACAAAACGATAAAACCAAATAAAACCAAAAACAAATTAAAATTAACCTAAAAACAATTCACCTATTGAGCAATAGCATTGACTATCTGATTATATGAATTAATTTAAAAAAAAAAACAATGTAGCAAAGACAAGAACCGAATTATCAGAATATTATTATTATATCGATTTATAAATAATTAAAATAGCTTTGCTAAAATATTACGATATTACAGCAAAAAAACTTGCCGGTAAAACAAATACATAGTAAATTTAGAAAATATATTTTTTACCTCACCCAGATCATGTTCACAAATTCCAAAAATTGAAATTTATTTATTTTATTAACAAGTAATTGAAAAGTATAAATTTAAATGCGCAGTAGCATTGAGTAAATATTATATTGTACATGGAGAATCATAAACCGAAATTTACGATCTGCTAAGAACAAGAAAAACAAAATATGTTATGACATTATTATCAAGTTCCAATTCAATACACGGCAAATTTAGTACACATAAAAATTAAAAAAACGTTAAAAAGAAAAATCAAAGACTACCCTTACATATATCAGAGACCCTAGAGGGATAACAATATAACAATAAAAACTGAAGAATAAGAGAAAAAGTATAATTATTGGCTTTACCCCTAACTATAATAGTCATAAGGCGTCATATGATGTCATATGATATTTCTTTAAATGGCCTATATGATTCGATATGATTTAACAAAATCGTAACCAATCATAACCTTTACTATAATGGTCATACCTAATCATACCAAAACGTCAAAACGAAAATTTAAAAGAAGTGAAATAAAAATATAAATTCTATAAATAAATGTTTTGTTTTTTTATTTTGAGTTTTGAAATAGTTAGGGCTATTTTAATGTGTTTTTAATGTGGGTGTGGTATGTATTTAGTTTAAATGCATTTAATTTCATATCTATACTGCCAGCGACATCTCTGTTCGCCACATTTTGTTGAAATGTACGTCTCTATTAATAGTATTTGTTAGGGAGCGTTTAGACTTCAGATTTTATTTCATGAATGTTTTGTTTTACTTATTTTTATTACATTTACAAATTTTATTACAATTACATCAAATTTTATTTCAAAAGTTTTAATTACATATCTCAAAGATAAACAAAAATAGTTGCAAAGTATACTATATTTCTTCATGAAAAATTCACTTTCTAAACTTGCAAAATACGAAGATACGAATATGTGTGACGAGTACTAATAATAAATACTTATAAGCAAATATAAATATTCAGTGTAATTTCAGAACATTTATGAAATATAAATATTTAAATAGTAAATCAATTATTCTAAGTATTATTTGTATTGATGAATAATAATAATATTTAATACACATTTTTTGTATTTTTTAATGTATATCTTTCAATATATTGGCATAACACAATTAGAAGTTTATAAATACCTTTTCTCGCAAAATTCACTTTTTCAACTAGCGAAATATGAAAATGCGTGTCGAGCACTATTATTAAAAAAAAAAAGTTTATGGTATTCTATAGCAAAGTCGGATGTCAAACTTTAATGAACATCATTTATACGTTATAAACACAATTCAAAAACGTATAAACGCTGCCTTATATAAAAGTTTTTCTTCAAAACTATTAGCGGTCAAAATTTTCAATTTAATTCTATGAAAAACAAATAAAATTATTATTTATTATATTATACATATTAAGTATATTATAAATATTGTAAATTATAATTTTATTAATTTTTTTATTCATTTTATTATTATTTAAATAACAATAATAATTACAATTATAATAATTTATGATACCGTACATTAAGTATTATAATTTTAATACATACAGTGAAAAGTGCTTTCAAAATAAAACAAAAAAAATGTAAACCTGAAGTAGGCCTGCGGAATTATCTACAGGTCCACTGTTTAATAAATAAATAAATACCTAAATAAAAAAAATAGTTATAGATAGATCAAACAATATTGTAAATTACTAGCTATTCCCGGCGTAACAATTGTCTAGCCGGTCTAGCATTAGCATTATAAATGAAACAATTTATTTTATTTGTTTATTTTCTTTACTTTCTTAATAAATAAGTTACAAATTGAAAAACTTAAAACTAAAATTCACTTTATTTAATATCATAAAAATAGTTTAACATTTTAATACTTATTCAAATATTTCACTAAAAACACAATTCTCTATTTCACAGTTGTATGTTGCTTTGTCTAGAGAGTACGATCTTTTGATAGTGTTAGTGTAGTATAAAATATTATGAAATGTTTGAATAAGTATTAAAATGTTAAACTATTTTTAAGATATTAAATAAAGTGAATTATAGTTTTAAGTTTTTCAATTTAACTTATTTATTATGTAATAAAAAAATATTTAAAACATTGATTTTTTTAAAGAAAATAAAGAAAATAAACAAATAAAATAAATTGTTTCATTTATAATGCTAATGCTAGACCGGCGAATGTTACGCCGGGAATAGCTAGTAACTAATTAAAACTTAAAAGTTTAAAAATATAAAAATTTCAAAATCATAGGTTAAAAAAAAATCAAAATTTTGACCTTGTTTTTGATCAAATATTTTTTGAAATTTTTTTTTTCGTTTTTCATTAAGTAATTTTTGATTATTTGTTTTTTTTTTTAAATTGAAATAAATTTTTGTTTTCCTTTAAGTCTATTGTTGGGACTTATATCATGAATCTAAATTATGGGTATTTAATTTCGACTACTTTTTGGTTTTTGTGTGAGAATTGCTTTAACCTGTTGTGGTCGTAAGAATTGTCTCGTTTCTGTCTGCAACTCATTATAATCTATATGTCGTGTGTTACGGGTAGGAAAGAATGATTATATCTCATGGATACCTGGTGTTGTCTGCTTTGCACGAAAAGGACATTTGAAAGCATCCTTGTTGTTGTTTATAATGTTTTTGTATATAAACCGTTATATCTGTTGATCTATTAGATTTACATATATATATTAAGTTTGTTCTATCTAGTAAGAGAACGGTCTGTGAAATATTTTAAAGTTTATTTAATGATGCAATGTGCCCCCTTTTATTGTATATATATTGTACAGATATTGTAATTTATTAATTACAAGACGAATTTACTTTAATTAATAATTTATTTTTATTAAGCAAATATCGATATTTCGGAAGCAACTTACTTCCTTCATCAGTGTTTGCGACTAATTAAAATGTTTACAATAATACTTATATTTATAGTTTGTACTGGAAGCCTATATATTTACTTTTGTATACAATCATAAATATTTAATTGTGCTATATGATCTATAATATTTTTTTTATGTTTATTAAATTTAAACTAAAATATATAATTAATTACGTAATATCCCTAATCTCTAATATTTATTATCTTATTATCTTATTTTACATGTTAGTTTTAATAATGACAACCCACTAAATATATAATTGTTTTTAACGTGTTCTCTGAATGCCGTCAAAATTTCATACAATTTACTATTATCTCCCTCTTTTATTAATTTTAAATTATTTTTATTTATATGATGATGTTAAATTTTTTCTAGCCATTTCTGCTTACCTTATATGTTCCTAGAATCTAAGCGTAATTAGACTAGGATTGTCTTACATGTAATTTTTTTGTGCAATCTTGCCATGAATTTTGTATATGCCACTTACTTCTTCCTAACAAATTTCACAATTTCAGGTTTCGAATGTAGTCCTACATTTAAGTTGTATTTCGAATGTGTTATACAAATTCGTTTTGGTTTCTCTATGTCCTTATTTTTTTCAAATAAAGTTGAGAGATTTTCTATTTCACTTCGATGGATCTTCTTTCGAAAATCCATTTATTTCTGCTGTGTCCTCAATATATATTGTTTTAATGTAATTATGCAAATATCTGACGATTATTATTTACGACATAGTATCATCGGACATCTGTTGGTATATAAATAATGGTAAATGTGTCGCAACATGTTTTATCGATTTTGAAAAAGCTTTCGACACTGTTTGGATAGACGGTATTATATACAAACTTCTCAAATATAAGTTTTAAACACACTTAATGTATTTATTATATCTTATAAAATGACTTACAACAAGGTTTATAGAATCGCTAACGATGTAATCATCTATAAAGCTGATTCTAATCTAGAAAGATAGTTGCATACAGTAAAAAGTGGAAACTGAAAATCATTCACAAAAAATATGAAACTGTTCTATTTCGAAAAAAACAAATTACAACATTAAGAAGAAATGGAGAGATTTTCACATAAAAACTCCAAATACTTCAATAATACAAAATTTCAGTAATTTCAAATACTTAGAAATACATTTTAATTACTTGCATAACTACAATACAAATATCACATAAAGCATTAAATTAGGAAGGCATTAACGTCTTTATGCTGTTAAAAAATTTATTTGACTCCAAACTGCTATGTTACAAAGCGAAAAGGAAACCATCAATGATCTACTTATATTATTATTCGAATAAATCAGTATATATGAAAAAGAAAATATAGTCATAGTCAATATAGACAGTCTCCGTCTATTCCGACATTCTCCGTAGTAGTGCACAAATATCTAATTCATTAATTTGGCATCCTTAGTTCATAGATGACCAATATATCAGTACATGATTACACATAGGTTTTACTATGCCAGAAGACTTCAACCTTCTGGACTAAAATAATTAAATTGAAAATAACGAGTTTATACCGTTAATTTACCATGTTACATGCAATGACAAAAAAACTGATAACAAATTTAAATAATACCGAATGCTTGAAGCTCGATATGTACATTCCAAATAATAATACTAGCAATAAACCATTTTTCTGGATGCAATAAGTTAGATTAGGTTAAGTTAGAATTAAGAGAGTTAGGTTTAAGAAATAGATTTAACTTTTATTTATTATACAAAATTAAATTAAAATTTAGGGTTCTTTTTTGTGCTACATAATTATTTACCAAACCTAAATCATAATCTTTTGCTATAAATCATTTGAATCATTTGAATCATTTGATAATTTTATGAATCATACTTATGAATTAAACAATTATGTATTAAATTAAAGGGCAGAGTTGCCGCATGTTGCAGTCACGTACATTTTAAGTTATATATTAAAAAAAAATCTATTTTGTTTTGTTTAGAGTTAAATATGTAAAAAATGAAAATTAAATTAACGAAACTTGAAAAAAAACTTACGACATAGTAATAGGAATTCTACTTCGTATATAGATGATGAAATTTTTGATGTTACTTTGAATTCTAGGACTAGGATAGAAATCACAATATATTATCTATATATGAAAGTATGTTGATTGAAATTCAAAATTTTTTGTTTTTTTTTTTATTATTGCATTCGACTTTTTCAAAATAAAATATGTATGTACATCATGTTTACAACAAGGTAAATAGTACCTAAAGTACATATCTTCTTAGAATTTTTTTCATTTTTCTTTTGGCTTATGGCGTGCAGATAAGCATTTTATATTTATTTTTAAAATGGATTTTGTCTTCTTTAGGGAATAAAAGAAATATTTTCAAGGTTCTTAAAATACCCTAAAGTTAATAAAGCACAAAAAAGCTAATTTGGACTAGGGTAGAATAAATCAGGAAACTTTTTAATCTTTTGAAAGTAATACGTTTTTTTGTTTTTTTTTCTTTTATTTTTCGATAAATTTAATTCTTAAAAAGGATAAAAATATTATTAACTAGATTTGAAGATTTGTAAAAATTTATTTTTGAAGTTAAAAATTGTAGAGGCCTAATTTTTGTAAATTAGTTTAGTTATGGAGTTATATTTAATCTGAAGATATTTTTTATGCGAGAGATTTAAAATGTTCAAAGTAAACATTTAAGAAAATGTCTGAATATATATGATTGTGAATACATAAAACATAGATTGAATACAAAATAAACGTATCTATGTAGTTACCGGATGTGTTTCTACATATCTTTTATTTTACAAATATACATAAAATTTTTATTTTATAGTTTAATTATAATCATAATATTAATCATTACTACATTAAGCATGACTGATACCGGTCACCAATACATTTTGAATATACATCACTGTCATGATTGGAATTAGATTGATGCGACAATATCTTATCTTATACTTGGTTAGTTTTTAGAAAAACTTATTATTTAACGTTATGTGGTTATAGTTCACTTTTACTATACATGTTGTGACTAAAATAAGTAAAAATAAGTAGGTTTTTGGAGTCAATTATGACTGAGTTTTCCAGAACATTTTTTCAGAAATAATTTTTGTCAAAACCTTTTTTTCTAAAAGTTTGAATATAACGTACATCATCTAAAATTTATTATAAAAAGGTTTATTATTCGGAAAGTTATAAAGAACATACGTAGATCGGAAATAAAAAATTTAAAATAATAAAAAAATTTTCAATTGATGTTATATGATTTTATGGTAATATCGAAATATAGACAAGACATTAATAATAAAGAAAATTACTATATGTATTAATGTTCTTGTTTGAAGAGAAATATTATTTTACATCGTAGAAGTAAAGTTAAGCAGGCTGTAAAAAATAGAATTTGTATAAATTATTTTTATTCCAAATAGAAATGAGTGCTAATACATATCAGTTCAGTTCAAACTTATTCAATTTCAAAAATTATTTATTTTAATTTTGAAAAAAAATTATTGAAAATAGAATAACAATTTTTAGCCAGATTTTATTGATTTTTTTTTATTGTAAAGCGATACATTTAAAACAATTTTTTCAATAAAAATAATAAATCAAAATATTCCCCACTCCATTGTCACTCAATAAGGATATACATTTTTTTGATTACATTTCAGTGATTTAAAAAAAAAAAAAAGAAAAATAAGAAGAAAGTTTTGTTTTTTAAAACCCTTAAATTACCCAAAACCCACAAAAAAGAAAAAAAAAACAAATAAAACCAAAATAAGAACCAAAAACAAAAAAAAAAAATTAATAAATCGTTACTTACAGCCTAAACAATAAAAATACGTATTATATGAATTATGCTGCTATGTATATAATATATATTTAACAGTATGTATATGAACCACAACAACAGTATCAGTAACAAAAAATTTAATATAGGTATATGTTGATAGAAAATAACTTTTTGGAATACCGGGATATGAAGATTTGGGAAATATCGTTCCTATCGTATTGAAAAAGTAATGGGAATGTTTTTGTTTGTTTGTATAGGCTTTTTTTAAGCGGGTTATTTACTGATATCTTATATATATGTATATATATATATATATACATCATAAATACAAAACATAAAATTTACAAAAAAAATTGTTTTTGCAATTGCGAGCTTAATTTTGGCTTTTGTGGTCAAAATATTGATATATATTCGTAACATTACTATTTTGGTCAATCTGTCTTTTTCATGTCATTGGCAACTATTTCAGCTTAAAGTTTTATTATTTTTAACGCTGGTACCTGTTGAAATTATGATTTTTTTTAACGCTGAACACTTTAAAGAGAAACACAGAATATCTTGCAATAGATTTGATTTTCCTGATTATAAAATAATAGAATTAATAAAGGACACGATACTTGAACAGATGGGACAACTAATTTGACCCTTTTTTTTGTGTTTTTCGGTTGACTTCCTTTCTCTTGTTTGTTTTTTTTTTTTATTTTTTTTGTATTATTTTATTAAATATCGATTGATAGATATATGTATTATGTAGGATATAAAAATTGTCCCTTGGAAAATATTTCATTAAGATATTGTATCTAAATCTATCGGTAATAAATGTTTTTTTTTTCTTTTCTCCAAATAATAATAAAGACATCCCTTTCTTTGATTCATATATATGTATATATTACTTTAGAGTTTGATGCCTTTTATTTGCGTGTAAAAGGATCCTTGTTTTCTATTATTATAGGTGTATAACTGTAATTTGAATGGAAAATAATATTAGAAATGTTTATGAGAAAAATTCAGTAAATTTTAACCAGTAAATTTAATATGTGTTGTGGTTGGATATTTATATGTATTTTATTCAATAATCATATTTATATATAGGTGTGTAATATGTATGTATATAAAATGCATATATGAAAGGATATTTTTGGATTTTTCTTTTTAAAGAAAAGCTGAGTAATCAGTTTTTATTTATCATAAAATTTTTTAACAAGAGAATGAATATTTGTTAATACCCGACAAATTAATAAGATTACTTGTGTTATATATATATATATATATATATATATATATATATATATATATATATATATATATAAGTCTATATTAGATGTGTATCGAAGTGAATATAAATTTCTATTTCTGTATCTATATAATATACTTATATGTACGAATAAAGTTTTCAATTCAATAAAAAGGTTATTAAAATAGATTATAACTTGCCGGTTGTATTAAAAACGTACAAGGAATTGTCCATTATTTTACTGATGTGCTATAAACATAAAGATTTTAATTTACTTTCTTACTATATTATTTAATTTTATTTCATAAAATTAATATCTATACAAATTTTTTTTAACATAATTTATTTTAAGATAAATTTTTTAAAACCGAAATAGATGACGAAAAATTAAGATGTAAAAGAAAGATGAAAAACTAATCGTAAAAATGACTTTTCGTAAAATTATTTAAAATTGTCAGACTAATGTATATATAAACTAATCAGTTAATTGCTATGTTCAAAGCAGTACCTATACATATAACTGATTAGCTATGATAGCTATATATATTATAGGTTATAGGCTACATTCAAGGCTTAAGTTAAATTATTACTGTAAAAGAAAAACAAATATCCCAAAATTCGGATCATTTGTGTAGTATTGTAAAATATGTAGTACGATGAGCTATTAAAATACAGGGTTATTCAGGAATATCTTATTTTCGCATCTTATCTTCGGAAGTGAGTATAACTAAATATTATTGAAGGTTCTATTTGATTCAATTTTCAATAATGTAGGAGTTACGATGCCTTAAAAATATGTTCACTGTTGAAATACCTTGATTTAGTTTTTTTTTATAAAATCATCATCTTCCTATTATCCCTCATGCTAGAAGGTTATTCCCAAAAACACCCTGTATATATAATATCAGTTATAAAATTCATAAATTGTGTTTTTTTTTACTTCTCTCAAAATGTCTTAAGGATTTAAGAAAAATATCTTAAAAATGAATATTGTTCTGTCAATGTTAATTTTTGAAGAATTGACGGACTATTAAAGTTTTTCCATATTTTTTTTTAAATACAATTCAACTATCGTATATGAAAGAGTATTAAACTACAGATTTGTTCACACATAATATGCACATAATGTATATACATACAGAAGTATGAATAGCATCACATTCTATTTGAAATGAAAATATTCGAATTGATTTAATAAGAATAAAATAGCTAAGGAAACTTAGTGATTGATGAAGCTGTTATTGTTTTCAACAATTATGTATATAATATAACTGTTGAAATAAATATATAACTTATACTATTGATAGAAAAATACAATGATGTATTGAGCAATTTATTGTATAAATTAATTTTCCTATTATTGGTGGTCACTTTTATTTTTGCTCGTTTGTATATATATATATATATATAAATGATATAAATGGATAACATTATACATAATATTATATATTTGAGATGAGTTTTGTTTTCGGAAAATGATGATATTTAGTTGAAAATGAATTGCTAATATAATTGAATCGATGACTTTAATATAATTTTTTTTTTCTAAATTATATTAACAAGATAATTATTAGTTGGTTAATTAAAATTGTATTATATTATTTGAGAAAATTAAATTAGTTTATTGCAAACGATAATAATTGTGTTTAAAACCAAAATATATATATAAATATTTATATATAAATACATTTCATCTATTTAACTCGTATTATTTTTGTTGATGTACAATTAATACGTATTCAAATTTCACTTAAAAAGTATTTCATTTGATATGTAAGTGAATTATAATTACATATATGTACACTTCATACATAATTATTTTGATAAGTACATAAATATATTTAATAATTAATCTACTAGTAATAAAAATTCATATCAAGTAAATTTATTACTCGAAATTTATAATGATACTAGATTGAATAAAACTATGGTCTCTTTTCAGGCAGGTTATGTAGAAATATTTTTATTTTTTTTTTTATTTTGAAATTTTTCACGTAGAAAATTATCTATAGAAAAAATATTCTTATCAATGTTTTTGAAATAATATTAGCATTTTTGAATTTGTATTTTGGGTTCAATTCAATAGAAACAATTAATACAGTGTGTAAAAATAGTATTAGTTAAATGCTTTTTGAAATGTTTAAAGAAATTCAATCCAATGAATCTAAAAAATATATTTCAAACCAAAAAAATCTACGAAGCGGATAATTCCAACAGAATATAGGGTATTTTATTTATTATCAAAATATGTCAAAACTATCATGCAAAAGCACCAACCATAGATAGCAATTTGATAGATAGCAATGCAGATGAGTTGTTTACCGCCGGAAGGTATCAAATATTTGGACATAAGAAAATATTATACAAAAGCTTTCGTCTAATACCTGTTCTATCAAACAAAAGCATAAGTAATAAGATCATCAGTTGTTATCTAAATCAATCTAAATTAATTTTATATACAGTCATTTGCTAGAATTAAATAATCGTATCTTAGCAGAATAACTGGAAAGAAACAGCAGCTATTACTTGTTGCTGTAATATTCTCATTCTCATTCTTCTTTTCGCTGGAGTAATAAAGAATCAAAAATTATACTCTTCGTCTTTAAGTCGTTTTTTTTTGTTAATATAAGAGTTTCAACAATTTTATAATTAGCATCAAGAATTTGAGTTATACAGAAAGTTAATCAGTTCTTTATGTAACTACTTGTCTCTCGAAAAGTCCTATAAGTCCTATAGTTTGGAGGTTCAAGTGATAAAACAATTTCTATGTGTTACAGTTGTGGCATTACAAATTAAACTTTTCTTTTATTGTTCCCAAAATAATGAAATTTTATAAAATTTGTTGGAAGCACAATATGGTAATAACTTAAATAAATCTGAACTTGCTATTTTTGCCAAACGATATGGTGCAGTGGTTATGGCATCTAACTACTAATCAGAAGGTATTAGATTTGAATTTTGCTCAAAGGATGAATGGAGGATTTTATTTTCAATTTTTCTTTGAAATGAATTTGGAATACGCAAATTAGAAAAGGAGAATGAAAGGAAAGGAATTGCTGACAGCTTACTCGTGTGCAAGTATGCAATTTCTTACAAATTATCAAAATTATTGGTAGAAGTGATATATCGTACGATTATCTTTTAAAGAGACTTAATCATCTTTAAGCATTTATACAGAGAGTTTTTCTTTTGCTGCTCTGTTTTAAAAAACGTTAAATATAAATTCAATTTGTTTCTAGTATTGCGATTATGAATGTCGTACATATCCGGTTGAGGATGAAATTATGTTTGATTTTATTGTTTACTATTTTGAAAGCCATTAATAAAAGTTCTTTTTTACAAATATTTTCAAAATTGAGATATCTTTGAGAGTAGAGTCATAGCGGAAAACCGAGCATTGCTCTAATTGCTTATTTATTCCAGATGTCTAACTTATTCAAATATATTAAAGGTAAACCGCTCCAAATTGGATTTAAGTACATCATGTTAGGTAAGATGTAGGAAAAATAAATGTTAATAGGGACTTTTTTGAAAGGAAATTCCGAAGCCTTTTTAGAATAAAAATGTAGCGTGCAATTTTTTTATTTAAGTGATTGTTATGTTCCATACATTCCACTTAGAACTTTTGTCTATTCACCATCTTATAGCGCTACAGCTCTGGGTGAGCTTTGGCCTTCATCACTATGCTCCTCCAAAAAGGTCGATCTTGTGCCGCTTGTCTCCAATTTGGGATTTGTAGGATTTGAGCATCGTTTTTCACGTTGTCTGCCCATCTGCTTCTTGGCCTTCCTCTACCACGGCTGCTTTCGGGCTTTCTATTCAGTACCACTGCTTGCTTTCGGCTTTCGCTCATTCGACTTCCGTGGCCAGCCTACCTTAGTCTTTTGGCCTTTGCAAACCGTACAATGTCCTCACTATCAATCATATTATTGAGCTCGCTGTTGCTTCTGATTACATATTCTCCATTCTGTAATATATTTGGGCCGAGTATTTTTCGGAGAATTTTTCTTTCAAATATGCGCAGGCTATTCTCCTCGGCCACGTTCATAGTCCATACCTCACATTCATACGTCACTATGGGTCGTATGAGAGTTTTATATATTGTCATTTTGGCCTTTCTTGATATTAATTTTGATTGAAGCAACTTTCTGTTTGCATAGTAGCATCTATTTCCGGCCTGAATTCTATTATGAATACAGCATTGCATACTATTATCACTTCTTATTGTTGCTTAATGTTGGTTGTAACTCCTTCAAAGTTGTACTCTCCAATTGTTATATTCTGAGTATTTCTTATTTGTTCATTTCTTGACATTTTTAGATATTTTGTCTTGTCTTCGTTGATTTTTAAGCCTACTTTTTGTGTCTCCGCTTCTAGTTGTATAAATACTTCTGCCATATATCTGTAATTTTATGCCATGATTACTATGTCATCCGCATATGACACTATTTGTTTTGTCATATTGAATATACTGCCTTTCTTTTCTGATTTTCCTATGGCGTAATGTAGTATTAAGTTAAACAATAGTGCGGATAAGGCATATCCTTGCCGTACTCCCGTTTCTATTTTAAATTCACGGGTTATTTGGTTTTGTATTATAATTTTAGCTTTTGATTCATGCATTGTCATTATGATGAGGTTTGATAATTTCTGAGGTATTCCCATATGTCTTAGAGCTGTTAAAATTATGTTTCTATTTATGCTGTCAAATGCTTGCTTGAAATCTATAAAAAGTATGTGAAGATCTATTCGTGTTCATAACATTTCCGCATTGGTACTCTCCCAGTATTTCTTCAGCAAAGTAAGCTAATCTGGAGTATATGACATTGGATAATATTTTGTAAGCACAGCTTAATAACGTTATCCTCCTGTAGTTGCTGCATGTCATTTTGTCTCCTTTTTTGTGAATTGGACAGATTAGCCCCACCTTCCACTTCTCCGGAATATTTTCTTGCACCCATATTGTACATATTAAGCTATGTATCTTTTTATGCAGAAATTCTCCACCTTTTTTTAGAAGCTCAGCTGTTAGCTTATCTGCTCCAGCAGCTCTTCCATTCTTTAATTTATATATAGTTTGTTTAACTTCTTCGTATGAAGGTGTCATAATTAATGGCTCTGCTGTATGCATTGTAATCTGCTGCCGCTGTTGTTCCTCGTTTCTTATATTTAATAGTTTATTGAAATATTCATACCATCTATTCATAATGTCGTCATTTTCTGAGAGCGTATTACCTTGTCTATCTTTGCATGCATTTACTCTTGGTTGGAAGCCTGTTGTCTGTTTTTTAATACTATTGTAGAATTTTTTCATGTCACCTTGATAATGTTCGTTTTGTATTTGTTCTATTCTTTTTAGCATTTGTTTTTTCTTAGTTCTACATATTTTATTTGCACATTTTCTTTTTTCTCTATAATTTTCTCTATTTGTTCTTGTATCTCTTTGTAGCATTTTTAGTCTAGCATTGTTTTTAATATTTATCGCTGTTTCGCATTCGCTGTCAAACCATTCTATGTTTCTTTGCTGAGGTATAACACCTACAGTATTTCTGGCCGCTGAACTTATAGCTTCTTCAATTTTTCCCCATTCGCTATTCACATTATATGATTGCTCTTCATTATTTTCTTGTACCGATTCAAGTTTTCTTTGTATGTTGCATTGATATTGCATAACATTCGATTCAGTGTTTAGTTTGCTTGTGTCCCATTTTATCCTACGGAAACCTCTACTTTTTCCTGCGTTTGAGACTTTTTGTCTAATATTCACTGTTATTAGGAAGTGATCACTATCGCAGTTTGCTCCTCTGCACGTTTTCACGTTTGTTATTATTGACGATCTTCTGGTTGATATTAGTACATGATCTATTTGATTGTCGATGTTATTACCAGGAGCTTTCCATGTAGCTTTGTGTATATTTTTTCTCTCGAATGCCGTGCTTTTTATTTTCATTGATGATGCGCTTGCGAAATTGATTAATCTTTGTCCATTTTGATTTGTTGTTTTATGTAAGGAGAATTTGCCTGCAATTTCATGTATATGTTGTTCTCTGCCTACTTTGGCATTAAAATCTCCTAACAATATTAGTGCATCGTAGGAGCTGACTTTTTCGCATATTTCTCCAAGTTCGTCATAAAAAGCATCCTTATCTTCATCATCAGCATCTTCTGTGGGCGCGTATGCTGATATTACTGTAATATTATAAAATTTTGCACGGATCCTAATACTACATATTCTATCGCTAATTGGTGTGAATCCTAATATGCACTTCTTCAGATTTTTGCTTACTATGAAACCCGTTCCATACCTCCCTGTTCTTCTTTCATCGCCACTGTAGTACAAGGAGAAGGGCGGTTTATTTATCATACCCTTCCCTTTCCATCGGATCTCTTGTAGAGCTAATAAGTCCAGCCTATATTTAAGAGCTATATTTGCTACTTCCGTCATTTTACCAGCTTGAAGCATGGTTCTTATGTTCCATGTTCCAATCAGTTTTGTCTATTACTAAGTAATTGAATGTATCGACTATTTCTATAGGTGTATTATTAAAAATGAAAATTGGCATTATAAAATTTTTTGTTGTCAAATAGTAATAATTTAGATTAGTTAATATTTAATAATAGCCTATGTTGTTATAATCATTCGTTAATTAAATGGATGTGATTATCTATTGCATTGTTCAAATGGGTTTCATTATCTGAAGCATATCTTAATACTGCATTATCAGCATACAACTGTAAGGATGCTGTCAAATTAAGTTTGCAAATATCATTGATGCAGAGTTTGAAGAGATCTGGTCCTAATATAGAATCTTGTGGAACGCCTTTAATCATAGTTTTTAAGCTACTAAAACTATTGCTTATTCGAACTTTTTGTTTACGATCAAATAGGTATGATCCAAAAAATTGAACTTGGTCTGTAGTGGAATTTAGTTTTATAAAGTTGCATCACTTTAAGTATTTATTTTTTAAAGTGTTTTGTATTGGTTTATCCACTAGATACTCCAAGTTGTTTAGGTCGTATCGTAAGGTGTTCATATCTCCTTCAAAATCATTTTTTAACACTGTATTTTCCTTCCTTAATTCCGTGCTTTAACTGAAATGACTCCCCTCTAAAAGTTTTAGGAATAGCGTCGTTTTTCCTATTATATGTAGTGTCATCAATAACTGATAGCTCTTCTTCTAGGTTAAGGTGAGACTTAGTATTAACATTATTAAGTTTCATAGAATCACATGGCAATCATTAACGATTCATTTGGTATTGATGGACAGTTAATACACCTCCACAGTATATGACCTACTTTAATTGCTTCATAAAGTTCATCTGATATTTTTTTGCACTTTGAATAAAAATTAAAAGCACAAGTACTACATTGTACACTTTTCGCCCCACCACCAATTCCATTTTTGCAAATATTACTCTGTTTGGACATTGTTTTTTTGTTTTCATATTATAGAGGAAAAAGCACATTTTCCAATTTTTAAGCGGTGAAAAGAAAAATTTTTTGTTTTTTTTTTTGTTTTTTTTTATTTCAATTAAGAAGTCAATTTTTAAATTTATGTAGATTTTTCAATATTGTACAATTTAATTGGATTTTTTATCTTATTTTAAACAATTGTTTTAAATATTTTGAAGGATTCATTTATTTAATGTAATTCAATTTAAATAGAATATATTTTACGATAGCAAAAAAAAGTCAACTTTCACCATCAAATGACAAATTGTCGCTCTAATAGATCAACAGATATAACGGTTTATATACAAAAACGTCAAAACAACAAGGATACTTTAAAATGTCCTTCGTCCTCAAAGGATAAGATGCTCCATTAAAGATATTTTGGGAGCTAGGAACACTAGGTATCCTGTTGATATAGTCATATAGGTTCTACACGGGTACACTACCTCCCTCAGAATCCCCATATTTTTTTTTTTAAATAAGAGGTAATCTCCGAAAGATGTCAAGAGCTGCGGTAGTGTAGCAATCGAACTCACTAAAACTCTCCTATATTCTTTTCGCTATAACCAATCTACGTTAAATCAATATCGATAGGTAACTTCTTTTTCGTAAAGTTTTTGGATCGGGTGTTAAGCTAATATTATAAACATAACATAACGAACCTTAATTGAAAAAAGTAGTTATAGCAATAGTTCACGTTAGGAAGATATTTTGCGCAAATGAATATTTTTGATTTTGTAATTTTTGTGAGTCCTGAATCGTAATATTATCGTAGAATTTTCCATTTTAAGAAAAGACTAGCTTGTGAGGTTTTGGTCTCTGCAATTGAATAATATAAAAACAATGTATACATGACTATAGAAAAAATCAAAGCTAAAATTAATATTATAGGATTTGATAATGTCTTCTAAAATATCTTATAGCTGCGGTAATTTATTTATTGCTTGTTGATATTATTATTTAAAATTATAACTTTAAATAATAAATTAATTTATTCTATATAATTTTATAATAAACGTTTCAATAAATTCACACTCTATATACAATAATATTGGGCTGGTATTGAGATCCCGGAATGAAATTCCGGAAATCAAAATCCCGAAAATCAAAATTCCGGATTTCAAAATCCCGGAATTTAATATAAAAATAATAATTAAAAGTGCAGCACTTTTATATTAAATACCAGTATTATGAAAAAGCTTCAGCTTACAAAAAAATTTAACGCAGATTTAAAATTTACTACACTTTTTTTCGTTCTACACTAATGCCATATGCGGGCTATCGCCTCCAAGCCCCCGTTACTGATTTATTGACATCCTGTTTTCACAACAAATATAAAAAAAAAACAAATTTTGTTTTCAAAGTCGGGCTCGTTCTTTTATATTTTTTCTCAAAACCAACCACATTGAAAAAAATAAGTGGCAACACTGTACAGGTATTGAAAAATTTCCACTAGAATTTTTTAACGAAGAACAAACACTTCTGAATTCTGAAATTTCAGGAAATTCCCAAAAGGTTTATAATGTATTGGTTTAATCCAAAAAATTTATATGCAATTTTAGTTACAATTTTTAGATAAAGTTTAAAGTTTAATTAGTACTTATTTTGTTATATATTAAAAAAAAAAACGGAAGTACAAATATTGAAAACTAACAAGGGATAAATAGAAAGTTGTGTTAATAGTTATATATATCATCTTGAAAAAAAAACTGATTCAAGTTTTAATTGGTGCTGTGCCAAACGTAAGCTCGTGTCTCTAGAATCTTTCAAGATGATGAGCATTTTATAAAAATAATTCTACTATTCAGCACAATCACGATTCTCTGGCTTACGAAAATACTGTATCAACAAACAATATGATAAAACATAACGCAATAAATGAAACCTTAATGTCATCACAACTAATAAGAGATTCCGTTTTTGAAACTACTAAAGAATGCCGGTGTATTTATCTAGTAAAAGCGCACAAAAACTTAAAATTTATTGTAATTGATCAAAAAATATAAAGAAGCCAACAAATTTAAAAAATATTAATACTCCTGAATATCTTAAGTATCTTGAAGGTGAGTTATTTGTTTTAGCTGAATCAGAATATGGACAAGAAAAAATTATAATACAAGATACGCGAAATAGTCTAAAATTTCTTGGAGAAGCTAAATGTTGGCTAGTGGACGGAACTTTCCATGTCATTCCTTCCATTAAGAGTCAATTGTTTTCCATTCATGGCTATATCCAAGGAAAAGTGGTTCCTCAAAGTAATTTGTAATGCCAATATTCCGTTAAACCCCCAAATTATAATATCAGATTTTGAAACGGCTATACTATTATTGCTATTAAAGACTTTTTTCCAAGCCGTAACAGCAAAAGATGTCTGCTCTTTCTAAAATCTGGGATTATGATTTCTGGAACATTTTTTAAATCCGGGATTATGTTACTTCGCGATTTTGAAATGCGGGATATAGTATCGAAATCCAATAATATTTTATTACTTATACACTATTTTGTTAAGTATATCACCAATGAAAAATAGAATATTAAATTTATTTACTTGAAAATGAATTTCTGTAGTTTTAAACCTTAAAAGAATATTTTTTATTTTTCCTTATTATGAAAAATATACGAAAGTAAATAAATCATTTATAGATACTTTCTGTAAATTTTGTTTTATTTATTTAAGGATTTTTTTTTTCAAATCAATTTATCATCATAATATTACGAATACTAAAAATACAAGCTTATATTCAATAAAATTTGAACGATTAAACAATATATAGACAACGTATAGAAGACATCATACCTTGTATTTTTATTATATACCAATTTAAATTGTGAAAGAAAATTTCGATATGAGTATATTGTTTTTCATTTGATTTTCTAATATTTTATTCTATATAGTTGAAAAGGAATGTTTTTTTCTTAGTTTAAAGTTTTATTTAGTCATATTAGAATGGGGAATAAGAATGTTAAAAGGGTTCTTTTAGACACATGTCTGTATGTCTAGTCTAATAAATTTTTAAACTTTTGTAAACAAAATAAAATAATCGAAATTTTTTTACATTGTTATTTTGTTGAGACATTTTTAAGTGTGAAAATTGAAGATAAAAATCTAGATGGAAAAATTGAATTATATAGTTTTAGTTCTAGTTTGTTGAATACTTCATTATAAGTAGATATGTTTTGGGTGAATAAAAAAAAAAAAAATATAGTTATCAATAAAAGTTTCTTAGATTTTTCCTGACAGATCACATTGAAAAATTGCACCCAAAATCATACACGTTTTATTAATAAAATTTAAAATTTGAAATTTATCATTTGTTCATATTGTCAAACAAATTTAATATGGTCAGGATGTTAAAAAAAATTATCATCATCGTCTTATACCATTAAAGTTTAGTGTATTTATAGTATATATTTACGGTATTTCTTCAATTTTGTGATCTTGCCCAATTGATATCTAATTTCTTACACTATCGGTTTCTCCATTATTAGACAATTTTTATATATCTTGGTCATGTGTAATATAATGTTACATTAAATAAATATAATAACAAAAAAAATTAACACTACCTTAAATTGTGTAATAATTTAAATGCTAAGTGTACTAAATTTCTAATTGGAAATGATTGTTTTATGCTTCTTCCTTTGATTTATCGATTTATACAACATCTATTTTTTTTTGTATTCAATTTATCTCAAAATTAGCTTAGTAGTTCGTGTATAGTGTATATAATAATTCATTTCTTATTCTAATAAATAAACGTATAAAAACGTAATGTAACTGTAAATAAAAACGTATAAAAACGTAACTGTAAATACAAAATGTAAAGTACAGTTAAGCTTCAAACAGATACAAATGCAAGATAAAATAGTACAAAGAAAAGAAAGCGCTTATATAAATATAAATTTATTTATAATTTTTAATGAAAATATTTTTTATTTTTTTTTTAATATTCGTTCAGGCAGCATTTTAACATCAAATGGTGTTTTGTTATATGACTTTATAGAATAATTTATTATTATTTTTAGACCATTTGTCCTAAAACTTTCAAAGTAACCAACATGATTTGCTATCCTGGTATTATAGTTGTGAATTATGTTGTTTTCTAAAATCTGTGTTCGACTTGATTTAACCTCTCTCTATATTATATATATTAATTATTTGGATTAGATCTTTATAGTCCACAATTTTCAGTATTTTTAATTTTTTGTGGATTTGTTCAGATGATGTTCTGTGAGAAAATCGATATGAACCCAGATTCGAGCGATATGAACTTATCGTTGTTTTTCCAGTCTAGTTTATTATATTGTTTTGGTCAAAACATTTGCCCTCTAATTATACCGAGTCTACAAACAGTTTTATTCTGAATAATTAACTGTAACAGGTGATGTATCACTTGACCAAAGTTAAAGCAGCGTATTTTTTTTATTATTAATTAATAAATTTTAAGAATTTTATCTCCATAACATTTTATCTCCATTTATATATTTTTGTTTTTTTTTATGATCTTGACAGTAAGTTAGGTAGAATCACCTTTTCGTGCTTAATTAAGTACGGTACTGCAATTTTACACTACAATATCTACAATAATTTGAGTATTTATTTTAACAAATTACTGGCTTATCTACTCTAAATGTGGAAAACTATTATATTGTCAGGAACTAAGCCTTCTTAAATAGAATAGTTTCATTTTATTTAATTTGTTACCAGATTAACTTTCAATTATTTTTTGTCATTTATTATATCCCAATGACAAAGGGTACTAGACCAGCTCGAAAAACCAATAAGTATTTTTTTTTTTTTTGCTTCATCGGGAATCGAACCCGGGACCTTTCGGTTGAAAGGCATTCGCTCTACCTACTGCGCCACCCAGCGTGTAATCAAAATTTTATTGTAGAGAAAGTACAAAAAATCAAAAATATTTATCAAAAATATAATATCTTTTAATTTAATATTGTTTTGTTATTTTAGAAAGATATCACCGTTGTTCAGATCCTGTTTTGGTTTATCCGTCAACAAGTGGTTTACAACATTGCATTTTAAGTATGCCACCAAATCAGATTCAGTAAGTTTTATAATAATATATGATATATAAAACATATATAACATATATATCCTTATATCATTGGGTATGTTTGAAAATTTTCTATCTGAAAAATTAAAAATCCAAAAATTCACAAGTTTTAAACTCAAAGCTTACACAATTTTTCTTTCATTGCTACCTCTACATTGAAGCACAATAAGCTCATTATTAAGCTCATATGACATTATTTTCTGAAAAGGTCATCAAAGTAGATGACTTTTAATTTAATAGTGCTAGAGGTAGGTTGATCAAAGTACCTACCCCTAGTATTTTCATAGAAGCTTTGAACGAAATTTTGATTATTCAATTATCTAATTTTTGGTAAAAATAAAATTCAGATAAAAAATCAAATATCACCAGTAATATTTTATATATTTGCAAAATATTTTGTATTAACAAAAATTATTTTTATTTTTAGTCAAATTGATTGCAATGAAGATTTTCTATATGATTTGACGTATCAAGTTGAACAGAACGTAAATGATGATAAAGAGTTTATAGTGCCAGAGCCATCTAAAAAATCAAGGTACCTCAACAATTGCGTAATTTGTAATGAAATTTTGTAAAAATTTAAAATTATTTATTTTGATAGAAAAAATGTATGTAATGAAATTAGAAGAAAACTATTATTTTAGATAATCAGATTTGTTTTTAGTGACATATTAAATTTTTATATTGCAAAATAGTCAGTCACAAGCACAGATGAAGGAAGGAAGCTTCCGAAATTTCGATATTTGCAAAATAAAAATTAATTTATTACTGAAAGGAAATTCGAATTGTAATTGCAAAATTTAATAGAAATTAGTTTTTAATGTTAGAATTCAGCTTATATTTAGAATATGCTGAATTGTTAAATACTGCCACAGTGATTATTTTTTAATTTTACCCATATTAAGACTAAGAAGAATAATAATTTAAACGATTTTAATAACAATTTAATGTTTAACGTTTTTATAGATTATGCTATAGGTTCTAGGTGAAACATTATTGACATTAAATAAATATTAAAATTCTAGATATGCATCACAATGTTTATTAAATACCCTTATCGGTGTCGGTTGTTACGCCATCATTTTCAGTCTTCTGATGATGGTGTAATAACCGAAATCGATTAATATATTTAATAAAATTTGTGAAACATACCTAGAGTTTTAATATTTATTTAATTATAATTTTTAATGTATTTATAAGTATTTATGTCGTAAATTTTTTTCTTTTCTATATTTATAAATAAATAAATTGTTTAGATTAAGAATTTTGAACTTAATTATGTATATACATATATAAAAAATGTTATTTACATATATTTAAAAAATTTAAAAAATGTTTAACGAATCAGATTGTGAATTGAAATTCAGGCTTATGAAATGTTAAGTAAATTTTTTTTTCTATTATTACTTGAATTTAGTTGAGAGTACAATTTAGAAGATATCTGAACAAGAAAAATTATATTTTCTATAAATATCTATATAGCTATTTAAAGTACATAGTTAATTGTACAAAGTTAGTCTCATTTCAATAAGGTAAATACCCATGGTATCTATTTTCTTATCTCCAGTGTTGTTATTTATTACTGAATATTTGTTAAAAATAACATTTGTTTACTACTGGTAACTAGGATTTATAGAACTTGAGAGAATTTTAAGAGTATATAATAAAGTAAATAAAAATAAGTAGATAACACTACAAGGTAGAATTTGGAAATCATAACAAGAACAACCACCCACAGGACAACTTAAGAAAATTGGGATCTCTAGACATTAAAATAAAATTTATATTAAATTGTAATTGAATAGTATAATTTGAGTTAGTTAAATTAAATTTCGATTATCCTCTTAAATATATACCCATCATATATACATATTTAAATATCAACTAGGTGTTCAATTATTATTCTATATCAAATTGATTAAAATTCTACTTCATAGATCAATATTAGTTTTTGCTTATTTAATATTTATAATATTAAAACACATTAAAATTAAAGGTATTATACAAACATATTGTTATTTATATAATTTATTTAATCAAAATAAATATTTATGTTTTAATTCATTTTATTAACTTTTATATTTAAAGACTTTTATTAATGTTAACATTTTGTACTAAAAATAGATTTTAGCGTTTTAAAATTGTGCAGACATTTTTATGTAGATTATGATTATTGAACTGTTCCTGATAACATTAAGCTAATGTTTGAATTTATATTAAACACTGAAAGCTATGGTTAATGAAATGGGCAGTATATCGATTTAAAACAAATATTAATTTTAATATTAAATTATAAATCTTAATAAAAATCTTTTATGCATTAGATATTTTAGATTAGATTTTTTTTCCAATCGGTTGGAAATGTAGTAATTAAATAGTAAAAAAATATATTTATTTAGATTTTGCTATAAAATTAAATAGTCAAATAATTTATAAGAAAACAATTTTTTCAAATACTACAACTAAATATTCATTTAAAAAAAAATATACCAGCATTCTAAACGAGTTCATATTAATTGTATGTAATATGTATTATAGAATATAATTTTTTGGTAAAACAAGATTATAAAACACTTGTTATAATAAAAATAAAGTAATATAGTTTTTGGCTATTATTAATAAATATGAAATTTTTGTAAATTTTTGACTTCTTATATAAGATGGTGTTTTAAGAAAAATGAATATTAAAAAAAATTTACATTTTAATAATAAAAGAACTCTTAAGACTATTTAGGGACTAAATTAATTAATTTGATTAAATTTATATTATAATATAACAAATATTTTAAACTAATGGGTTTTTTATTATATCTTGCAATTTATGAATATTATTTACGTAGACACCACAAACATAAGAAAAAACATCGTCATAGGCAGAAACCAAAAATTCTTGTTCATGATTTAGATACTCAAAGGGTAAAGGTGTGTACCTATTTTATTCTAAATAAAAATAAATTATAATATATTAATTTATATTTAATTCGATTAATACAAATTCAGGTAATCGATCCAGATGATCTCCCACAGCGCGCTAGATGGACAATAATAGCAACGGCATGTTTACTTTTATTAATGTGTTTAATGTTGGTTGGCATAACATTGAGAATGGCTCCTATAATTGACGATATAGGTAATTTATTTTTAAATATATTTTTTGATATAAATTAGGTATTATATATGTAAATAAAATAAAAAAGATGAATATATATACATATATATAAAATTAATATATATATATATTGAATATAGATAATTTTAAAGAATTGAAATATAACGTGCATCAAAGATCAACTGGATCTGGAATTATTATTGATCAAATCATAAATAATTATAAAAATTCATTAACTGATGTTTATCATCTATAATTTAATTTAATTAAATTTTTTTTTTGTTATATTATAATAATTATACAAAACTAATAAAAACTATAAAAAATATAATTAAATTAAAAATTAATATAAATTAATATCAGTGTAAAAAATGAATATAGACTATTCTGCTGGGGCATAATAAACTAATTTTTGGTATAATCATCATCATCATTGCTGAAGCCTTGTTGGCCATAATCGAACCTGTTTACCGTACATTGAAAATAATTTTATACATTTTTTTAATAACCACTATTAATGAAAGGTTAGCTACAGTGGGCAAACTTAAGCATACATTTTTTAATTATCTAAATATGTAAAATATGAAGCACTATTATGTTGAATTAATACATATATACTAATTTATTATAGTTTGAAAATAAAAATCTACGTTTTACAATTCTATAATTACAACTACAAATATAGAGAACTAACTAAAAACATATGTATGTGTTAAGTTCGGGGATTAGTATGCTGTAATACTTAAGCCCACCGAACCGTGGAATTGAAAAAAAATGTTGAAAGACCATGCATGAGTTGAATAATAGGTAAACAAAGGAATAAATTAATACAACACTAATATAGTACGGAAGAAAGTCTTTATTAAAGCCAAAGTACAGGCTGAAAGACAAACAACATTGAATATTCCGTTCTACATTCAGCAAAGACAATTTTTTGCTTCTTTTTTCACTTAAAAAAATCACAATTTGTATGATGCAAAAATTCAAACACGAGAAATGACATATAAATTGATTGTTTAAATGGATCATTTTCTTTTTCATTTATTATGTTAAGCAAATAAGTAAATATAATAATTGTATAAAATTAAAAGCATCTACAGAATTCAAAATATAAATAAAATAAAATATGTAGTTAGGAAACATTCTATTGCAAAAGCAAGTATCAAGTGGTCCATCACAAAAGATAAACAATTTAAATTATTCAATATTTGTGGAGTAACAAATTTAAATGTAAATATTAATTTGGAAAACTAAAATCTGAAAGAAAAATAGAATATACTAAATTTACTCTGGTTAAATATTTATGCAAAAAAATTAGTTAAATTTAAGAAGTAATTAACATTAAAATTGATGGGAAAATTAAGATAGCATATTTATGAATATTTAAAACTTAAAATTTTTTATTGATTTATACTAAAGTTGCTGGAATAATTTGTCCACGTAGTATGGATTAATCCTCATCAGTTGACCGCTTAAAATATTTGAATGAATGCTTATTTAACCTTTCACGATGATTTTGATTATAAAGTTTGAATTTCATGCTGGATGACTGATATCCACAAGAAATTTTTATTACAATAATGAAATGACTTAATAATGTCGGATGATTTGTTACTATAATTCCATTGAATCATTGATTGATGTACCAAAAAATTTCAAACACCATATTCTAATAATTCAAACAAAAAAATATTGCAATTACTTAATTATAATTGAATTATCTTTTATTAAAATGATACATATATACAAAAAGTGGTATAAAAAAAACTTGAAACCTAGTTGCAAAAAATAATTTCCTTGTAAACTATGTGTGCATCTAATGAAAGGAAATGGCTATAAATTTAATTTCCACTGTCAATAAACATTATCAAAGCTTTTTTTTTTATTTCTTATTTGTTTTTGTAACTTTTCTATATGTCCTCTAGGATAATTAATTTTTTCAAAGCAAGCTATAAGTAAAATTTATTGCAAGAAGAATAATTTTTAATTTACTGTCCTGAGTTTTATGTATGTATGTATATGTATAATGTACATATTTTTTTAATGTTATGTAATGTAGAATTTTTAAAAATGTGGAAATAGATATGTTATATAAGCAAATATATATGTGTGTATATGCTGTAGGTTGTTTCAAGCAAATAATAATATTATCTTTTTTCTAAAGTAGTTTTGTTGATTGAAGACATTAGCAGGGTGAATTTAATCAACTTTCATTGTTTTTAATTTATTTCACTTAAATTAGAAATAATATCAAATTTACAATTAGGTATGAAATTGTCTCCGTTTTACTTTAATACCATTCAAAATATTTGACTATGTATATCCAAAGCATTTTCATAATTTAGGGTTTACAAGTTTTTAAACTTTACATTTTTTTTAATGCTTTAGATTTTTAATTTTCTTGATAGTCGTAAAATTTTTTAATGATAAAAATAGAGATTATACCTTGACAGAGCACAGGAGGTATCTTTCATATTCACACCTTGTATATAATAATGCTGATATGCTTATTTTATATTTACATATTATTTATATTATATTCTATCGAATCCTTTTAAACCTTGAATTCTATTTTGTTTAAGATTGAATTCATTCAGTTTATTTCAGGATAATTAGAATTCTATTGGGACATTGAAATTTTTTATTTTTATTTTTTTTTGTTGAATATAATATAAATTTATAATGAGTTAAAATCAGATAAAATATAATTTACTTTTGGGGTAGTAAAAATTGAGATCAAATCAATTTTATGATGATTTATTAAGATATTAAAAATATTAATTATAGAGGGAATTGCATTTACTTTCAAATCATTTACATTCATTTTGTAAATTCATTAAAAGAATTTGTAATTAAATTAAAAAAATTACTTATAAATTTAATTTGACATTTAATTGTTATTTATGTAAATCTATTAAAAGAATAGCTACATAAATACAAATCTATATTCAATAATTTTTCTCATAGTGAAATAAGAATGTCTTTTTGTTTATTAAAGTTCCACAATACTAAGAACTTGACAAATATTTATAGTCATAATATTATAATATCTTATACATATATGCTATTATGCAAGTAGTAGCTACATATATAAAATATCTCTTGTTAAATTTATGGCTGAAATTTTTTCATAACTTATTTTGTAGGTTAAGAAGACTAAATAATTTTTTGTTAAATTACAATTTACTCAGAATTATAAAGAAAAGAAAAACATCAACAAAAAAATCTTTTTCTAACCAAGTCTCGTATTGACGTATCAAGGGTGAAAAAGATCAATGCGAGTTATTAGCCGATATTAAGCTAGTCATTATTTATAACTCTGATTGCCACAGTTGTAAAACATTTGAAAACAGTGTATAGAGCTTGGAGGTATATCTGATTTATTTCTAACCTAGCACGTCTTTAAAATCGAGCTTAAACGATATCAACTTCTAAAAGCAAATAATACAACAAATAGGTTTTTCGAGTTGTAGCTTTAAAAAGGCACAACTTAAAATTAATTGTCTTTCCAGAAATATTTGGAATAGCCACTTTAACCTACCTATATAAGTCTACAAAAAGGAATAAATCGCATATATACATCTCTATGTAGTAGAGTTTATATGAATTATCATTCGAATTTAAATATATCACTGAAACGGGTATGGATTTTTTATTGAATTTCGTATTCTTTTTAGTTTTTTTGCGTGAATTCGGTAATTTTTCAGTAATAATTATTGACCTAAGTATAATCTATATAGTGTTGTGACATGGATCGATTTCCGTTAATTTTTCAGTTACATTAGATAATATAAGAATGGTATTTTGAAAAAAATCGTAAAACCAGCTCTATCAGTTATTTATTATTCTGGTTTTGATATTATATTTTATACCAATTAAAGATACCAAATAAAAAAAACGTTCTTAAAATTTGTTATGTAAAATAGAATTTTACATCTGGCTTTTCTATTATAAATTAAATGTTATATAACTTTTTTTTTTTGTATTTCTTCAAAGTAGTAATGGTTCTAATAACACAAATTAAATAACGCACATAGTCAGTCGACATACCGACATACCGTCAGTCATTTTGGATGTAAGTTAAAACTCTAAGCGAAACAGAAGTTGAATTAGTAAATAAAAAGTTTCAAACAATGTTAGGGAAAACGAAATAGATCTAAAAACGACTTCTATTAATAAAATGTGTAGACAGTACACATACATATATAAAACGGTTTTTATTTACACTTTCAAAATATATTTTTGATTGTTCTAAATTTTTCTTTATTATGTAAAATTTACAAAATGAAATATGTATGTACTTATATCATTTTTTTGTTTTTCAACAATTTCTGTTAAGAGATTTCATTTTGTTTGAATTACAAATATTGTTAAGCTAAATGTTTGACATAAGAAAAAACAGAAAAAAATAATAATATTGAAATTAAGTAAATAATCGTTTTTTATGAAAATTAATGTTGAAATTTTTCTCTATGAAAATTAAATTTATATTTTTGTACACTAGTATGTAGGATTTACATCATACATAATTTAATAAAATATAATTTAATAAGAAAAAAAATAAAAACATAAAACCTTGCCAAATAAAACCACTAGAATCTAAAAAACGATTCAAAAACGATATTTTTAAACAAGGTTTGTTTCCTTTTCATAAAATCTAATCGACGAAATAATAAACTTTAAGAAAAATAAAACAGATATTATAATTATTTAATTCATCTGACTGTTTGCACTATTTCAAATTAATTAAATTTAAATAAAATTTCGAAAAATCTTTTTTACTATAAACTTTTTTATTATCTGGAAAGCTGAAAATGTCTACTCAGCATTTATATACAATATGATGTTTTCCATTTTATCAACTTACAATTCTTTAAGTATCATCTATATTTTCCTAAATTCAATTTACTGGTAAAAATCACAAGTACAAATGCCAAAAGTTTTATGTTTGTTTTTACATATATTTTTGTGTTTTTGTTTTATCGAATTAAATTTTTGCTTTCTTTCCTTCAGTTCATGAAGCAAATTTAAATTTATATGTATATGGTTAATAAAAAACAAAATAACCTTATCTTCTGTTCTATTAACAGCGATCTCCAAATAATTAAAGATTAGAGAATTTCAAATAGGATACATTTTAACGATTCCAAAACCCAGAGCTACCTAATATCAATAAAATAAAGTTCCTCATTATTACTAAGTATTGACAGCAAACTATGGTGGCATGAAAACAAATGCTGGGGAATTGCTGCGAGATCTTAATCGAAAGTAGAAAATATTTTACATATTCTGGCCAAGGCATACATTTGACTATAAGACTCTACTAGATAATTTCTACGAGACAAAATTAAGCATATTATGCCAGAGCTACAACTATCCTAGGGTTATACTGCCAAATTAGCCCTTTATCACAATCTATCTAGTCTAGTCTTTGGTATTATAAAAAAAATTGTATTGTAAGTACGCCTAAAATATGGAACGCCTAAAATATGGAACACATCTTATGTTAGACACGATTTGGAAGCTTTTTAAATAAAATATTGTAGATTGAAACCATTACTTTAATGTCACTTTAAAAACTTGTATATCAGGTTTGTAAATTATTATATTATAGTATTGTAAATTATTTACAAATTAAAAAATTATAAATCAGATTTTAAAGAAACATAAAGAAGCATAATAAAATCTTGGTTATTTAATTTCTGCATTAAATTTTAAATTTTGATTATGTTTTAGTTTATAATTTTACATTACTCTTCTGGTTTGGTTCCTTATGATCTTTATTTAAAAAATATTTACTCTATAATAAATTCAGGTTATATGGTAATGATGTTTAACACGAATATACATAGTATAATAATGTAAGCCGTTTTAACTAAATGGTGAATAAATTATAAAATTAAAATATAGTCAGGTATATAAATTTTCATGTATTTATCAACTAATATAAAGAAAAATGTGTTATAAACGGTGAACACAATCATATACTTAATAAATTATTCATTATTCTTCATCATTCTATGTACCTACATATTTTGTATTGACACATCAGTATAGCAATTTTCTAATTTCATTTTTTCTTCTCTTTTAACGTCTTTTTTTATTCATTTTTTTGTATTTTATCAAAAAGTCGCGAAGTCATCTGTTCAATGTGGTGATTGTTTTTTAATAAATCATATCAATAATATACATACAAAACAAACATATTCCATATTATATGATTATCAAGATATAATAAGAGAACTACTTTAAGCCTTATCATTATATAGCTAAGAAATTTAGTTAAATACTCCACCTTTTTGTCTTCGGCTTAGTCTTCAAGGAAGTAGGAAGAAAGTAAGAGAGAGAGAGAGAAGAAAAAAAAATGGAATTGTAAAAATAGAAGATAGAGAAGAAAAAAAGGATAATTGCCTCCTGACTGAAAAAGATTTAAGCAATATATAAATATGTACAGAAGTAAACCAAAAAAAAACAAAAATAAAATTTAAAAAAAAAAAAAATATTTATATCAAAAGTTGAAAGAACGTATAACAAAAAAACACATTGGAACCATTATGTAATGAGGGAAATATCAATTCAATCCTCTAATGAAGAGCAAAATGTTCCTTAAAGGATCATTAGTATTAATTTCATTTAACTGAAGTTTGTCAGTATATATTTTGTTGTCTTTGCTTTATATTATTAAATTCTATTCTTATAGTTTTTATTATATAGTGATGCATTACCAAGATATTTTAATTAATAAAATATATATGTAATATGTATATATATATAAATATGTAAATACAAATACTTACATACATATTATATTCATTATGTGAACAAAGTCACAAACATTCATTCATATGTATTTGATGGGTTTTGTCTCTGAAAAATTGAATGAATAAAAACAAACTGTATGGGACATTATAATAATTATGTACTCTTACGACCTTAATTAATTTTGGTGTAGAAGAGTTCAAAGGGTATAACTCTTTAAAAATTTCATGAGTCTTTAATTTTGTGTTGCATTTAATGTGTTGACATTTGTTTTTTTTTCTTTTTGTTTTTACGTAATTAAATATTACTTTCACCTAACGAATCAAATTTTAAAATGAATCCTTTTTGTTTTGACGTGCAAAAAGTGGTTAACTAAAATGTTTACATAAAAAAAAATAAACAGTAAGAAAGAAAAAAATTGACTAAGTCAATTATAAAAATGTTGTTAATGTTGAAAGTATTTTTTTTTATATATTTTAAATTTTGCTAAAGATTGTTAATGAAAGCAAAAAGTTTAAAACAAGCAATCGTTATTTATATTTATAGAAATAAACTTTAAATATCTGGAATAATAAATTAGATCAATTAAATACTGTCAAATATTGCTTAGAGCAAGCAAATCAGACGTCTATTATAGACGAAACTTACATCATGTTGCTAAGCGGTGAAATCATCATCCAGTGGGTTAGTATCCATCACCGTTAGCAACTAATGTTAGTAAAAGATAAAAACAAATAGCTAACATGCTATAATTAGTAGAGTGTTAAAAAGATAAATTCAAATTAAAAAAAGAAAGTAGGAAAACAACAAATATCACTTATAATAACTATGTTATTTATCCATTATGTATCTTTATTTTTAAGCTTATTTTACTAAGATTAGTATCAAAACAAGCTGCTCCCGAGTTATATTCACGGAACATTCTAAACACAGGCTCAAATTTGTCGTGGTCAGTACTATATAGTTAGCAATAATGAAACAGGTCAACGGAACGTAAATTACGCGGATTCTCTCTAAAAGTTATTAAACTCCTAATTTTAGGTGCCAGAATGTTCACAGCTATAATTTGATGGATAAACGTAATATCACCCACCAATCGACGTTGTTGGAGAGAGTTCAGGTCTATCAAAAACAACCCTCCTTCCTAAGGAGGAAGTTGAAAAGGGTCAGACTATAAAAAAGTACGTAGTGCAAAGCATGAAATTCCACGTTGAACTGCTTCAATACGTGAAATATCAACATTACGATATAGAGACCAAACTTGCGAATCATATTCAAGTGTCGATCTAACATATGTTAGATATTAGATGTTTTCGAATGTGGGGGTTTGTAAACTTTTTGGCCCAGCACATTATAAATCCTAGCATAGAATTAGCTTTATTAATAATGGAATTGAAATGTGCTTTAAAATTAAGTCTGTGATCCAGAATAACACCTAGCTCACGAGTTAACTCAGAACGGTTTAAAATTTGATTCCCAAGATTCCCAGAAGAGACTAAAGCTATAACAACCTGACATTTAGACACCTATAACTCAGTCATTCAATTAATAATGGATAATATATTTTGAAGCAGCAATTCCTGTGATAAAGTTTATTAATAGAATAAATAATAAATGAAGCAAATAATCTATGTAATTGAATTTGTAAAGTAATAATCGTGATAGATCGTGAAGTTTTAAAATGTACTCGCCGTGTTATGAACTGGAAAAATATATAGCAGTTTTTGTTTATTCTAAGTAAAGAAAAATTTATTTAGATTTGTGCTTCTGGCATGCTTCCCAATAAGGCTGTGTGCACTATATAGTCTCTTCTATAATAAGATATCTATTTTTTTCAACAAAACTATAGGTAATAAGAATGTTTTTGATTCAATAATGGCTATAGATTTATTGCGCTACAATGCAATCAGATCAATTGAACTATCTGCGATTTGAAGTTCTAATTTCGTTTTTATGAAATAATAATTTGAATGTGGCTAGAAGTCTGCTATTCTTTAAGGAAGAATCGCTAAAGTTGCACAATATCTAGTTGAATTTTTCAGATATGTCAATATGCCTTAGCATTTTAATTTTTCATTTATAAATTAATTTATTTATTACAGTACTAAATACTTTTATAATATAGTCGTCACCTCATCGTGTTAATGTTTAGTTGTTTGATTCACTGAATGAGTGGAAAAAAATTCATAAATGTTCTCGATTTTTGTTTAAATCGATGCAAATGTACAGTTTCATTATTACTTCTACACTAGTAAAGTATACTTTTTTTAAGTTCTACAGCTTATTATGTTATTTTTATATGCATTTTATTACAAAAAGTTTTATTTTTATCTAATATTTTATTTTCTATTTATTTTTTGATCAGCGGACTTGCAGATAAATCTGTAGGCTAACTTCTATTTTCTATTTTTTACTTTACTTTTATATAAATCTTTTTTTTTATTCATATGAGTGTCGGCACGTTTCATTTTATAAGGACATTGAAAATTGTCTTGAAAATGCCATTATAGGCGAAATGAATCATCACTAGAGTTTCTAAATATTCAGTTTTTAAGATTTTACGAATCCGAAGGAAGTCATTTAAATATTCGTTGAATCCGAACCCGAATCTGAATAATGAAATAAGAAAAATTTTACCTATTAATAAATAAAATTAAACATTTATAGTAATTTCAACATAAGTATGTATACTTTATTAGTTATGATTTAAATGAAAACATTTTAAAAATAACGCGTTGATAGAGTCTGCCAATCGTAATATAACACACTCTTTTTTTTTTAATTTCAACCTTATAAACTAATGAATAATTCAATGTAACTTATAAGTAAAAATTAAAAATAAATGTATTGCTTAGCTATTTAAAATTTGTATTATATAAGAAACATTGCCTGAAATTACTTAAATTATTTTTTTTAAGACCTAGCCGAAGCTGTATAGTCACCATAATTTCTTAAAGTGCTGGCATTCTGAATTTAAAATTAAAAATTTACTGAACAAAAAAAAAAATTAAAAAAATCAAAAAATCTCAATTGAAACGTCAATTGAAATAGTTCTAATTCTCAAAAGTGCGTCAAAAAGATTTGTTCAAATGTGGTATTCTTTTTCCGTACTTCTAATTATAGTAAACTCTGGTTTTAACCTGTTGACATCATTTCGAGGTCAAACTCAGTTGTTTAGAAGATTTTAGTCAAACATTTTAAAAGGTTTATTAAATCTGAACTTCTATACGCTCTTTGATTCGTTTTGATATATTAGTAAATTGCAGCTTCTTTGGCATGCAGGTTCTTTAAGTTTTTGTTTGATAGAATTTAAAACAAGATCAGCTGAAATGCGCCTTTCTGTTAGTTTTCAGCAAATCCTTGGAACTGAACTCACTAAGAACTTCTAATATGAGACTTAACTATTAAAAAATTTTCTATCATATTTTACATTTAATTTTTGTATACACAATCGATTGACATACGGTTATTTTAGACCAGAATACCTAATTGAATATATTAGCAAAGATTCGTTCAAATCTGAATATTTCATTTCGAAAAACCTAATCAACATAACTTAAAACAATGTAGAAAAAAATATATTTAACATTTTTTTTTAAATAAATTTACATACAAAAACAAATAAAAAATACAACAAAAATATATATTAAAAAAAAAACGATAAACTAGAACTTAATAACAAGTGTTGTTTTATTCAAATATTTTATTAACAAAATAAAAAATAAAAAAAATATATTTGCTCTTAAATTTGTCTGTTTAAGGTTTGGTAATTAGATAAATACATTATATACAATATTAAAAAATAAAAATAACAAAATTGTTTTATAAAAATAAATAAAAAAAATAAATTCAATACATAAATATACATAATTTAAATTAGGAGTTTATTCTGCCGGTTTTATTATTATTATTATTTTTTAAATAATACCTAAAACCAGTACAAAAAAGGATAGCATGAAAATTAGAAGTAAACCCATTTAAAGGGATTGATAATGTTAAAAAAAAGGTCAATATATGTATATATATATATATATATTATATATATTTATATACTTAATATTTTAGATCATAACACTTAGAATAATTATCATTATAAACATTCATAGACTATAATGTTTGTATGCCAATGACTTGGGTTTCTGAAGCAATTAAGTTGTTTAAAACATTTTTTTTTATTAAATTAGACTTTATTAATTTTTTAATTATATAATAAAAAGTTCTATTAAAAATTAATAACCTGAATGATTCTATCAAAAATTTTCTTGAAGTGTAAAAAAATGTAAATATATGCATATTTGTACAGTGAAGAGAGAATAAAAACCACAATAATTTTGTGTAAGCTAAAAGAAATTATAATCTGATTTACAATGAATTTAAAATTTTCTGTTGAATATTTTTAAAGCTCACATCTTGAAAGAAAAAAATATAATTAATATATGTCTATATGTCTATATATAATTAATATATATTAATTACATTACAAAATTTAATAAAATAATGTTTTAAAAACCAACTGGTAAAAATTGATTTGTACCTACTAAAAATAACTTTTCATATTTCTTGTATTAAATTTCAGTGAACTTTTGTTCTGTTTAGAAAATTGTGTTGTTATTATTAATTTATGTTTGGGTCTAAAATTTTCTCAGAAAATTTGCTATTACTTTGGGAATGTGGTTGAGATATCAGTTATACATATACCTATTACTATTTTGTGTTGACTGTGTGAATTAAGTCCAAATGAAATAAGTGCAATAATAAAAAATTAAATTTTTCATGAAGAAGCTATTGACGATAGAATTATAGCAACTAAGATGGTCTCGGTATGCGCATTATGACATTAAAATTTTGATATCAAATAATTATTATTTTCAATTAAATGATTTAATGACATAAGAAAACTGAAAAGGCAAAAACTATGATCTAGTGGAATGGATAAAAATATTAGGGACCAATTTTCAAAAAAAAATATGTATATAATATATAAGCTGTTTTTAGACTAATAAAGCGTGATATTAGAATTCAAATAAATGTGGGATAGTGATTCCATTTAGGTACTGATTGATAATAAAGATAAAAAACATTTTTTTAAAGTTTACCAAAGTTTTAATAAATAAAAGCAGGGACTTAAAAGCTGTAGCTACCGATAACAAATAATATTTCTTTTATTTAATTATATTTTTGTAAATCTTACTTAAAAGTCTTCTCTAGTAATTTGGAGAAATAATTTTTTTTTGGAAAAAGCGTAAATAAATTTGTTTTCCTGAAAGCAGAAAATGTTGACGCATGTCTTATAAAAATACAAAAATTAAGTTAAAAAAAAAGTCTTGTGGCTGCCACTTTCAATAAAAATTTTTTTCGCGTAATGTTTTTTCTTTTCAGTACATGTATGCGATCGAACTACTACTTTTCTGATTGCATGCAGTATGAAATGAGTTTAAAATTTTGAGTAGAAAATAATTCTGAAAAAATTATTTTATAAATTTGATAATTTCGGACTTAGTATTTAATTTGTAAAATTTCCGATTTATTTCATTCAGAGATAATTTATACCGCCTTTCATACTATTTGCTCCCATTAAGTATTTAATTTTTAAAATTTTGAACTTATTTCATTCGGAGATAATTCATACCATACCACCTTTTGTACTATTTACTCGGTGCTTAAAAAATAAAAAAAAAAATGTTTCGACTAAATTAAAGCATTGACGTCATATTTGTTTTTCAGAATGGTTCCGAAGTAAATAAATTATGAAAAGGACATCTAAATTATTTTAAATAGTAAAGTAAAGATTTAATATTATAAAAGATAGCTACTGTTGACTATCATAATGAAATAAAAAATAATTGAAATTGTTTAATATGCTTTAATAAAATTAATTAAAGCTTGAAGCATTTTTAAATTGATAGATTGTAATATATTCGTAAAACAAAATAAATGTAATGAATAATTTTCTTTAGAAAATAATTATTGATACATTCTATCATATTTATAAAAAAAAAAAATTAGCATTGAATTTTATTCCAATAATAAAAAGAAAAAAATATGATACTTTACACTTCATACAGTAGTTTATTTCTTTAAATTTATCCAGTCATAAAATAACAAAACAAAAAGCTTTAAACAGTTTTTATTTTATACATATTTATAAATCCAAATAAACTAATCGAAACATTCAATTTTATTGTAATCTATGCACATTTTGTGGAAATAAACATTTACATTATCATCTAACATTGTATACCTATAATAATAATCTACAGTCTATGCCAAAATAAATTATATTTATATTTTATTTTTTGTTAGAATTAATTTTTACAAAATATTATTGAATCGGATTAAAAATTCCAGCTTCACTGTCTGTGTTGGTGGAAATATTCAAATCAAATTCAAGTCAATGTTCGGCTATAGTTCCAAAAAGTAGGAATTTTACAATATCCCTATTTGATACAAAGAAGATGTTAGCCAAATTTTATTAAACATGTTCAATCAAATTCAAATTTAAAAAATTCATACAAAATAGTAAAATATTTTCAAAATATATCACATGCACTCGTATAATACGTACAATATTGTATTTTTAATTAGTTTAGTATTAGGGTTTTTAGAAATTCTCAATAAAATTTTTCGGTTTAAAAATTTCCGTTTTTCGAGATTTATGTTTTTTTTTTTAGTTTTATAATATGTATTTTATAAGTGTTATTTCGAAGCTCGTACTTAGCGAATTTCCAAGTGCAAAAATAACTTATAGCTGTTGAAAGGAAAGAGCTACAGTAAATTCAGACTTGTATTATAGTCTGTTAGTATGTTTTTTTATATTATCTAAAACTTAGGTTAGAAACTTTACACTTTCGTACCGTTGGCTTTTGGAAAATAAAATTGATAGTTAGAGAAAAAAAACGAGAAAGAAGTGGGAGAAAGGTTCGGCAGGGAGTCAACTATGTTATTGATGTTCACTTTGAATTTTTGTAAATCAAACACATAAAAACCTTCTAGGGAATGCTTGTAGTGAAATGCAGAAATTCTGACAAATTTCCATAACCAGTCTTGAACCATCTTGGTATTTCTACGGTGTAGGGGTGGACATTTGCAGATCCTCGCGATTTTCGACGAAATTTTTTGAGAGAGTTTTTGAATTGTTATCCCACAACATATCTATAAAATAGATTTAGGTTAAAGCTCCAACAATACGACGATAACCAAGTGAAGTAAGTGTTGGTGAGACTTTTACTTCATTGATGATTGAAATAGCACGTTATTGTACTCTGTCAAAAAAGCTTAGAACAGTCTTTGAGGCACCCTCCCATAGATGTGAATTATACTCTGTCTTTGGTCGTTTGAAGGCTTTATATAGATATTATGCAGATCTTAAGGTTAAATATATATCTTACACCGATTTAAAAAAACATTTTGCTGCGCTTTTCGAATCGAAAATATGGTCATTCCAGAACATATTTTGATTTACTCGCATTTCTTTCTAGTCGTTGTAAGTATCCAACTAGTATTAGAATAGCTTAACAGATATAGTTGAGCGATTCTAACTAAGCTCGAAACCCCAATAATAAAATTTTGAAATGAATGAAACACCTAACGTACTTACTTATGGAAATGAGAATACCCAAAAAACAAATTAGAAAAATTATAAATGTACTGAAACCTATTAAACTGTTAAGCTGTCTATTAGCTTAATAACCAGAATGCAAATTTATTGACTATTAGCGTACAAGAGTAGTTAATTTTTTGATTGAAAATTTTAAAATTCAGAACGCGAACATAGATAAGGAGTTATTAAGTGAACATAAAATTCTTGTATAACTAAACGTCGTATTACATTAGTTTCCCTAACATATTTTTGAATAAAACAGAGATTTTTTAAAATTATTCAGCAAAAATTCGGTAAAATTAGTTAAATCAATAATGATAAAACTTTTTAAGTACAGTACTTAGACGTTGAAATAGAAATCATAAATAAAGAGCAAACATTACAATTGTACATAGTAAGCAGCTTTGCATGTGTTATTATAAAATTCAAATGTAAATATAAATTTTTTATGTATATCATAAAAAAAAAAGAAAAAAAAATTATTACACTATAACGTTTTATAGAATTTAACATTTATGTAACATATCTCTCCCCTAGCTGTATAACTAACAGATTACGACGATGAATTTAAATTTATCGTTAAATAATAATAATTTCTAGTGTAGCTACAAAAAGTAACTACTTTATGAACAAATTAATTATCAAATAAAACTGATATTCACAAAATGAAAATTATTTTCGTTGTGCAAATGATTATGGCATCAACTGTATTCATTTTCTAACACTACTTTTTTTTTTAGTTTTATATTATTTTTTTTTATTTTTTTCATTTTCAGAATTTTTTAAAAAGTAACTGGCTACGTTGAGTTGACATTATCAACATGTATTACACGATAACTTTGTAAATTTTATTTCTTATTTTTTTTAAAGATTTTATTGGTGTTAGAAGCTTTAAAATCGTATTCTATGTTTTTTTTCTGATTTCCTAAGGCTGAGTATCTAAATGGAATCTAATAAAAAAATAAAAGAATCAATATTAAGTACCGATATATATAAATATATATATATATATATATATATATATATTCAAATAAAAACTGTGTTGAATTGAAATATGTTTATTGGAATGAAAACAAAATAAAATTTGCTGTAAAAACTAGCAAAAATTGAGGCTATTATTTGCTTTGCTTGTACATTATAATATTATGTATAGGAAATCGTTAAATTTCTTTTGAAAATATTTTTATTTGAACTTTATTTAAATAAAATAATTACATATTTTAAATTGATATTTATATGTAGATAATAAAAAAAAATATTTTAAAATAAAATGATTTCCTTTCATTTTAAAAGTAAATTTTAAATTCTATAAAATATTTGAACATTTGCCATACATTATGCTTAGTACCTTCAGAATATATTATATAGCCTTAAAATAATTTTCATTTTTCGTAAATGTTATTGATAGAAATCGGTAGTGCTTCGTAGGCACAATTCAGTTTAATTTATTTTAATATCCTATTCACACTACATTCAATAACATATTATCAGCGGTTAACTAATTATACAAGGTGTTATAACTAGAAATTTTGTATGTATAAGTGGAGCTATCAAGTATTACATGTTTTCCGGGAAAGCAAGACAAATTAAAGGATTGCCTTTGAATATTAGTTGGACACTCGTAGTGTGAATTGTATATGTAAGTTTTATTAAACCGCATGAATAAGTCTTGTCACCAATATCTTAGTGGTTATATCCAATGTTTATCTAAAAATAATTACTTGGGTGAGAAATTTGTGAGCTGTATAATGAGAAAAAAAAAATTAGTTCAATAGATACTCTGATACCTTGAGCGGGTGCATGAAAATGATTAAATTAACAGAATCTTTAAATCTAAATCTGAAAAGATCGCAATTTCGAAGAGATGAAGTATTGTGGACAATTTCGTATCATCAATTGGAGAAAAGTCGCCTATGACCGGAAGAGAGAGCTTAGAGCGAAATTAATCTTTTTTTTCGTTTTCTGTCACCCATAAGTTTGTTTTTGTGCACTGAAATGAGTGTTTATACAAATTTTGGTTTTCAAATTAATTGCAAAATATAATTTTTGTAAAAATATTACAATTTATATATAATTTATGTCGCCTTCAGACTTAATAGATAAATTTCAAAATGAATCATTGTTAATTTGTATTTATACGAAAAGGAGTTCAAGACAATAGAAGAAGATTTCCCACATTTCAAAATTCATATGGCAAAAATAATTACTTAATATCACTAATCAAATTAGTATTAATAAGATAGTTGTAAAGAAAAATTATAATATAAAATAAATATAATTTATCTATTGCTAGTTGTCATATTGTATTATATCCACTAAGAACTGAATATATGTATTACATTTAATTTATATACAAGTTATAATATCTTTTTTGCAATATTTGGATTAAATATATTTTATAGCATATGCTGTAGGTTCTAAGTGAAATTTTTTTTTAAAAATTAAAGATTAAACACTCTAGGTGTGTTTCACTAATTTTATTTAATTTCTTTCTTCAATAACGGAACATTTTTTATACGAATTTGTAAATGTGTTCAAGCCAATATCAAAAATCAGGTTAGATTAGACTTTTTAGAGGGCTAATTTTGTTTCATTTTTAAAGTATATACTTATTAAAAAAAATTTTTTTGCGTATTATTTTTTTTCACCTCTGTAGTATAATTCATTCCGATGTGCAAGAGGGCAAGTTTATTACCAATATATTTTTTATGCTCAATTGTTTGAAATAAGGACAACACATTATTATTAAATGAAAGAAAATGAATTGATTCAGAGTTGTTGTAATAACCAGTAAAAATAATAAATTAGAAAAATACATTTACTGGGATTTGTTTTAACTTACAAATATTATTTACTGATGGTGCTTAAAATGTTCAATAATCAGTAAAAATAATAATACTATAGACACCTCCATTTGTATTACATACAACTAGTAAATAATGTTACAAACACTATCCACCAGTACGAACTACGATTAGCATTTTTCTAGTAAATTAAAAAAAATGTACATAGTTTTACAACAAATCACAGTAGCACTGGTACATAAAAATGCAAAGTAAAAAAACTAGTTCTTGTTAATTATATTGGTGGTTGAAATACTAGAATATAAAAACTGATTCAAAAAGGTTTTTTGTCGTCATTTTTCCTTTAAATAATAAATTAATTAATAAATATATTAGTCAGCTAGCCTAAGTAATAATTAAGAATAGTCATAGGGGTGTAAATACAATATTATAAGCTTTAAAAAATTTAATATTGTTAAAAAAAAAATTATGAATATGTATAATGGCAATAATTAAATAAATATAAATAAAAATAAATAAAAACTGATTAAGGTGTGATTAAGAAAAAACAAAAGTTTACAATTCTCCAACTAAGATCTACAAAAATTAATATTGGAGAATTTTGAAATGATTTTACATTTATTTATATAGATTCTTAGATAGGTTTAAAAAGATTCTGAATTACACGTTGGAGGGTGCAGTAGGTAGGTCCTAGGTTCGATTCCCGACGAAGCAAAAACGAATTACTTTCTGGGTTTTATCATAAAAAATTGCTTAATAAGTTTTCCCATTCCAGGTTCGACCTGGTTCAGTACCCTTTATCATTTGGATAAAGTAAATGACAAAACATAATTGAGAGTATTATAATCTAAAACAGCTTAAATAAAATGGAGCTTATTCTATTTAAGAAGGCTTAGTTCCTGACAATGATCAGTTTTCCACATTTAATTAGTTGATAAAAAGAAATTTGATAAATAAATACTCCAAAACAGTTGTAGTAAAATATGTAGTAAAACTTGCAGTATACCGTACTTAAAACTATCGTACTTAAGCAGGAAAAAGTAATTCTAACTAAGTTACTGCCAAAAATTTAAGAAAAAAGGTTGTTTCACTTATTCGCAGTTCGTACCATTGCCTACTATATTATCACTATATGTGGTTATTAATCTAACTTCGTGAATTCAAGTTCTACCTTGAAGGGGAAGGGGGATAAAAAGTTCTTCAATTGCTAATCATTAAAATAAAAATGAAACTATGATATTGATGAAATTAGTCCTGGTTATCCCTTATCTGCTATTAAATTAAAAAATTAATTAACATATTGTGCCAATTTAAAGTTTGATTCAAATTGCTGTACCATCTCATTATGTAGCAATCGTAAAAAAAATTATTGTTAATAATTAAGATAAAAATATACTCGTATTTCTTTATTCAAATTTTTTAGTCACCTACAAATATTTTGAACAGATATTTTTTGTTTTTAAATATTCATATTTAATGTCTTATAGAGCATACAAATACGGAATTTATTTTATCATTGAAAATATACATATATGTGCATGAGTGTATTTAAATTAAAAGAAAAAGTAAATTTTACCATCATTCTCTATAAATATTTAGTAACTAACCCTAAAGCATATAAATTTTGATAGAAGAAATGAAAATTAATATATAAATTTTTTTTGTAAAGTTTTATAGTAACAATTCAAAGCCAATGCTTATGTTATAACAGTTTAAACAATTTAAAGCTCGTTAATATTTTCATTTGTTTTATTTTTTACAATTAAAATATGTAAATTAAAGAATATATATTTTTTATCACTACTTCTCTACATTTTTTATATCATAAAATATTGTTGTATATATATATTTATATATATTATATGTATTATGTAACCCATTACATTATTTTAATAATGGTAGAAAAGGATTTTTACACAGAGATAAATGAAAATAAAAAAAAAAATTTATTTAATTTTCGGCACAACATAAAGATTTATTATTTGTAAATTTAACATCAGAAAAGAAGTTGAATAAAAAAAAAGTTTAAGTAAAAAAAAATGAAAAGCAAATGATTATCATATATTTTTTTTTGCGATTTTTTAATTGAAAAACTTTTGAACAAAATTTTAATTTTTTGTTTTGTTTTACCCATCATTTACCCATGGATATAAAGATGGTTTGTTATTGTTATAGCGTTCATAATATATTAACTAAAGCAAATACATATGTTTTACAATTATTAGACATTACCTTATATAAATAGAAAAACAAAGAAAAGAATCACAATGCATGAATATCGTTTATTAATAGATTTTTTTAAATGTTTTTATATATTTTTCATTTATGAAAGAGGTAAGTTTTTTTTTTAAATTTATTTTTTAATTATTTTACTTTTCATTATTAATCTTATATACTCAATATACTTTAATTTTATTAATTTTGTCTGATTGCTATATACAAATACATTTAAAATACATTTAACGTCCTTCTTTTATTGTTATTTTAATCAAGGTCTTTTGAGAGTTTTTCGATTAAAAATAAAGAAAGGAAAATTAAAAAAAATTGTCAATTCCATCATTTACGACAAAAATTAATGAATCTATTTTTTTGTTTTTGTGTTTTTTTTTTGTTTTTGTGTTTTCAATTTAATTATTTAACATTATTTTCTATATTACATATCCTTTGGTTATCCTTTTCTTATATTTTTTTTTGTAATATTGTTTTTGATTCTAAATTTGGGTTAAAGAAATCCAAAACTAATTATCAAGTTAATTATGACAATAATAGGGAAATTAAAATGTATTAATTTAGTTATACCTACGTATGTTAGAAATTTTAGAGCAAAAAAAAATTAGATGGACATGGAATTTTCTCATTGAACTTTTAGTGGAAAATATTTTTTTTGTTTAATAAAAAAAAAAACAAAAATAAGAAAAACATAGATGTATGTATCCATCCAAAAAAATTCTCTAAGCAATAACAGCAAAAATTAATACAGAAACAGTTAAAATATTAATAATATAAAAATACACGAACATATATATAAACAAAAATCAGAAAATAGTGAAATCAAATTGCACAGAATTTGTTCTTTAGTACGCACGCATATTTATTGAAACTTACTGTTATAAAAAAGCTTTATTTTCGCAAAAAAAAATTTTGTTGTTTAATTTTTTCCTATTGTTTCCTTAATAATACAAATATGTATGTCTAAAAATATGTAATATAAATCTGTATACAAATATTTTTGTAAAATATATTACATAGTAATAAATATTTGTTAAAAGTTTTCATTTACTTTACAAATGAGCATAAAAGCTTTTTTTATTGTGTATGTAGAACAGTTTTATTTTTATTGTTCAACATTTTTTTATTAAGCTGCACATAAAAAAAATTTTATTCAACATGTTGCTTCTCTTGTGTTGTTTTCCTTTTTCAGTTGAATTTTTCCCACGCCTTGATAATGTGGTGTAGGAGATGTTCTACAATAGCATTTACCTACTTTACTTTAAATTTAAATCCTAAAAGGAAATTTCCTTTAATTTAACTTAAGTTTTTTGTTTTTTTTTTTTTTTATTTATATTGTTAACCATTACTAGATTAAATAAATACGCATAAGTTTTTAAAATAAAAAATAAAAAATTATAATAATAATAAAATAAAACTAAACAAAATAACAAAATTTAACTAAAAAATTCTAACGAAATTATTATTATTTTTTTTTTTTAAATTAATCAAAATTATAAAAATGATAATAAAATAATAAAATTTTTAATATTTTGATAATGAATTTAAAATCGAATTTAATAAATTACGAAAATGAAATTGTAATAATAATAATAAACATAATAAAAATAATAATAATAAAAAATAAAGTTTGATAAAATAAAAAAAGTTATAAAAAAAAATTAATTTGTGCATTCCCTGTTGTTTCATATATATAAATATAAATATATATATATAGTAAATTTACGTATAAGTTAAATATTTATATATATACATATAACATAAATATGTATAATATAAGAAAAAATTTATTACAAAATATTAGTTTTAAAATGAAAAAAAAATTTTAAAATTTTAATAAATGCAATGAAATTGAAACAAATTTTAATGTAGATAATTATTACTAACTATATATTGTATATATACACACACACAAAAATGGAAATGTTTAGTTGAAAAAAAAGAAAAAAATATTTAAATTACAAATATTAAAAATGTTAAACAAACTGTTTCTTAAAATTTTGTTATTATTTTACGTTTACTAAAAAACAAGAACCAAAATAAATTTATTAATTTATTACAAATTTAAAAAAAATTATTTACAAATTTATATATATGTATAATATACAAGTAGATTTATATAAATATAAAAGTGATGTTAGAAATGATTGTTGTTTTTCTGTTTTTTTTTATTGAATGAAAATTGTTGTTAGTTCTATCGTTGTTAAAATATTTTACAAAAAAAAAAAAAAAAATTAAAAAAGTAAAAATAAAATTGATAAAAATTTGGAAAAAAAAATTTCAAAATACTTTAACGGTTTCTTTATTAAAACATACGCAAAAACAGACACACAAACATATATATATATATATGTATATATATATATATATATATATTTATATATCAATTATAACTATTAATCTTAAGTGTTGAATAATTGTTAGAATATATATACAATATTATCATAAATATTAATATTGAAACAATGTTTTTCTGGTTTTTTTTTTTTTTTAATTTTAAAACTAAGAAACTTAAAACAAAACTTAAATGAAATTAAATAAAAATGAAATAAATCTAATACCTATATAATGAAAATTTTTCATGAATTTCTTAAAACTAAAATACATCAAAAGTATAAAATAATATTAAAAATATAAATTACAAATTATAAAAAAAACAAAAATAATAAAAAATAATAAAAAATTCATTAGTATATTAAGAAAATAAAAAAAATAAAAAAAAAAAAAAAATATTCATGCAATTCTAATACAGGTGTCATATTTTTTATGTAACATATTTTGCTATATATACATATATTTATTATATATATATATATAAATCAAAAATGGAAATTTCGTTGTTGTTTTTTAACTATGTTTTAAGTTAACAATTTAAGGTAAAAATGAAAAAAAAAGTATTTGTATAAATTAAAAGTTTAAGTCTTTTATTGATGATATTTAATGATTGATATTTCTTCAAAATAAAAGTATGCCACAATTAAACGTATAATATATCCTACATACATTTAGTTGTTCCAGTAAAACAAAAATTAAAATTTTGTATTTAAAATACAAAAATTAAAAATAAAGTTTTTGTTAAAAAAATATATGGCCACACCCTCACTATACTCATAATAATATGGGGGATAATTTAAAGTAATTGAATAAGTCAGCTAAAACAATAAAGCAATTTTCATATTTCTTTCATATTTGTTTTTGTTTTCTTATATATATATATATATATATATATATATTATATATATATTTTGATTTTAATTTTAATTTTCATAACAAAATCTTATATAAAATCTAATCAAAGTTTTTTTCTTTGTTATTATAAGTCATTATATAATATCTTTTATGTGTATACAAAAACAACAATATAAATATAAATATATAGCTATATAAGAATATATTTTTAATATATAGGTATATATAATCATGTAAATTAATAAAAAATAATTAAAATGATAAAAAATATATAGCGAAAAATTTTGTTATGTAAATTTCTCTCTGAACATTTATTTCGTATAACAATTACAACTCTTTTGGGAATATTTTAATATATATACACTCACTACTCAGCACTATAAAATAAATTCATATTTATTTTAGGTATTTAAATAATTCATATATGAATATATATAATATATATTTTTTAATATAAGTAGCTACATAAAATTTCTTAGTAGAAACTGTATTCCTAACCTTTATATTTCTATTTTATTTAATTTTATGATAAGTTTTAATTTCTTAGATATTTAGAATACCAAAAGTGCGTAAATGCTTAAAATTAAATGAAATTTAAAAAAAAAAATAAATTATTAAATTTTTGTTTTTTTTTTTTGGGTTATTTTTCTATTTGTTGAATGGTTACTCGTCATTATGATAATGATAATCATTATTATTAGTATTGGTACATCACCATCAGCACATCTTCTACTTAACTCATTAGAGAATTTTTTGTATTAGAATTTTTTTTCTTTTAAAATTACTATAATATAAAAGTAATTTTTTTGTATATAAATATGTTTGTATACATGTATACGAATATGTATATTTATATTTGTATAAAATATAAAGCGCAATGTACTGAAACTATACACTATATTAATGATTAAAAATATTCCATGCTTTATCTACATCTATAATCAATTGTTGCAAAGATGTACCTGTTGCAAAAAAAAAGCTTTGTTTTTACAGTTTCTTCTCTTTTTTTCGGAGAGTTTTATAATTTTGTTTTATTTTTTTATTTGTTACTCTTGTTTTTTTTTATATTTTAAAGGAATTTAGCAGAATTTTTTTTTTTTTTATGTCCTTCAGTGCTTGTATTCACAAATTATAATATAGAAAAGATGGTAAGGAGGGAGTATGCGAATACTTATGTAGGTTTAAAATTTATAGATACTCACCAGAGAATTCCATTTGCTTTTTCTGGTTGACGAACGAAATATTTTTATGTTCGCAAGGACTTTTGTCCTTTTATATCATTCATTCGTTCTTTCATACTGCTTAAATTAGCATTATCAAATAAATACACATGTAATTGCTTTAGGAAATATCCTAATAGATATTGATGTTATACTAAAAATATTTGTATATTAGTTTTATATATATGTATATTCGTATATATATATATATATATATAAATATATATATATATATATACATATAAAATTACATAAATATATGCATGTAAAATGTTTGTGGAATCTTTTTGTATTTTATTCTGAAATTACATTCAATTTATCTAACATACAATATATATATATATATCAAGATATTATATAGATATATAGAAAATAAAATATAAGTTTTGTTGTAAAAACGAATTTTACATTCTCTGAGTCCTTTTCAATTTTACTTTTTTTTTTTACTTTTTTTTTGGTAAATTATTTTGATGTTCATATTGCTTGTTGTTGTCATTTGTGTTTTGGTTTTTGTTGTATAGCTGTTGCTGTGTTGTTCATTTTGAATTTGTTATTTCATTTTTTTTTGTTTTTTTTTTCTTGTTTGTATATATTTTTTTGTCGTTTTTGATATTTTATACGGTTTTACTGAGTTTACTGTGTTGAATAAGCGAAATAAAAAAAAATAATATTAGCAGCATCATAGGTGTGGTCAGAGAGAGAGAACACAACTAAAATACACAAAACATAAAAACAAACAAACAAAGCGAAAAAAACTTCTCTTTCTAAAATAACGCACATTTCTAAATTAAAAAAAAAAGAAAATAAAAAAAAACTTAAAAAAGAAAAAGGGAAAAACTAATTTTTTCCTTCGTCTTCTTCTTTGTAAATTTTATAATTGTAAAGTTAATTTTGGTTTTTTGGTTTGATTCTATATTCGTACATACGTGTTTATATATATATATATATATATATACATATATATATATATGAATATTTTCAAATAATGCTATATCTCTATTTTAATGTAGAAATGTACATATAGACATACTTGATGTAGGAGTATAATGATTAATGGAAGGATATTTGCCCAAGTAATTAATACCAGATTTATATACGTATATATACTTTATTTTCTTAATAAATTTATAAATTATATATAGGTATATATTGATATTAAAATTGTTTTTATTTTATTTTTTATTTTTTAAATTCATATTTCATTCATTCAGTTTCATTCATCCAGGTCTTATTTTGATTTTGTGGTCTAATTAAAAATACGTATTATATAAATACAACTAATTTTCAATGATTTCCCTAACTAAAAACAATTTATTTTAATGCTCTTCTAGTTTATTCCATTTCTAATTAAAATTTAACTGATTGTTTAATAAAATTATATTTTTAAATATGTTTAAGATCCTAATCATTCTCATATAAATAAATCAATTTTTGCAAACCGCTTTAATAAATCGATTTATTCTTTCTAAATAACTCCCAAGGAATTGAGAATTGATCTTTTCTCTTATACTTATATTTTTTCGACATTTTCCATCACATTTGGCTTTATGATTCGATGCTTGATGCACGATTTGGACGTGTACGTGTACATAAGACGTAAATAAACATTTTTAATATGTTTATTGTTATATCAAATCACTAGCTTTGTAACCCGTCATAAATGACGGAAGCAAAATAAATCCTAGTTTCTTTTTTTCTTTCATTAGATTCTTTATTCCGAAATTACAGTACTTATGTTTATATCACTTTTTATTTATTTTTATTTATGTTTATATTGGCCTAACACTAATCTTTTTTTTTTTTATATAACAGAAAAAGAAGTACCATTCCAATAAATTTGTATAAAATGTTTGTATTTTTGTATGGTATACTCGTACTCACTTCCATTTAGTTATAATTCGTTAGTTGGGTTCCATTTAGTATAAATTATACCGTATTAGCGTTATTGTGGCCTCTGGGAGAGCAAATTTAAAAATGGGATCTTATTTTCATATAAATTTTGTCTTTATACTGTATAGGGATCTTATTTTGCTATATGAATAAACTGTTATTATGGTATTGTGTTATTTTTAAAAAATATTCATAATTTATATATTCAAAATTTTGTATCTAAATTGGTAAAATTTACAAAAAATACAAAAACATTTTCATCAATAATTTTCAATTTAAAAAAAACAATGTTTTATTATCCGACGTAGAAGTAGAGTTAATTATCCTACTCTACTTCTATCAAGTTCTATTGATTGAACAGTGAACCTGAACAGTGAAGTGAACAGTGAACACTTAACACTGAAAATAAAATAATATTTTTGGAATGGAGCATGCAGAACATACAGAATACAGATACAGCAAATAATAAAAAAAAACAAAAAAAAAACTTTGAGTGAATAATGTTTTTTTTTTGTGTTAAATGCTGTTTGTCTTTTGGTTATTATACCATATTGAACTATTGATTAAATTTCTATTAGTCCTTATTATTATAAATCAAAAAAATTGTTTGTTTTATTTATATCATTATTATTATTTTTTATTTTTCCTTATTATTTGCGAAGAAGACTAACATTAAATTAAAAAAATATAGTTCATGCAATAAATTTTTCTGCAAAGGTTCAGCATGGTAGACAGGGGTTAAAAAAAGCATCAAAGCAATTTGTATATATATGCATTTGTATACATATGCAATTTGTATATGTGTTGGAGCGTTCCGTCGAACTTACAAACATCCAGATAAATGCAGAATAATATATATATAATTACATAGATGTATAAAAATTAATAAATCTAAAATAATTAAAAAAATGTACATTTATGAAAACATTGAAAACTTTATATTTTTAGAAATTAATGAATAATTTCACAATTGTTTGTTTCTCTGCATTTTAAATAGGTTTTTCTAAAGGGAATTTTGTTTATATTTTGAATCTATACCTATATGAGTTGTAAAACTAATCAGTATTAACTATAGGAGTTGTCTCGATAGCCCAACATTACTATACCTACTGATGAGTTGCAGTAATGTTGGTAGTGGTTTGAAGGAAAAAAAAATGTTATAGGGTTGATGATATATAAATTAATTTTAAAAAATTCATTACACAGTTAATTTACAAAAAAAATTTTAAATTCTACTCGTGCATTCAATTAATTTTTTTTTAAAAATATTTTAATTATAGTTTAATTTTTTATACTCCCCGGCAACTCGTTAATAATTTGCATTGCTCTCCCTTGTATAGAATGGTGTTTTGCGTACTGGTTTTTCTATATAATGGTAATCTAAAATCTCCATTGAATCTCAGATAATGGTAACCACCAACTTACTCAATGTACCTTCTCTATAGCACGGTAAAAGATCATTTTTCAATTTGAACAACAATATCAGCGCGTATTGTACTTAAGTCTACTTCTTATATCCATTCATTTTAATTCATTTATCATATCTTGAACTTGAATATGTGCTTATGTTCCTTTTTTGAGGAACACATGAATGCGATAGTTTTGATCTGACTCTCGCTAGAAACGCAAACGTTTTGGACAATTTCTTACATATATAATCACAATGTTCATTGAAGTTCAATTTATTATCTTTTTATTCCCAAATATTCAAAATTAGTTGCACATTCAACTACCTCATTATTTATTTTACGTTTTGGTCTGGATAATGTCTTAAAAGGACGAAACATGTCGACTCAAATTTTATTTTTATAAAAATGTTAAAACAAAATATATAAGAAAATTTTAATAATTTCTTAATCAGTGAAACAATAACAAGTGTTTTATTTAATTTAATTAAATATTAATAAATAAATAAATTTTGTATTAATTTCTATTTATTTTAATATTTTAATTCCTTAATACTGTGCTAATCCAATTAATCACTTTTATTTACTTTCATTTTTAGTTTGTTAATTTTCAACCATACGTACAAATTTTCCCAATCTTCATTTATTTTTCTTTCACATTCAGTTACATCGTTTCCTACTACATCATAGACTAGCACTAGAGTATCGCCAACAAATAGACATATCCTACAATATCGCAATGCAGACCCTATGCCATTTATATATTTGTGGGACTCCTAATTGAACTTTTTTTGCACTTGTGAAAGTATTTTTAACTTTAGTCCGTTGTGTTCTTCCTAACAGAAAGTCCTTAAACCAGTTCAATTCGTTATTTTTTATTCCATATTATCGTCAAAAAATTTAATTTTGATCATACGAAATTTTTTTGTTGCTTTCAGATTTTAAAATAAGCCATATAAAAACCAATAAAATAATTTAAACTTAATAAGTTCTTTGGTTCCGCATTTCAAAGTAACAAGATAAAAAAAAACTCTAGGTTACTTTCATTAAATTTTTATTCAAATATCTTTATGACTTTCGCTTGTCACATTGTCATTATAAAACGGTCCATCATCGAAACACACCATCTTCAATTGTCTTCTGAATTTGATGACATTTGAATAAAAATTTAGTAAACACAACTAAATTTTTTTATTTTATTATTGAAAAAGAAAGCATTAATGTAATATAGCTACATAATAAAAAATTTAATTAGATTTTTAAGGTGTTTATTTTTATAGGGCAAAAAAGTTATTTAAAGTTTAAAAATAGTTTTTTTTTGTAAATGTATACATATTTTTAAACTAAAGGTTATAAATACGCTTATCGTAAAAATATTTATAAATAAATTTATAGTTTAAGCTGAAAAGCTGAAGGAGAAGAGTCAGAGAAAGGAAAATTCCTCTATTAGATCAGCAGGAATATTTTGAACGACGATTTTTTTTTTAATATAATTTCAAGTCTGTGGGATGAACACGTAAGATAGAACACATAGATTTGGCATACAAGTGGTTGATATTCTTCTTAAGTCTTTGGCAATCATATCTGAGCAGATTGTTGGATTTTTAGAACACATTTATTTGAATATGGTTTCACATTGGAAAGAACTTGATCACAAACAAATTTGCATAATCAATTGTACCACTGTAATTTGTTATTAAACTAATTTTTAATTAAATAGTATCTAAATATTTCCTAAAAAAAGCTCTAAAATACTTTATCAATTCTATTGGATAAATGAAGTATTTTTCATTACTGTTATTATATAGAAAAAGAAAGACTAACACAAAGAATTACTTAGGCCAACATTTTGATTAGTTGAAAATTATGAAATCTTGTGGAAATTACATATTCTAGTCAAGTTTGAAAACAATTCATCAGATATTGTTAGGAATAAAATTTTGCTCTTTTCCTGAATTTATTTATTATGTTTAAAAAGAATGTTGTTTTTATTTTTCTAAAAAGAAAAAAAAACAATAACAACATAAATCGTAATAATAATAATAATAAAGTAGAAAAAAGTTTTTAAAAATCTGTAAGGAAATGGTGTGATTATTATTTTTTTTATTTTTATTATCTTTTTTTTCTATTTATTTTCCTCATTTTCACCTTAAATTTCTTAAAGTAAATCTTGAGGCTGTAATAATGAACTTTGTATTTTTTTTTTATGATTACATACTTTTTATTGTAAAATTTTCAATTTTCTTTTCAATTTGTTTTTAATTTAGAATTTTCCGGAAAGTTGTTTGTTCTTATATTTTAAAAATAAAATACTATATATATATATATTTATATTATTATATATGAGTGAGTATATAATATTTTTAAAATGTTTATTTTATTTAAAAATTTTAAATCAAAATATTTTTATAAAGTTTTTATTATTTTTGTATTTATTTTTTTTTTGTTTTTTTTTCAACTTTTTAAGTTTATTGCAAATTTCAATTAAATAAAGTTTAATGAATTTTATTAAAGCATATATGGATATGTAAGAAGATGTGAAACTTAATAAGTTATGAAATTTTTTGGAATATTAATTGTTTTGGTTTAATTACCAATTTAACAAAACGAAGTATTTTTACATGATTCCAAAAATATAAAAAATAAAACAAAAACCACGAAACATTTTATTTCGGAATTTTAACAGTATTTAATGTTCTCTGCGCAGTCCTATAACTGGATATCTTGGGTCCACACAGATTTTAATTTTTGTTTATATATATATATATATTTATTAGAATTTTATTCTGATGAACTCTGAGTTACCACCAAGAAACTCATAGAATTTTTTTTATCGGATGCCTACTCTACTTTTTTTCTTGTTAGTTCTTGTCACCTTAGTGGTGAAATAAAATTTAGCAATAAAAAATTTTAATTTAAATTATATTAAATAAATAAATATAATCATCATTGTCCTGGAACCCCATCCGCGGGTCATAGGACGGACAATAATAATAATATAATCTTAAATTACAATTTCAATATGAGTATGTAGTATAATAAAAAATTATTACTCGTATATAATTTCACTAAATTATTATTAGGAGGAGCTCAGAATCAAAGTGGCCTAATCTACAAAAAAATTTTATCGAGAAAAATACATTTTAAATTTGTTTTTTATTATTTTCATAAAATATTTATTATGAATGTGACTACGGGTACGAAAATATAGATATATTTTTAGTTTTCCAAGCTCTTTACCATAGCGCTATTATTTTGATTATATTTATTAAAAAAATAAAAAATATTTTGTGGGTTAGGCCATTGAATATGCGGGTGAGTCTGTTTAGACTAGAAACTTAGTAGACTAGAGACATCAAATAAAATTTTGAGTATTTGCACTGTTCCATTTAAAATTACTCTTTTCTTTTGACTTTATGAAAAATGCTATTTTGATCAAGATCAAAGTGGGCTGCCGCAATGAGGGCCGCAATGAAGCCACTCTTATACTAAATAAATGACTTCCTCAGCAAATGGATATTCAGGATATCTTGTTTTATATATTTTATGTCTACTTAAAGATTAAATTGATTTTTTAAAGCTTCATCATCTTACTATGTCAGTATGTATTAGGTTAATGTAATTTTTCACATATTCATCTTTATATTAAATCAATCAAATTTTATATATACTTACTTCTTATAAAATTAATAAATGAGTTTTAATTAAAAATTCGAAACTTAACTATTTAAAAATCTCTTCAAAAAATATTTGAATGCATAAATTATTAAAAAAAAAAGCAAACAAAGACATAATTTTAATGATAATTGATTCTAACTATCCTTGAAAGCATTTAGTATAGCTGCTTAAGAAAAGTTAAATTTTGTTTTTATTAATTATCAGCTTATTACATATTATATATACATATACACTATATTAACGCACATATATTTAAAAAAGAAAATTGTATCAAAATTCTTGGAAAATTGTTAAAGTCATTCATTCTCTACATTACTTAAGAAAATAATCAATTTCACTTCAAAACTTTTGCAATAAAGTTTTGTCAATTCAATATCTAAACATACACGTCATATTGTGTATTTGTATATGTACATTATAATGTGTTTGTGTATAATATAGTGTAAAAAATAACCGCATATTCAAAGTAAAAGTGAATAAATAAATAACAATCAGTAAAAATAGATATATTTTTTTTAAATATAGAAAACGTTTGATGATTTTGATTTTGATATTAACTTCTCATGCAGTACAATTTTATGCATTACCATTAAATTAATATACTAAAAACTCACAATTAATATACTTAAAATTGTCATTCATTCACTCATTCATTTCTATTATTACTTTTGGAACAATGGAAAGAAAAACTTTTTACTATCTTTTGTTCGAAATACTTATTTATCATATTACATTATATGCTTTATATACATATATACGTATATAAGTATTTTGAAAACAAAAGATGATGGAAAGATATTATTATCAAAGATTATAGAATATGTAATATAGTTTTTGGTATTACAAGTACATGTTGAGTCAATGGATATTATTATGCATAAAATGACATTTATTGTTTTTAAAACAGGACAAAAAACAAATCTGAGTATTATGAAAACTATGAAAAATTCTGATTTTGATATTGTAAGTCAGAATACACTATGTAGTGTGAATTGTCGTAAGAGTTTTAACTATAAATTCCAGTCAATATTTAATAATTTATGAAAGTATTAAGTTTGCTATACAGGGAGAGAGCTATGAAACTATGCGATTTTATTACACATTTGGTTTGAGAGCACTTATTACAATAAATTTAAGTGCCTAAAATGAAAAACTTCAATGCCTTAACCGAATTTGAAATTTAGAAAACTGAATTCTATAATTAGTAGCCGATTAATTTTGGTTGGCTTATACGTTCGCTATACACATATATTTATTTTTCAAAATATCCATTATCAAATTCAAACATTTTATTCTGGCCAATATGAGTTTGACAACTTTAATGAAGTTGGCTCAATATTTTCTTTCTATTCTCTATTTCATCTACCAGACAAATTTTGTTTTTACTTGCTTGACAGTAACATAGGTAAAATCACCTTCCCGTGCTAATTAAGTACAGCAAGTGTTTACTATATAGTTTTACTACAATGTTTTTCAAGTATTTATTTATCAAATTTCTGACTTTTCTACTCATTAAATTTAGGTAAGCTTATAACAAATTTCGATGTATCTAAACTTAAAGGCAATTTCGTAATTCAACTTTAAATACCATAAAGAAGCAAGTCTCAATATAAGGCTATATTAACAGAAATATAAACAGCTTATAAAATATAGAGAAAATAACAAATGAAGTAAAATTAATAAGTGCAGCAAAGAAAAAAAGTAAATAGAAATTACATAAATGTAGTTTTTCAAAAAAAAAAATCAAAAATTAAAAATTTAGTAAAAAAAAAAAAAAAACAATTAAAATAACAGATCATAAAGTAAGAGACAACAGAATTTTTTAGAAATTACACTTCACTAGGTATAGAATATATAATATTCATTTTAATATTAGTTAAAATTATTTTTATGAAAAACAAAATTAAAAGAAAGAAAAATTAAAAAAACCAAAAATTATGAAATGACTGCAGATGGTAGATACTACGTAATTCCATTTTCAACTTTGTTTTATAAATGTTTAGTTGTTACATATAATGTTGTCGATGTGCCAAATTTAGATGTTTTTTTTTTGGTCCGGATGAATTGACTGTTTATTTCTTCTATTTATTTCAAGGAGATCTCTTCTAGTCGTCAAGGTTATCGTCAAATGAATATTACAATTTAATTAATCATAAATGAGCTTACAATTATCCTTTATAAGCAGTATATTATTTTGCCAATGGATATATTCGGTATGTTCAAGCCTGTTATATTTCTTCAAATTTTTTATCGCTTTGCTTTGAATGACCTGTAGTAGTTGATCAACAGTTTGTTTGGTTGTAGTTGATCAACAATTGGAAGCTAGCTAGATATTCATCTTATATGCTGAGCTAATCTTGTTTCGCATTGTTGCATACTTGTATCGCAATATTTTTTCTATACACCTTTACAACTTCAAAATGGAAATAAACAATTTTAAATTGGAAATAAACAAGAGATGTCGAAATGTTGAACAACTTCTGCCATATCAATCAGAATATAAACCAATCGTACATATGGATGAAACAAACTTTAAACTTCATGGCTTTTCAAACTTTTCAATACTTTTTGTGGCGCCAAAGTCCATATTATAGGATGCATTGGTAATGTGGGTGAGTGAATTTATCAATCATCTGTTACTAAGATTAGGCCCGTACAGTCCAATTTTAAATCCAATAGAACTTGCTTGTTTAGTTCTTAAGGTTTCTATTAAACAAGACTTATCAACTGAAATGTAATAGATTTTAGCAGGTGAAAATTGGACAAATTTGACCCAAATCGAATTTCGCCTACAAAGGCTTGAAAATATTATACAACGGAATTTACAAAATATATCTGTTGCAAATTGTGCTAAATATGTTGCATACATATATTCAAAAATGAATACCAGATGTTTTAAATTTAATTGATATGGTTTTTTAATACATATTAATAAACTTTTGAGCATAAATATTTTGTGTGTTTTTTTTTAAATTTTTAAGTTTGTAAATTTCAAATTGTTTATTTCCACTTTGAAATTGTTTATTTCCATTTTGAAATTGTTAATTACCAATTTGAAATTGTTTATTTCCAATTTGAAGTTGTAAAGGTTTAGTTGTTGTATCATATTTTTACATATCTGTTTTGAATATTATGCATTTGTACTACTTGAGTTAGAATTTTAAAATCTTCTATTATTAATATCCCATATTTTTCGTGTATTTCACTTGTAAAATTTCTATGTCCTAATCCTAAGAGTTTTTATCGCTTTATTTTGTATTTTTTGAAGTTTGTTGTGTTTTATTAAATGTATTTCCCCATATACCTATTCCTAATGCTATAGTGTTGTGAAATAGACTATTGTATACTAATATTTTTATGCTTTGAAGAAATCTTTTTTCTAATTTTTTAAATAAACCAGGAATACGTTAAATTTTGGTATTAAGTTCTGATTTTGGACATTCCAATTTAATTCGTCATCAATAATGATGCCCAGGTATTTGTAGTGGTCGACCTCGCCCATTACTTTATTATTATATGCATATATATTTAAATTTTTAGCTTTGAAAAGTATAAATTTTGTTTTGTTATCATTTACTGTGAGTTTAGGTGCGCCAGTATAAACTTGTAAAATGCCACTGTTTATTTTATCTTCGTTATTATCGTGTTTACAATTTGATTGAGCGTATGCTTGCAACAACAATTCTTTTAATTGACATAAAAATAAATATGATTGACGTAAATATGTTATATTTCAAATAAAAGTACAATATAGTTAATTTCTACAGGATTGGATTATATTTTTCTGTCAGTTATAACAGAGATATAATATTATTGCTCACAGTTTGTTTCTAAATGGTCAAATTCAAATATCTTTTCTCTTTTCATTCTAGAATCTTGATGATATACTCTTTTTTTAAATAATTTTTATTCTTATTTCCAGAGATCCTAGTACTGTCTTAGCTGGTGTTTAAGTTTTTCCTCGAAAAGTTATTTAAAATTAAAATATATTTTTTTTTATTTTTAAATTAAATTTTTAGCTTGAAAATAAAATTCAAACAACTTTTTTCAAAAGAAGCGAACTTATATTACAAATATTATCTAGAATTACGAAAACTAATAAATTTTGATCACCTTTTAAAATTGTATTTGTTTTTTTTATATATAACATGCTAAGTTTTCTTTAAGTTATATTTTTAGTTATCATTCAAAATGGTATGATGAGAATCTTTCAAACTATTTTATTACAATTTACAATTGTTTTAAAAGGAAAGTGGTTTTCAGGAAACGGATATCCTTATGTCACGGTGTTCTCTTAATACTTCAATAATTTTAAATTTCAAAATAGTTATATTACTATATACTACAACTACCTAATGAATTTTTTCTTAAAATAAATCCTTAAGTATAATATTATGTACAATTTTACATGGAAAAATTTCCTGGAGGTTTTAATTAAATTTATTGAATTATTTGAGTATAATATAAGGATAATTCCATTAAATTAGTATTATTGAGTGGAAATAACTACTAAGTATATCTTAATTAAATTGAACTCTTTTTATCTTTATTGTATTTTCAAGTTTATTTAATTTACTTTAATTTTAAGACCACAGGATTATTTAATACTTTAATATGAAAGTGAATATATATGAAATTTTAGAATGAAAGTAAATTTAAGGATATTTATTAAAAGTATTGTCAAAGTAATATCAAATCGTATTATACGAATGTTTTTGTTACGATTTAATACTTACAATCAGAATGATTTACAATTCAGTAAGATGAAGAAGAGTGCCCTATGATAGCACTTCACTATTTATTATATAATTTTACATGTCGCATTGAATTTTACGTTTAAATTTCCCAGAGCCTTGGTCACTCATAAGATTTTTTTATGTGCCAGGATGATTGGATGTATTTTCAATTTGCTTTTGTACTTTTTGCAATATTTTGATATTTCATCATGTCCTGAAGGAACCTGCTGCAAATTGTTGTGGATTGAACTATTTCGCACGAACCACCATTCTTAGGACTTTGTTCTTTAAGTTATATCAATGTTTGATTTAGCTGCAACGGAACAGAGATTAATTACGTATGACCATATAGGTTTAAGTATAGCTTTGTACAACAGTACCTTGTTTTCCAAAGACAATTCAGATTTTTTCCATGGGCCTCTGAGCTTTTTTCCATGGGCCCCTTACCAATATGGGTCTCTCAGCTTTTGCCCCAATTGAGTGCGTTTACAAATTATGTGATTCTTCCATGTTAAGCATCCATCAAGATGAATACCCAGATTTCTGACAAAATACACCTGTGGTACAGACTGTACTGTTCAAAATTATTGGAGGACAACTACCTTTCCTCAGTGTGCATGTCAAATGTATTGACTTGTTTTCATTTCAACTTTAATTTTCCAACTGAGAAGCCAGCTTTGAGTTTGATTAAGGTTCCGTTGAAGGAGATTTGCTGTCCAATATTGAATCGATGTCTAGAGCCATAAGTCCCGAAAGGAGGAGGCGTTCTTATTGCAGTTAGAAATGAGTTTAGCGCTAATGAAATCTCGTTACCTATTGCTGATTCTTTAGAACTGGTTGCAATTAAGGTGGAACTTTGCAATAAAACTATATATATAGTATGTTGTTACATTCCACCAAATTCAGTCCTTAATATTTATCTTGAACTCTCTTCTGTTGTAGATTCAATATCAGCTTTACTTAACCCTTTTGATGAACTTATAGTATGTGGAGACTTCAACTTACCCAACATACGTTGGAGGCTTCATGACGAAGAACCGTTCTTAATTCCAGAATACATTATTTCTGAGTCTGAAACTTCCTCAATTGATGGATTTAACGTTAATGGTCTTCAACAAGTTTCGAAGAAAAAAAACTTTCAAGGAAAACAACTTTAGCTTCTATTCTCTTCGGACTGGATCAATTTGATTGAAATTGAACAAAATTTACCTCTTGTTACAATTGACAACTACCATCCACCTATATGTTTTTCATACTGTTATAATAGCCCTGTGAATAACACGGTACGCACCACATATAGATCAATTTCTTTAAAACTAACTTTGTTGCCCTAAATAACTACTTTTTATCAATTAATTTTGAAACTTTTATTTGTGATTTAAACATGGAACGGGCGATAACTGAATTTTATCGCATTATTGAGGATGGTTTTAAGTTGTTTGTTCCCTTGACACGTGTTAAAGATTCTCATATAAGCCCAAGTTGGTTTACACATGATTTAAAAAATCTGAGAAATAAGAAAAATAAATCTTGGAGAAAATATTTGAAACTGAAAAATAATGAATCATACCTTGAATTTGTTAATCTTTTCAATGCTTACAAGGTTTCAGTAAATACTAAGTACAGGGACTATCTCACTATTACAGGTTCACAGTTAAGGTCTAATCCAAAATCATTCTGGAAATTTATCAATTGTAAACGAAAATCAGATGAATATCCCAATTACATGACTTTTTTAGGTACAACCATTACCTCATCAGAGGCTATAGCAGAACAATTTAAAAACTTCTTTTCTTCTTCTTACCAAGAAAATAAATTTGAAGTGCATCCATCTCAATTCTCACATCTACCACTTCTCCCGGTAATTCCGAAAAAGGGTTAAAAAATGATACCGTCCAATTGCAAAGCTATCGTCCAATTGCAAAGCTATCGAGCATCCCAAAGCTATTTGAACTTATGGTATATGATGCGATATATTATGACTGCGCTGCTTTATTTGCTCCCAACCAGCATGGGTTTATGAAAAAAAGATCTGCTGTCACAAATTTGGTGGAATCTTGCTCCACATTTCTAAACTCAATGGAGGCTGGTCTTCAAACAGACGTGATATATACTGACCTAAGTAAGGCATTTGATCTTTTACCCCATAGTGTAATTCTGCTGAAGCTGCGTAAATTAGGTTTTCCCAATTTTTTGTTAAATTGGATAGATTCTTATCTTTCTAACAGATCTTACAATGTGCTCTTTAGATTTACCCCTTCAAGTACGTACTACGCTAATTCTGATGTTCCTCAGGGCAGTCATTTGGGACCACTAATCTTTATTATTTCCGTCAACGATGTAATTTCGGTCCTTAAAAACAGTAAAGTCATCATTTATGCGGATGATATGAAGATATTTAAAGAAATTAGCACAACTAAAGACTCGGCCCTGCTTCAAAACGACTTGAATACCTTCTTAAATTGGTGTATAATTAACAACCTATTACTGAACGTTGACAAATGCAATGTCATTTCTTTTACCCGCCGATGCGCACCATTAACTGCTGATTAAACTTTGGATAACAAAGTTATCAAACGAGTGACGCTATTCAAGGACCTGGGAGTGATTTTTGATGATAAATTGTCATTCGTCCAACACAAAAATTCTATTGTGAATAAAGCAAACTCTATGTTGGGGTTTATTAAGAGATGGTGCAAAGAATTTAACGATCCATACATTTTTAAATCCCTTTACATGTCCCTCGTAAGACCCAACCTGGAATATGCTAGTCCTGTCTGGTGTCCTTATTACACTACTCATAAAAATAGAATTGAGGCAGTTCAAAAGAAATTTCTACGTTACGCTCTCTGCCACTTACATTGGTCGAATCCGCTTGTACTACCACCATACACTCATCGCCTTAAGCTTCTACAATTAAATACCTTAGAAACAAGAAGAATTACTGCTGATATCCTTTTTATTTTTCAAATTTTTAATAATCTAATTGATTCCAACAATATCAAAACAAAAGTCAATTTGCACTGTAATTCCAGGACCCGTTTTCGTTCAAATAATATTTTTAACCCATCCTTCCATAGAACCAATTACGGCAAATCAGAACTACTAACCAGAATGTTCGCTACCATCAATAAATACAAAAACTTTATTGATTTTTCCCTGACCATTCATCAGGCCAGGAATACTCTTGTATCCCAGTTGCCATAGCTTTTGCGATCTTTCTAATTTTTAACACGAAGTAGTTTGTAGTTATAGTTATTCTTATTTTCCTTCTTTTTATTTTTATAATATCATATTTTTTTTTTTTTTGTAATTTTAATTGTAAAGTTATTAAAACCAAAATATAAATTTAAACTTAGAATTGTAACACATTGTAATGTGTTTGAGCTAAACATGAATAAATAAATATTAAAATATTAATAATTTCTGTATCATCAGAAAAAGTTGCTACTTTCACATCTGGTGTCGTTTGAATATCTGTCGTATAGATGAGTGTGCGTCCAAGAAAGCTTCCTTGGGGCACGCCAGATTGCACATCGAAAAGTTTTGGTGAAAATCTTGCTTCTAACATAAAACGTACAATTTTCTGTATAATTTTTCTGCAGTTCGTAGAAAACGCACTTCAAATTTTTTTTCAGCTTACATAATAAGCCCAAATGACCTTGTCGAATGGGTTATATCAAGAAATGCGGCAGAACAGTATTTTTTTTTGCTAAAAGTCAGAATTTATTTGATTCGATGTTTTACTTGTTCTATTTTGTCATATTTTATTCTAAAACAAAACTGGTGTATTGGTATGAGTTTTCGATTTTCTATAACTGGGTTGAGTCTCATTAAAAATAGTTTTTCAACTAGTTTGGACAGTATTGGTATTAAACTGATTTAGCCTGTAAGATGATGGTTTTTTCCAGCTTTGTGTATCATTATTATTTCCGAAACTTTCCATTGTCATAGAAATAATCTTTTCCTTAGTCCTGCATTTTACATTGATGTTAGTAACTTTAAAATTTTTACTGATAATTCCCATAGAATTCTTCCAATTACCAAATTTCAGCCAGGTGATTTTTTTTGGGTTGATCTCTATCTTAATAACCACTAACACTTCATGTAATTTTATTTGTTTTGCGGGAAAGTCCGTCTGTTTAGTAGTTAATACAATACGGATTTATATGGATTACTGTAATATTGATTTAAAAATCATAAGACTTTTTTAATCAATTTTCATTTTTTTTTTCAATATTGATCAAATTAATTTTGTTGAATCTTTCTAAGAAATTTGAAATACTTAAGCGTTTTAGAATTAATTGACCATGAAGATTTATTCAAATCGGGGATTCTGAGGGAGAGGTTGTACTCGTGTAGGACATAATGATTATATCCCAAGGATACCTGGTGTTCCTAGCTTTCCAAAAATATATATCTTTATTCTTTAAGGGTTAAAAGGACATTTGAAAGTTTCCTTGTTGTTTGGATATTTTTATATATAAACCGTTATATCTGTTGGGTGGTGTTACATTTACTTCAGAAAATTGTTACTTCGTGAAAGGCACGACACATTCCTATAGTTGTATTTAGAAAAAGAAAAACACAATTTCTTTTAAATAAATGTATAAATATAATCTTCTAAACTATTCGAATAGACATAACGTTAAGTATGTAAGAGTTATAGAAAAAAAGAGACCTTTCCAAAAGTATATAAATATTGAGGGAGTTTTATGCAAAAATCTTGAGGTATTTGGTTTTTAAAAAAAGAAAATAAAGATTTTTTTTTATCAAAAATTTTCTACTTTGAACTACAATATCTCCATAACGGCAGCACCAATCATCATCAAATAAATGTTGAAATATGCTCCAGATCATTATTTTATTAGATATAAAACTTATTATATATAAATCTAATAGATGGACAGATATAACTGTTTATATACAAAAATATCAAAACGACAAGGATACTTTCAAATGTCCTTTTCGTCCTTAAATGATAAGATGCGCAATTAAAGATATATATTGTTGGAAGGCTAGGAACACCAGGCATCCTTTGAATATAGTTATTGAGTCATATGCGCATACAACATCTCCCTCAGAAGAACCTTCAAATCTTATGAGTTATGTAAGAGAAAGGGTTTATTTCATTGATTTCATGCTACGTTTAACTATTTAAGATTTCATTGGCTTTATAATTTGATTTTCAATTGCAATTCATCACAAATATAATAATAACTAACTATATATTTTCAAAGTTTATTTTTATACTTTTTTGTTTACTCATAATTAAACTTTATTTTGATTTGATTTTCATAATTTCTAGTTCATTGATTTCATTAATCTGCTTCATTTAATTTTTTTAATTAAACTTATATGTGATTTAAGTTTTGTATAATTCTCGTACTGTACTCATATATAAAATATTTTCATTTAAAAAATTAACGGGAATTAAAAATATATGTTTAAAATTAATTATTTTTGTTTAACAATAATATAAAAATAAAAATAAAAAAAATTAATAAAAACACAGAAACAAAGACAAAAGAAAAGTAAAAAAAGAATTTTATTTACAATTATATAAATACTATAAACTCTCAAGGATTATAATACCCAAAAGGATTATTGTAATGGAAATCTTAATCTTTTAACATATTGATAGAAATGAAAATACTTTATATGGATATATTTTTTTATATAAAAGAATATTAGCTTCAATTTAATATACACCACAAACTGTACTTTTATATATATATATATGTATAAATATATGTATTTTATTTTTAATTATTTTCTTTCATTTTTAATTTTAATTTATATATAATACGTAGTGTTGTATGTACTTATATATGCGTTTATATTAATATAAATTGTTGATTGTTTTATTGAACATGCTTATTTAGTAATAATTACTACCTACATGTTATTCGATGAGAATTATTAATAATTAAAATTTTTATTTAAAAGAAAACAATTTTTCAGTCATTTGATGTTACTTACAGATCTCAATCAATAAATTTATAGTTCAGTAGCAAAAAAACTTAAAATTAATTTGATTTTTCAAAAATGATAAAAATAATATAATAAAAGTATCAATTTTATATATTTTATATATTAGTTAGTTTAGTTTAGAAATGGGTGATATGAAACAAAAAATAAAATTCGTCAAAGCACTCCTTCGCTAACACGACGTCAACACTATCCTATATAGCGAAGCGATATCCTTCAGCACATCATAATACGAACATAATACAAATAAGTTAAGAACAAACCTATATTTTTTTTTATTTATTTATTTCTATCAAAAGAGCCCAATTGTTCGTACAGAGATTCTTCGACGAGACCTGTAGTTGTGACGAATCTGTGAATATCTAATAAATAAGTTTTTCATTAATTTTGTTTCTTTATTGTAGAGACGATTAGTACATATTATAATATTTTAACGATCTTAAATAAAACTAAAAAACTTTAGATTGGTTCTTTTCACAAAATAACTTTAGATTTCATAATTTTATGTTCTAGGTTTGTTACAAGCACTGTAATCAAATTTAAACTTTTAAAGACGATTAAAATGACAATAAATAATAATGTGCAAAAGTTTAATAGTTTAATTACAAAGTTTAATACAAAGACAGTATACATAATTATGTGGGTATACACTTAATTATTCTAAAATTATATGTAATATATCCTATGTATATGTATAGTATTGGACAAGTCAACGAAATTGGTTTTTTTCCCCCTCAAAAATCATTTACCATTCATTCCCTTTTTCTGTTTGTTTGGTTTATTTGTACATCTAAAATTGTTAAAAAAAAATAGAAGTTTTTGATAAAGCATAGTAGCACACACGAATTATATTAACAAAATTAAATAAAACAAAGTTTATTTGAATATGAAAAAGAGACAAAATTATGGTACGAACTTAAAAATTAAAAACAAAAAAAATGAATACAAAAATTGAAGTACAAAATTATATACATATACAATTTAAATATTCTTTGCTGCAAATTATTTTTGATGTCCGCAAATATCTATTTATATTATAAACTTTTTTTTTTTGTACACCCACTCAGTTATTTTGAATTGAATAAATTTAGAGAGAGCAAAAATGTGTATAATACATATTCATTATAATTGAAAAAAAAAGTAAATTCCATTTTAATTTAAATGCTTCATATTGACATTTCAATTTTTCATTTTATGTTCGTATTTGGAAAATAAGTTCATTAAAATATATTATCTATTTAAATTTAGAATGATAATTAATTCTATATATGTACATATACATATATATGAATATATTCGAGATTTAAATCTGATTTTATTTTGATAAATTGCTGTTATATAAGTCCAATGATGATGATGAAAACCCCCTTTGGGGAATTTCAATTCTTTCTTGATTTATCATTTTATCATTTTTGCTTAATGTATAACCATTATTCGTTTTAAAATATTGTTCTTGTTCAAGTTAATTAAACTTAATTAAAATCTAATTTTCATAATTTCAAAAAGTACGATTTTTCTAATATAGAGTACGTTTCTATATATACCATTGAGGTCACCAGAAACACATTTAAAAAGTGAACAAAAAATTCTTTTAAATTTTTCTTAAAAAAAATTTCTATAAAAAAAATTTCGTTTTTCTAATTTTTTTTTTATTCACCTTCGTTAATGTTTCTATAATTTTAATTAACAACAACTGCTTTTGAACACTAAAATTTGAATGAAACAATTCTAATGAAAGCTACTATGGTCAATTACAAAAAAAATGTTGCAATTGTAAATTAAATTTTCTGTTACGAAAAACTATGCAAAATCTCTTCTGTAAATCATTCTGTATTTGTCTTTCTTTCGTATATATAAACGTTTATTTATAACTAACTATGCTATATAAATAAATCTTGTACTACAAATATAATTTTGTATAGTTAAGATTATTTTCATAATTTATTTTGTAAATACAAATTAAATAAGTAGTCCTTTATAAACTAAATTAAAAAAAAAAAAAAAAATTGTATTTGTACATTATGAACATAAGTAAAAGTCTAAGTTTCCGCTAGTTGAATTAATCTTTAAAAAGTATACTTATAGTAAAAACATTTTGTTTGTTTTTACTTCTGTGACACTAATATAGAAATTAAAGTGTTGTGTACGTAATTTATTAAATAAATGTTTTTGTTTTTGTTATTAAAAAAAATTTTCGGCTTAAAATTTCCCCAAAATTTATGAAAATATTTTTGTCTTTTATATTTTTTTTTTCGTTTTTTAATAAATTTACGCACAAAAGGTAAAGTTTTATTTTTGGTTATACATATTTCACAAAAAAAAAAAAAAAAAGAGGGTTGACTATTTTTATGTTTACTTTAAAATGGCAAATAAAAATGTGGGTTTTTTTTTACCTAGTTCATAATATTGAAAATTTAATAATATAGTAACAATATTTTTATTTCCAAAAATCTTCATTAAAATTTAATGTAGAAAAGAAAATAATGTACTTAAAGCTATATGTACCTAAAACTATACAATTTAAGTCCATTTTATTTTGTGGTTGTTTTTCTGATGTTCCTTCTAAATATTAATACTTAAAATAAGTTTATAAAAAATTAACAAATATGGATCACTAAACCAAAAAAGAAAAACCTTAATTTAAAAAAAAAAATAAATAAAACAAAAATAAAAATTTAAATAAAATAATATCCTAGTTTTACGGTATTCACTATATGTGATTGCATTTCAAATGTATTGTATGTAATGGCAAATTTTTGTAATGAAATTTAATTTGAAAATATAAACAAAATAACACAAAAATAAAAAAAGGAAAAAATTATAATTTAGAATAAAACACAAACAATTTTCAGTAATCCACTCTATGTATATAACATACATATGTATGCATACTCATATATTATGTATATCATGATAAAATAATTTCCTTTTAAAGAAGAAAGTGTAAATCCAACTTCACACGGCAAAACCACCAAAAGAACACTAAACCAAATTCTAATTCATACAGTATTTTTTTTTTTTGCTGTTTTTGTTTTGTTTTGCTGTTGTACTTTTTTTTTAATGAAATATTTAAATGCAATTTAATACAGTTATCATCATGTACAAGGTATTATTTAAATAATTCATGTTTCTAAATCTGAAGGAACTTCAATAAATGTATTCCTATATAAAATTTGTTGAAAATTTATGTATGGACTGTATATATGTACGTGCACATACGTGTGTATAGATAATTGTAATATTTGTATTATATTATGTTATATATTGCTTGCTACTTAGATGTATTACAAGTGAAAGTTACAATCTTTGAGTAGAAACAAAAAGTTGTAGTGAAAACAACATTTAATAAATTAAAGCAAAAAATATTTAGTTCATTTAATGTACGTAGTATTAAAAGGATAATCCTTAAAATATATTTAAATACAGATTGTATTTTAAAATAGTATGTATATTTATTTATAGTTCATTTTCTTTAATTATAACAGATATTTTTTACTTCTGTAATTGTTATTAGTAATAAATTTTACTAATTCATATAGGACAATTTGAAAAAAAAAATCAAAACTACCAATATAAACAATGCTTGTGTTCATAATCCCAATAAAATCCCAAGACTATTGCACAAAATGTTTCTCCTAAGGTTTATGATCACGAAGATATATACAAAATATATGTACATGTACAAGAATGATCATCTACAATGCAAAAAAAAGTCTACGCTAAACACGTTAAAAACTGTCAAAGTTTGTTATTTGCAAATTTTACGATATTTATATGTATACGTAATTAACTTCTAAATAAAATAACATATTTAAATTTTAACGCTTGCAATTTATTATGCGACTTTTTTTGTTCTTTATTAATGTTGTTGTATAATATATGCATATAAAAAACAGGAATTTTTGTTTCTGTAAAAATCTTGTTAAAGTTGACACAACAACACTGGCGATTATGAACACAAGCACATATTTTTTAATTTCAGCTTGTTTTTTTTAATGAATTTGCTTAATGCAATTCTATTCCAAAATCGCAAATGTGATCAGAGATAATTGTTCCATTGGATTCATTAGCATGAAAATTTTTTATAGGCTCTGTAGATCTAGAACTAGCATTAGGAATTCACAAAATGTTTCTAATCATACTATACTGAAAATTAATATTTAGATTTAGCTTTTATTTATTAGTCTCTAGAGCAGGCCTGGCCAACCCAAATCGCTGTGCGACCAACTTTCTGATCTAAAATTGTGTGCGGGGCTACATATTATATGAAAAAATCAATTTTTATTTTATCATTTATTTTTATTATTTCAGTACGTATTCAAGAACATTTTTTATTAAACCGTTTATTATTTCAGTACATACTTAACTTTTAAATATAATATTTATGTATATATATATAAATGTGATATTTATTTTTCCTTGCGATCATTCAATGTTTTTAAATTTACATCAATTTTGGTAGTTGGTCATCTTAATTGATTTCTTTTTGAAAAAAAAGCTTCACAAACATATGTAGATCCAAAGGCGCTTACAAATTTTTGAGCAAATAATCTTAAGTTAGGATATTTTTCCGCTGTTATATACGTGTTGTAAAAGTCAATTTTTGATGTCGTTGTATGAATCTGCTTCAACTCATTGTTGCACTGCAAATTAATTATTTCCACCTGTAAAGCTTCTGGAACGATGGAAACGTCCACTTGAAATGGAGAAGAAAATATCTCAAACGTTTTGTCATATTTTGTAAATTCTGAAAAACGACGATTTAATCAGCTGAAAGTTTTCGAATTTTATCAGCGTACTTCACAAAATCAGGAGTTGACTGCTTTTCAATTCTTTTAATGACGGAAAATGGTGAAGATTACTATTTCTAAGTTGGCCATCAAATAAAATTAGCTTGATTTGGAATGCTTTGATTTAATTACAAGCATCAATAATTAAGTTATCTTGCTCCTGTAACTCCTTATTTGGCTGGTTATATCTACTAAGAAACACAGGTCCAACAACCACATTTCATTATTTTAAATTTGAAACTTGAATTCTTTCTTCACTCCTACTATAGTAATATTTTTGAATTATGCATTTAAATTTTCTACTTATGAATGAAAAGGGGATATAAGGGATGCACGGATAAAAGATTTTTTTTTTGCGAAGAGGGAGATAACGGGTTTTTTATGAAAATCATCTTCATTATGAATTGTATTCCATCATTTTAATTTATCCTTGGCAGGTAAATAATATATTTTATTTTTGTATTAATTTTGTTTGAAAAAATATATAATTTTGCGTAGTCTTAAATATCTGTCATTTAAAAAAATATTAATGAAAATCGGTTGTATTAATGAAAAATGATGTATTTTCAAATGACTATGACATTATAAAAAGTATTCAACGCATGACTATTCATATTCACCCCTAAAACTATAAGAAGTGTCAATCCTGATAACTGTTTAAAATATCACCACATAGTTTTAATTTATGCTCCTTGCTTTTATTCATGGCATGCATTTTAAGTCAAAAGTTAGAATTACACACATATAATTTTTTAACTCAATTTAATTTCTCCTTTTTAGTGCATAATGTTGCGACCAAAACTGTGTAACCCTCCGAAATAACCAGTTTTTTTAAAAAAAATGTTTGTTATATTTTTTAGTCATTTAAAAAACAAAACTTTTTCACAAAAATTTGTTATATTAACATGACGCTTTAACCAACCGAACTAACATCCGATTACAAGTCTTTCACCAAAATACAGCCATAAAGTAAACATTTATTTTGATTCTCTCGGCCTACATCATTGATTGATTGAATGAAGAATGTATTATAATATAGATTTGAGCCTGCTTCTGATATTCATTCATTTTTATTCATATAACATGCTTCCAGTACATGTTCTTAAACCAAATTTAGGTACAGCAAGTCTTCATATGCAATTGATTGTTACCAAATAGTTTTGTAGAATAGTATTGGTAATATTATAGTATTGTATACCTTATATTATTGCACATCACCATAAAAACTTATTTTGATATTATAATTCTTAACAAAAATCGTATTTTTCTCCAATTTTTTTAAATATTATTTATATAAAAGACCAGAGTTGTATGTTTGCAAACGACGCTTTTTGAAATTTTTTGTTTTTACTAAAAAAAAAATATTTTTCCTTTCAATTATGTATTTTTATATGATTTTTTGATTTTTAAATTTTTTCCCTTCAATTAAATTGTGAAAAAAAAAGAAAAATGGATAAAAAATAAAATGGATTGAAAATAAATTATTAATTTGTTTTAAATTATAACAAAAAAGTGTTTCTAGAAAAAAATTTTTTGGGGCCACTGAGTGGTTATGTTCGAAAAAAAGTTCGATATCTTTTTAGTCGGGACCCGTTTTTAAACGGGCTGACTTACTAGTACATACATATATAATTATCATAATGTTAATCGAAGGTTATGTAACTTGTTATCTATTATTTTCAATAAAATATTTGGTTATATATCTATTTATCTTATTTATAATCTAATTTTGTACCAATGTATATATATTTTATTTATTTTAAATTCAATTTTGGTTTGTTTATTTTTAATCACACAATATACAAATTTTCGAAATTTTCATTTCTGCTTTTAGAAAATGCTGAATTTTTAAATACTAGCGCAGTGTTTTTTTTTTTTATTTCATCCTTATATTAATTTTTTTCTTTAAACAACTCTTTATTTTCTTCAAAACTAATATAAAAAATTTTGATACAGCTATATTCACATTTTGTTCTTCCTATACAATAAAATTGTTAATCATTTATTTTCACTTAAAATATAAGCTTAAGATTAAAATATTTACTATAACTAAATCTTCAAATGAAAATATTATTTATATTTTTTTTATACAAAACAAATGTAATAAAATATATTTAATATATATAAAGAAATTGTAATATTATTCATTTCAATGAATACTTACGGGCACTTATACCCTATACAGAAATGAATCTACAATAATAAGAACCACTTAAAAATTGTTCTTTAGTAGATACAATCGGAAAATTGAAATGTTCTATATTGAAATAATGAAAAATATTTTATTTTTATATTATTTACCAATTTTACATAATTGTAAATAAATAATATACACTATGTATATCTAATAGTATTATTATACATATACATAAATATATTTTTGTATAATCAAGAAAAATATTGTATTTTGTATTTTCAAATTCATTATTTGTATTGTAATTGGATACATTTTATTAATAGTGTATATATAGTATTATATGTTTATAATAATATTAATTGTACGGGAGATTTTCAAACATCCGATCATAGATTATCCCAAACTTTGAGATATAACATTCTTTTTCCCTAATTCTTATATTCCATTTTATTTTCTTTTTTCATTTTCTGAAATAAATTTTATTTTGACTGGAAATGATTTTACATTTTAGTATTATTATGATTGTCACATAGACAACAGACATAATAATTTAGAAACATACATGTATAGAAAAATTAAAACAAAAACAATGATACTAATATAATAATAATAAAAACAAAAGGATATTTTTTTGAGTTTTATTTTTCTTTACCGTTTTAAGAAAAATTTTCTTTTTATAGTAAAACACGAGTACCTACGTAACAACATTTATATAATATTCATATATGTATATTATGTATGTATATATAAAAGTAACTTATTTTTCTTCATTTTATATTCTTTTATTCGTGCACAATAATATTTTGTAATGTTTTAGAATCACTTAGATACTTATTGTTATCCTTTGCCTACATTTAACAATATGTATATATGTATATATATATATATATATATATACGTATTATTATATAATCATTTTAATAATATATAGGCACTGGTATGCATAGTACATATATATTGTTTTATGAAAAATTTTCCTTTCATACCTGCGTAATCGTACAGGTTTTTTTTATTATTTTTTTTAAATAACTATTATTGATTTAAATATGAATAATTGAAAATTTTGTTTATGCACAACATAATAATAATATTAAATATATTGTAACCTTCACCTAAATATAAAACAAATAACTCTCCATGTTTTTATTTTTTGTTAATGTTTCATCTTTGGATGATTTGAATTTTATATAAAATTAACATTTTTTCATATTGATAGCTTTTTCTAACGGTTTTTTGTTTTGTTTGTTTTTGTTTTTTTTTTCAAACGAAAATATGTGCAAAGGCAATTTACTTTGTATTAATTTAATTAAAAATTTACAATCTTCAACAAACAACATTTTACAGATCACACAAAAGAATTTTTAAAACTTAAATTTCTAGAAATTTGTGGTATATTTAAAAATTTATTAAAAATTTGAAATATGTATGTATAAATACATAAAATGTATATATAGGTATGTAAAATCCATATAATGTATATTTGTGTTTGTATATATACACATTGTGGTAAAAAATCGTACGATAAAAGGACAATTGAAAATTTTAAAGAACCTTAAATTAAGAGTCAATTTTTGAAATAATCCAATTAAAATATAATAACAAATCTCAGTCCTATTGCCAAGTACGTGAAAATATTGTATTATTGTAAAGGAATTCCCTCAAATTCATAAAATTATTAAGAAAGGCAAAAATAAAAATAAAAAATGAGAATATTTTACGTGCTTGAAATTATAAGTAGGATTTTCAACAACTTTATATTAATGTGAATCTAAATGGTGTGATGAAAATTTATAAAGCAAAATACGTTTAAATGGAATGAAAGTTTTTATTTAGGTTTTTTTTTTTTGTTTTTTTATATAAATTTGTCAGTAAATCAAAAATAAAAAAATTCTTAGAAAATTGATTACTGATGTATATTTTGGATTAATATATTATATATATACAGTAGAAAGGGATTCAAGCTATTTCTTTTATGAATTTTAATAATTTAAATTAAAATATTTATTGATTTTGGTCTAGATGAATTAAAATTTAATTTATAAATTCTAAAATTATTAATTTGAGTACTATTTGAATATAAAATAGTTTATTTCTTTTGTTTTCGCAATAATGTATTAAATATTTCTTAATATATTTATTTTTTTTAAACATAAATTTATTCAAGTCTTAAAGATTATAACTATTTTAACGATTTTTTTAAATTTATTAGCAAATAACCATGTTCAAAACTGGTCATAAATGAAGCGAAACAAATCTTAATAAAATTAAAATAGTTTATTCAAAAATAAATTTCATCTATTGAATATTTGATATCACATCATTTGTCAGCATTGCCAGAAATTTCAGACTTTTCAATAATAGCCTTGTCCTTGTCTCCTACTTACATTATATGTCTTAATTTTACGATAAACCCTATTTAATATTCAAACTAAATAATCTCATATTTAACACTAAACAATATTTATCAACTTATTGATTAGACTAACTTTACTAATAACACTTACTTAAGTCTCGCTCGTACTGTAGTGTCAATCTATTTTAAATTGTTAATTATACATATTAATACATTTATGATAAAAATTAAAAATATTTGATTTGAATTTAAAAAATATTGATAACACCAGCCTTGAGCCAAGAAATCACACATAGAATTGAGCTAGTTATAGTCGATGTAACGGGCTAACAAAAACAATTAAAAAGTAAAATAAATTAAATTCGAGGATTATTATCATGTAAGAGATTTTGTTAAAAAAAAATTTTATAGAGTATGTTTAAATGCGCCAATAGAAAACAATGTAAGTTTTATGAACTGCTTCGTATGTTCTGACTGCCAGGAAATGCATACCCTTCTTTATGTCGAAAACCTTACCGATATAGTATCAATTAACTAAATGACAAAAATACAAATTTATTAAATAAAAAATGAGACTTTGAGTCGTATTTTGAATCTGTCGCAGTTCGCACATATACGAAATAATTGCGATGTCCTTAATAATAAATTTTCTAACCATATAAAAAACAAAATTCGGTTAACTATGAAGCGTTAAGTGAAGGAACCAATATAACGAAAAATTTTCATAAATGAAGTGATATACGAAACTTAGTTATTAATTAATTGAGTTAAATTTATTATGACTTTATTTAACAATATCCATTCATAATTATTTTTGATATTCAAATTTGTTTTAGTGATATTAGCTATATTTAATTTATTAATTAATAGTCGAATTTCCTTTCACTATTAAATAATTGTACATATATTTATTCATTATAAGTGATGCATATAGGGTGGAAGCAGTATCTATTACATATAGGATAATTACTAATATATTCTTATACATACTGATAAATATAATAATTTAGAATATTGTGAATGTTGTTATTATTTCTATCGTAATATTAAGTATTGAAGAATTTGCATCTGTAAAAATAGTATTTTATTATATTATTGTATACGAGTATTTAATTATTTACCCATTTTTGTCTAAATGAGTGAACACAATGTTTGAACACTTTTGCATTCCAGATTTGGGTTAAAATATGTTACAACGAATTTAAAATTATTTTATTAATATTTATTATTTTTTGTTTTTTAGAATTCCAATACTTTGAACACCCTAACCATTTGTTATGAAGAGTCTTGTCATATTAAAAAACACATAAGGGTTCAATCGCGGAAGTCTGAATTGTGATAGATTTTTTTCTACAATAAAAAAAAGTCTATTGAGCTTAATCGTGGAAGTACCTATATTGGGTAGATAATTATTTTTATTAATATAGACTTTTAAAGTCGAGAACATTTGCTTGATGGACTTTGGTGGGAATATTTTAAATGGAAAATAATTAATTTTTAATTTTTTTTATTTTATATATGTATATGTTTTATAAAATTAGTTGTTTTTATTTTAAGAAAAATTTTGAGTAATAAAAAGCAATTGGAGAAAATTGTTAGTTTAATGGAAAACAATGTATAGAAATTGGAAAATATGCCTGCAAATAAATCTATTTTGTCACAACACACAACTAAAACCTATCTAACTTCAGAATTAGTAACTAAACTAGTAAATATCAGTATTTAGTATGATATCAACTCTCAAATCAAATTACTAAATAAAATGAAGAGTAAAAATCATTCGATAGTATCCACCACTATAGCATAAGTTTCTCAATCTAAATAAAATGTATATAACAAATGGGCGAAGACAACTAGTTATTGTATTTTCAAAATATTCCAAACTTAAAATTTATATTTTTGAGAGTAAATATTTTGAATTACATATAGCAACCTTTTTGACTTTAAGTCTATTGGTTTCAATAGACTTCTGGGATACCGAAATATTTTTTGATAGACTTTTATAAAGTCGATTTTATATCAATAGACTTCCGGGATTGACTCACAATATAATTTTCGTTTGAATTTGTTTAGGTAATACCTAACTCATTTAAGTGTGGATTTTTTAAATTTGGAAAATTACATTTGTTGTATTCCCTTTATTATAGGGAATAGTAGATGTTTTACCTTCATAAAAGTATATTTAATTAATTTCAAAGGAATTGAAATTTTTACAATACTTATATCCTGATGAGCAAGACTCGAAATGATGACCTTCCGATTGGTATAGTGAAATGACAATACATACTAAGTACAGCATAATGTCGGTTGGAAAAACTCATATTTATAATAACTTATAAAAATTATAATAACTTGAAATTGTAAATCTATTTACTTAATCTATATTCAGTTAATGATATTAATTTCTTCCATAACGCTATGCTATTTTAACTTGTCTTTTTGGCATGCACTTTAGAATACTGTATGGAAACCAATGCATCATAATATATAATTTTTTCTTATATTCTGTTTTTTTGTTTTTTTTTTTTTTTTTTTTTTTAGTATAGCGTATTGAAATATGAATATAAAATTAATCTTATAATTATTAATAAATGTACATAACTAATTGAAATACCAGTTCTCCCATTTAAATTTAACCATGGTTTTGTTAATATTGTTTTCTTTAATATTAATTCTAGTTAAATCGTAAATTATTCGTTGTTTGTAAGTTTACTTAAATAATTGATTTACCATTTACGGTATTGGAAGAAAAATTGTGGGTAAATAAAAACTATAATTTAGTTACTTTTACATTTTATATTTAACTTCCACCACCACCACAAATTAATAATACTGTTAATTTGTGCTTACTTAACCTAAACTGTAGTAACTATATTAAACTATATGTAATCGATACATTCAATCTTAGCTTGACCTACTATATTCCATAAATATGGATTTTTGTTTTTTTATTGTACAGAATTAGCAATAAATTTATGAAATATGTACAGATATTTCATAATTATTTATATTATATAGCAGTTTCAGTCTATGTGTGCTTTTTGTTCGATGCATAGCTTTAGAAATGACAAATAATAGCTATTAACATAGGTACTATTTTTTATATATAATTATGTTCACATCTCTAGAATATAGTTTTTTACAGTCATCTGTTAAAATAATCGCAAATATGTACATATATATATATATATATTTTTTTTTTTACTGAAAAAAAAACTATATATAAAATTAGATTATCTCTGCAAAAATATATTATTTTATTTGTTTTAATGATTGAATTAATATTGTTTATATTTTTTATGTTTAAAATTAAATTAAAGGTGCCACTCCCAACTAATTTTATACATTAAATTTTAGAATGCAACCTAAATATATTTGCTTCTAACAAAATTGTGAAGTATATTTTCTATAATTTAAAAATTTATTGTTGATTATAAGTTTTTTATGATCTTGACAGTAACTTAGGTAGAATCACCTTTTCGTGCTTAATTAAGTACGTTATTGCAATTTTACACAACAATATCTACAATAATTTAAGTATTTATTTTAACAAATTACTGGTTTTCTACTCATTAAATGTGGAAAACTACTACTATTGTCAGGAACTAAGCCTTCTTAAATAGAATAGTTTCGTATAATGAATAGTGAATAGAAATGTTGATTATATATACTCTCAATTAATTTTTGTCATTTATTATATCCCAATGACAAAGGGTACTAGACCAGCTCGAAAAACCAATGAAGCATTTTTTTTTGCTTCATCGGGGATCGAACCCGGGTTCTTTTGGTTGAAAGGCAGGCGCTCTACCTACTGCGCCACCCAGCGTGTTAAGTAGTTTATGAAAAATAAAGTACATTTGTAATAAATGAATGAATGGATGAAAACACAGTATAGGAATAATGCATTTTGAGAATTTGATACGTTATCAATCGAAGTAAACTAAAACGATATTGATAATCATATATGGCTATACATTGTGATCTGTATGCTGTGTTTTAGATAGGTTTTTTCAAATACTGTGTGGTTGCAATAGCTTCTTTGTAACTTATTTGTACTTGGTTATTAATTTTTATTGTCTCCAGGGTCGTATTTTATTACTTTTTTTTAAATTTTTATAATTATTTTATTAAATTCTCTGATTTTACAATTTTTTAAAGCTGATTATACTTACTAAAAAAATATAGCTTAGAAATTGTGTATACTTCAATTTTTGTACTCATGCTGAATACATTTTTGTTATTATTTAATTAGAAAAAAAAAAATATTAACCTAATGAAGCCATTAACCTAATAAAATATATGTATATCATAGCGTTCATTAAATATTTTTTTCTACATATCGATATGAAGCATCATATTAAGAGATTTTATTTTTTTTAAAAATTATTAATGAGAAAATTTAACTAATAGCTACCTAATTAAGTTTTATAACTTTATTTCCATAATTTTACTATTGAATTTTATTGTATAACTAAGTAATAGTAATTTTATAAATTACGTCTTAAAAATGGTTAACAAAATTGTTTTTAAATTTATTTTTGTTTCTTTTGCATAGGTAATTAGTGTTAATTACACGAAAATATATAACGTAAAATAACACTCTTACACCAGCCTTATATAATTCTTTGTAGCATAGTTTATTTACAAAATCCAATTACATCATAGCAATTTCATTTGTTTTTATTTTTCAATAGAAATAATTAAATTTTTTAAAAAAACAAAATTTTCAACTAAGTTTCAAACTTTTACAATTGCTTATTTGTTTGTTTGATTGTTTAGTGTACTCTGTTAGAATAACAGAAGTTTAAGCCAAGGGAATAATTATAAAATAATTTACAAAGACCTGTTGATTTGTGAAAAACATTACATTAAAAGTAAGAAAATCTCAAAAAAAAAAAACAAAACAATATTTTAATATTAAGAAAAAAAATTAGAGTTGTTGTGGAGAGTTAAAAAGAACTGAAAATTTGAAAATATTACATATATATATAGTGGTATTTGATTTAATGGGAAATAATATCTGCCGGAAAATTTTCGGTAAAATAATTTTATTTAATTTATTATTTTAAAGTTATTATTTTCTGCTCTATGCCCTACGGATGGGGTTACTGGTCAGTGTTAATGATCATTTCCACTGCACCATATGTGCAATAAAAATGTTGACATTAATATTGTTCTCTATTGAAGTACAACGTATTAAATCAGTATGATTTTTTTTTTACGTTCTTGACAGTAACTTAAGTAGAATCACCTTTTCGTGATTTTTTAATTAAGTACGGTACTGCAATTTTACACTACAATATCTACAATAATTTGAGTATTTATTTTAACAAATTACTGGCTTATCTACTCATTAAATGTGGAAAACTACTATATTGTCAGGAACTAAGCCTTCTTAAATAGAATAGTTTCATTTTTATTTAATTTGTTACCAAATTATACTCTCAATTATTTTTTGCCATTTATTATATCCCAATGACAAAGGATACTGGACCAGGTCAAAAAATCCATAAAGCATTTTTTTTTGCTTCATCGGGCAGAATTCATGAAAGGCAATTCATGAAAGGCAGGCGCTCTACCTACTGCGCCATCCAGCGTGTAAAAATTTATAAACTTTAAATAATAGAGAGCAATGCATTTTCATTTTGAACAGTAATATACATATATGAACCCCTGAGAACTATACTATAAATAAATTAAAATGTTTGAGTGTTAAGCAAAGGGTTATATGTACAATACAAATCTATTTCATAAGTTTTTAAAATAAAATAAAAGTGACCATTCCAGTTGCTTCTGAAAAACCAATCAGCACTTAATTGTGCTTTTTGTTACCACGAGTCGAGTGACCTATTTCTTGTTGTTGGTTGTTTTAGGAGATAATTTTCCCGTTATCTGTCCAAGATACTCAGTACTAGAGCCACCCTGTGCGATTGAAAAAGTTGATCAGATCGTAGATTATGTGTGTTCATAACTTTCCGTATTATTTAAATTTGTGTAGCTGCAACAATGGGGCTTGAACGGAATACCTAGATTGCAAGCATGGTATTCAATCAGAAATTAAAGTTTTATCAGTAACATATAGTACTATATGAGATGAGAACTCAGAACTGCAATAAATTTCCCATTTTTTCTTGTTTCTACTATATCCCATTTTATCGAGTCGAAAGCCTGGCGAAAGTTGATCATTAACAGGTATATACTTTGGTTGAACTGTTAACATTTTGTCAACCTATACCTCAGTAATAATGCCTGATCGATAAGTAGATCTATTTTGTATAAATTCACTTTGATAATCGCCTGAAATGTTTTCGGTTTTATTATTTTTCAGATTCTACAAAAGTCTTGTACACTGATGAATAATATGGCATTTTTGTATAGTTAGCACAGTGCAGTTTATTTTGAATATTGTGAATGGAGGTTTTGAAGATACCTTTGTTCCCATATACTTTTTAAAGCTTTTGTATCATACATATTGAATCGTATATATTGAATTATGTTAGGTGATGTATTGAAAAAATTAGGAAAGTGAGGTATTGAATTATGTTAGTAAGCATCTGACCTGCAGGTTTAATCTGCATATGCTATTTTCCAAGACGCTTTATTAATATTTTTATGTGAAAAATTGGGGCTATATATGACGAGAAGTTTTCTACTATAGTTGGTACAATCTTTGAAAATTTTCAAATGTTTCTTTATGTTAATGAACGGTGTTGTCCTGTAAAATTTTTTGTAAATATTTCTGTAACAATTTTGATCGAGCATCAAGTATAGAGTCGTCTGTCATAATTAAATTTATTCATGGTTGTAAATATAATAAGTGATTTAAAATTATTGAAGAGCTATAATTGTAGAGTTTTGCTATCATAATAACAAAATTCAATTTTATTTTCAAAACAAATTAAATAACATTAATTCAGAATTGTAGTATAGCTGCTTGTAAATAATTTAGTATATATAAATGTATTTATATAGTATTGTGTTGTAATTTATAGTTAAATTTAATTTTCAAATTTAGTTGACTGTAACAATTTACAAAATAAAAATGATCTTTTTTTTTCTTTAATAAAACTTATATCATATGAAGACGTTATACTTATTTAGTAAGTAATTTTTTTTAACGCGAGTTGTTCACAACAATGTTGTATTTGGAATTTTGTGAAAATTGATAAAATTTCGTTTCATATGCAAATATCTATATTTCAGAATTGTAATATATATTTCTTTAATCAGTGTTTGCCACTAATTAAATTTATTTATTACAATAATTAGTACTTATTTATTTATTTACTATTTAGCTCAAACAGTTTACAATTTAGTATTACATTTCATAATTAAAATACAATTACATTTACTTAGTACACATTGTAAAATTATAAATAGTTATGCACCTAATTCCTGTACCATGTAATTTTACAAACAAATTTGTTAAGCTATTAAATCCAATTATATAAGGAAAAGAAAAGCCATAGAAAAACTGAAACTGACTAATAAAATAGACAATTAAAACAAGGTTTTTTTTAATTCTATTATTCAGTAACTCAGGGATGTATTGCTTTTTATTTATTAAGTACTGTATCAATGGAGTAATTATTTATCATATTTTTGTATTTCAATTGATTAAATGTGAAAATCTATTAATATTGTTAGAGACTAAGTCTTCTTAGCAGTGTTATTTCACTTTACTATATATCACTTCACAGTGATATATAGCAAAAACAAAAGACATAGCAATGTACAACAAACCTTTATTTTCTATATTAATCGGAATTTTCCTGAATTATATCATAGATGAAAGGATTTAAGAGGAAGTTTATGTTATACCAATGATGTGGTTCCAATATGTAGATTATATTGCCGCAATATTTATAATCTAAGAATTAATAGCAGGAAATTTAGTTGATGTACCCCTCCCGCTTTAATATGTTTCGTAAATTAGTGCACCAATAATTTTTAAAAAGCTACTTATTGATATCAAAAATATCAGAGTTTTATCCGAATTCTTAACTAAAACTAAGAATTGGCTTAGGAATATTAGTTGGCATGAATTTGAAGAGCTAATAAGAGTCATATATATATATATATATATTAGTATACTGTTGCTGATATTTATCTATATTATTATTATGTAATTTTGTATATTCTTTTCTTACGTGAATTTCGCTATTGTTTCATTTTTGCTTTCTTTCATTTCATTTTCTTTAAAATTCCTTCAAATTTCATTCTAATATAGTTTAGTTTATAAATTTTTTAATTATTTTCTTCTTGTAAATTTTCTTTTAATTTATTTATTTTGTGAGTTTTATCTATAAATTTATTTCACATTTCTATATTCTATTTTTAATTTTAATGTTAAATACTTCTTAAATTTAACTATTTTTTTTGCATAAATATTTAACCAGAGTAAATTTAGTATATTCTATTTTTCTTTCAGATTTTAGTTTTCCAAATTAATATTTACATTTAAATTGGTTATTCCACAAATATTGAATAACTTAAATGGTTTATTTCTTGTGATGGACAATTCAAAACTTGTTTTTGCAATAGAATGTTTCCTAACTATTTTATTTTATTTATATTTTGAATTCTTAGATGCTTTAATTTTGTACTATTATTTTATTTTCTTATTTTCTATTTTTAAGTTTTCGAATTTTAGTTTTAATTAATTTACTATAATTGTAATGAATTATATTTAATAAAATATAATAAATAAAAAAAAATAGTTAATAATAAACACAAAATTATAACTCTTAAAATAGAGGAGACAACAATAAAACATTCTCCATTTAAGCTTAGAAAAATAAATTAGTGAAAGGAGGATTTGACATTTTCTTTTATATCAGCCAACTTTCCATTGTCTAATGATTGTGATGCATATTGCATGCAACATCACCTTTTTAATACTTAAATATATTTATTGCAAAACTCTATAAAATTATTAAATTAAATAAAAATGATGAAGCAGTATATAAAATTTTCAAAATAAATAAAATAATTTAAGAAAAAAAAAATTAAAAATCTAACATTTTGAAATGTAAAGTTGTTGTTAGTTATTATTATAATAAGCAGAATGCCAATGCTAATTCAGAAAAGAGAGAAAGAGTGGTACTCATCATGTCACGTACACTCGCTCTTAGTTTTATAATAACAATTGAAGAACTTATGAAAACTTATGTTTACAAATTAACTTTTTTACAATATTTTTAACTTAAAACATATATTTTATTTTTTTTATATTCTAATTTAATTTTGATTATTGTTTTTGTTGCTTATTAAATTTGAATAAATTAAATTATTTGTTTTCAATGTACATATGTATATGTATATGTACCCTTGAGTTAAATATATATATAATATATATATATACGGTTAAACCAGAAAAGAATATTTTTGTTGACAATTTTCCTTTCCTAAAAATTTTAACAAAATTAATTTGGGCGAATTAACAAAATGAACAAAAAGTTAAAAAAAAAAAAAGAAAAAGTAAAATTTGGATTAGGAACATATATGTATAGGTTATTATAATTATAACATACATTTGGTAGATATATATCATGTATTCAAAAAAATATATTTAATGCGAATTGAAAATTTAATAATATATCTCCATACGTAAATTTACTTTAATTATATAAAATATATTTTAACAATATTCTTTCATATTTCTTAAAACATTTTCATAAAATATTTATTTCTCTTTAATATATGTATGTTGTACTAGTATGTATACATATAAATATATTATGTATGTTAAGAAATAAAAAATTTGTACCTTAAGGCATATTTTTCGTTGTCATTGTCATACATATAAGTGTTTTTTGGTTTTACCTATAAATATTTTCATTAAATATACATATTTCATATATATGTACATATATATATCTCTCTATCTATACATTATGTATATTTTACATTCAAATTTTTAACTAGATTAAAAAAAAAAAAAAAATTCGCGGTATAAATTTCTCAAATAATTTTCCTTTTATAATAAAACTGAACATTGTTCTCTATAATATTATTTTTCCTTTTCTATATACATATTATGTATTTATTTAAATAATATATGTATTATAAGGGTATGAAATATTAGAAGAAGGTAACATAATAATAGAATAAAATATAGTAGAAAATTTTATTGATGCTTTACAACCAGAATGTTTATTTTTGGAGCATTAACAATTCAATTATTAGAAATAAAAAAAATAATAAAAAAGAGAAAAAAAACGAACAAAAAAAAGAAAAATGAAAATCGGTTTTTACTTTTTAATAATTTCATATGCAAAAGCTAAATTGACTAGAAATATAAAAAATAAAAATATTAAGAAAAAAATTTTAAGATACATTTCTATATGTATATTAAAACTTATATGTATATGTAGCACATATTATATTATTTAAAAAAAAAAAAAAAAATACATATAACAATATATGTATATATATTACTAAGTACATCCGAGTAATTTTCAATCAAAAGGATAAATTTATTTATTATTATTTTCTTTTTCTTGATTTTTTTTTTAATTTTCTTATTTGTTTTTTCTTTTTCTTTTTTGTTATTTTTTCTATATTTATAAAACCCCTATTTATATATATACACAACATATATATGCATATATTTAAACTACAGAGTGATGTGAAAATAATAAATATATGTCTGCCTTTTTTGTTTGCCAATTAAAGCTATATAATTACTTTAGGATCTTAATTATATTAAATTAGGTTATATTACATTACATACCCCATATTAATGCAGCCGTAATTAGGCTTATTATGATTATCCGTACTAATACAATAATGTATCTAAAGATGCCTGGTTTAATGGGTACTTTCAGGACATTTTTTAATGGTATATTGAGTAGTTTCCGTTATTCGGATTACGAGTGAAATCCTTGCATTCAGAAAGCAGATGTTCAATAAATAAATTTAAATTTTTCTTCTATTTCACATATTCAACTTGTTTTCGGTAAGCATGATTCTTAAATAAATGTTCCTTTGAGGCAATGGCAAATTATTATACATGATGCCATGATGCGAATCTGTTTTTATTTAAAATCTATATGAACTTTAATTTTTTGTAGTGAGTGTGATGTCATTAGAATTTGTAAGCCCAGGAATTCTCAACTTTTTGCTATTGCTAAATCACACCAGCTTTGTTGAACTTTTTGCTATGTTCAAGATCTAAGGCCAAAATTTTTACTCAATTCCAAGATTATAATTTTTCTTACATCTATATTTACAAAAATGGATCTATGTTATGAGACAGTTTCTATATTACTCAACCGATTTTGATGAAATTTTCGAAGTATAATTCTGAAATCCAAGACCTAACTAACACCCATATTAGAATATAATAGGTAGCGTAATTCTAGCGCTATTACGAATTACGTAGTTATAAGAAACACACTAAATGGCGGTATATTCATTTATTTTTAAGAATAATAAAACACATTGAAAATTTTATTTGTATTTGTTTTACAAATGTTTTTCAAAGAATATTATTGTATTCTACACATTGAATCAAGAAGACCATACTGTACATATTATGATTCCTCATAAAGTATTAAATGTGTTTGAATTACTTTCGCGTATAATTATGATGTATTTCAAAATATTCTATTGGCATAGCTCTATTCCGGCTAAAATATATAGTGTGCAGTGTTATTTTATATACTATACATGAATTTGTTTCGTGTATATTGCTGTATTCATATTATATTGCTTAGGATTTGATTTAGAAGAATATTATTTGGTTATAATTATGTATATGTATGTGTAAAATACATATTTCAATATAAAACGGTTGAACCGAATGTAAATATATAATGAGTTTTATTTTATTTTAAATTTTAGGTTCATTTTTGATTACATATATTTTAGATTTAAAAATAGTTTTGTTTTAATGCACCAGATACCCAATTGAACGGAATATTTTTAAATGCAACCATACGTAATTAAACGGGATTTGTTTAAATGCGTTCCCCACTTTCTGTTTATTAGTGCGTTCGCGCGCAATTAACCGGGAAATACTGCAATATATTTTTTAAGTTAAGTTAAGAATATTCAATAAACAGTTAGATTAAAAAGAATATTGGAATAGATAATAATAATAAATAAGTATGTATGGACATACTATTATTTAGTTTTTATAAAAACTTGTTTTCCAGCGTTAGAGTAAAATTTTGGTATAACAGTGAAAATAGTCGAATATTTTCCTTTTAATTTTACTGATATGCTTATCATACAGATACGCGTATTTCGTCTACTACTTGCAGACTTCTTCAGTGTTTTGTACTCGACTAGACTTTGTAGTTTATTATTTTATCTATTATTATTTTTTTTTGCATATTGTATGGACATACGTAAATATATTGTATATGTATATGTAGGTTGATTATGCATAAATATTAGGCATAGACTTTTGCGTATGACGTGGGATATTATGTAATTTAATAACTAATTAACATTGTAACTGTAAAATGTTATTGTGGGAATAAATGTCTAGGTAATAAAAACAAATATCCCAGCCAGCACAGAATGCATTCAAAATATATTCAGAATACATTCAGAGTAATGCATGAATGCATTCTACACATCACGTTTTATTAGTACCTATCGATGACGATGTCCGCTTTCGTGATGTATTTCCCCTTAAAATAAAATGTAAAGATATACTGAGAATACGTCTTTGATACAAACATATTTAAGTAATTTGAGTTAGTATTGAATTTAATAAAAATTAAATCTAAAAAAAACTAGGATTTTGGTTCTTCTTGCAATTATATATTAACTATTCTAAATCCAAATCCAAATGAGGAAAACTCGCGAAATAAGTAAAAATAGAACTAATAAACTACGCGTAACCAATGGATTGATTTCGCGAAATTAATTATTTAACTTACTATTAATTAATAATTTTTGTTCTACAATCTACAGTCATATAATTCTAATAAAAACAGTAAAAGCACATAATTTAGCAATAAAGCCAATGCACACTAATTTTATAATAGAAACTTAAAAAAAGAAGAAACAACACAGAATAATTATTTATTTTATATATCACTTATCAAATTAAAAGGATTATCACTTTTATTCACTACTATTTTCACTTCAAAATACATACGTGAACTAAACACAAAATTATACCCAAAAAAGAGAGAGCCGTAATCAATTACATTCGTTTACGATAGAATCGATAGCGAATGCATTCTTTACATATTTTTGCGTGATCGATTGCGTTGGTGCTGGCTGGGATGTTATGCATTCTCAAGTGCAAGTGTAATGTTAAAACCAATATAAATGATAAATATAGGATGTAATGATGAGTAGATAATCTTTAACAATGTTAATCAACTTACATAATGTACATATACAATATACTTACATATGTCATATAACTTACTTATTTATATTATTAGTTACAAGAGTTACAATAAATTGTAATATTTTATGGTCTCAGGCCCGCTTCGATTTGATCTAAAAAGTTTATGTACACATATGTTACTGAAACAAAAACCGTTGAAATGAGAAAAAAAAACAATAACTTTAAAATGCACGTTTCTTTATCATGCACAACACAATAATATATTTGTGAATAAATAAATGTAACATTCCATTCCATTTAATTCTGCATTTATTCTTTCGTTTCAATATAGACTTATATTTAAAGTTTCAGAAAATTTTTATAAATCTCATTTCTACAAAGGCGCGGAACAACGTTCGCCGGGTATGCTAGTTATATACATATTTTTACTTTACAAGTTTAATGTTCCATTAGATAAAACCGAACGACTTTTTCTAATTTTGAAAGGATTAAATTTTGTCTTAGAAAACCACCTACAAAATTATTAATGATTAATACCTATTATCATTTTAAAGATACCAATTACAGATTTTAAACATTAATGTCATCATCATCATTATAATCATCGTGTAACTCTGGTAACTCGTTCAATGGGGCATTGGGAGCGGAAAATGTTAATGTATTTATTTTTTATTGATAACCGAAATGCAGTAACACGTTGGGTGACGCAGGGCGCCTGCCTTTCAAACGAAGGCTCCCTGGTACGATGAAACAAAACAAAAATGCTTTATTGGTTTTTCGGCCTGGTCCAGGACCATATCTCATTGGGATAAAATAAATGATAAAAAATAATTTAGAGTATAATCTGGTAACAAATTAAATAAAATGGAGCTTATTCTATTTAAGAGTGAGTAGTTTCTGACAATAACAGTATGTTTTCCACATTTAATTAGTTGATAAACCAGTGATTTGATACATTTGCTCGAAATAAATCGTAGATATTATAGTGTAAAAATGCAGTGCCATACTTAATTATGTACGAAAAGGTGATTCTACCTAAGTTACTGTCAAGAGAGTATACAAAAAAAAAACTACTATAATATTTGAATAAATTATTACAATATTTGATATTGTTATTAAGCACTATAGTGTACTTCTACACGTCTATGTTTTCTAGACTACATCGAGGAGATGTCGAGTGTTTTTAGCCTTCTTATGACATTACATATATTTCATAGTTCGCCTTATTATTATTATTATACTAATACAATTAGTGTTTAATATTTAATAGTGCATAATTTTAAATTACAATCACTTTACGTTTATTAATTTCAGATGTTTGTGTTATCATAAAGATATTTATTTGTTAATAGGGTTGTATATGATAAATTAATTCGATTTTGTCGTGCATCTCCAATCCAGCTGGCTGTCATAAATTCGACTGAGTTTTATTTTTTGTGTTTTCTTATTGTAAAATATATAAGGTATTAAAATCCTAACTGCTTTTACTACTATTACATACTAACAATTCTCTTAAGATTTTTTATAATTCCCTATTTACTAACCTAAATATATGTGGAAAACTATATATATTGTAGAGTAACTTCGCCTTCATAGCATACTAAATATTGATTTTATTTTTAGCTTTAACCAAAATTCTGAACTATTATTTATCATTTATTTTATCATAATGACAAAGGCTACTGGATTAGGTCGAAAAAACCTTCAAAGCAATCGAACATGGAATATTTCGGTTGAAACACAGGCTCTCTATCTACTGTGTACTATCTATAATTTCCTTTCAATACGATATTTTAATTTCTTAGCATCGATATTTCGGATACAACTTCTTTCCATCATCAGTCGAAAACACTAGAATATACTAATTTTTTGTCATTTATTTTATCTTAATGACAAAGGGTACTGGAGCGGGATGAAAAACTCATAAAGCATTTTTTTTCCTTCATCGGCGATCGAATCTAAGACCTTTCGGTTGAAAGGCGCTCTACTGGAAAACACTGAAGTTTTCTGATCTAACATCAATCATGCCAACTTGCAATTTTGCTCAAAATAACCAGAGTACTTCTAGGTTTCAACAAGAATTGAATTAATTTGAGCTGCCTGCCTATTAATCAATACATAATCAATACATATCTCCTTATTTTTCTTATTTTCCAACTGAATGTTATTTATTCGTAATTTTCCAGTTTTTTGTTCATTTTTCAATAATAACGTTGATTCTTCATCTTTTTGAATTAGGCATTGAGTGCCTGTTTTTTTAATTTATCTTAAGTTCTACGTCAATTCTGTGGTGACGATGTTGAACATTCACATTATCTTTTGCAAAGTCTTCCTGATAGACGTTAGTATGGAAAAAATCTCTGTATAAAGGCAGTTAGGTTGTTCTTTCCATAGTATAGGAATTAATGTATAAATAATATTATGAATAATAAATCATGTTTCTATAATTATTGAGAATTTTCAAAATTTTATTGGTATATGATTATTGGTATTAGTAAATACCTAAATCAAGAAGGAGAAGTAAATATTTCTAAATAATCTAATAATGTTAGCAAATTAAATAAATGGAGCTGTTCTATTTAAAAATGCTTAGTTCCTCACGATAGCAATAGTTGTTCCACATTTAATGAGTTGATAAGCTATAGTAATTTAATAAATAAATGCTCGAAATATTGTAGATATTGTGGTATAAACTATATAGTAATAGTCGATTATTTTCTTCTCGAGTACCAAACACTGAAGAAGTCTGCAAGTAGTAGATATGCGTATCTGTATGAGAAGCATATCAGTAAAATTATAAAAAGGAAAATATTCGATTATTTTCGACAATTATACAAAAATTTTACTCTAACGCTAGAAACAAGTTTTTATAAAAACTAAATAAATATGATTTTATGAAAAAATATATTAAGTACATTTATATCATTTCGTTTGTTCAACATCACCCTGTACATTTATACTTTATTTTCGAAAAAAAAGTTCGTTTCTTTCAATTCTTTTATTCTTTTCGTTTACCTATACATCACATATAATACTATTGTATATACATTTATACTCTGTTTATATACGTTTATTTCTTTCTGTATAACACTTATCAAGGGTATATCAAGGTATGATGAGTAAAATCATCATCTCGATGTTTTAAGGTGATTTTTTTTTTTAACAGAAAAAAAGAAAAGAATGGGAGGATTCGGATTTTTCGTTTTAATATATTTAATTTTTTGTTTTCTTCAGTGTTTAACAAAATCTGCGTGACGTAAAACTCTTATACCAAAAAAACACAAGCAAATAAAAAAAAAAACACCTAAATCAAGAAGGAGAAGTAAACATTTCTAAACAGTCTAATGGTATAGAGAAAGGCTGGTTTAAAAAAGAAAACGGATCTTAAAAAATGTTAAATTTTTTTTTGTTTTTTCCTTTTCTAATTTTTTTTTTTGTTTTTTTATTTTTTTTGGTTATTTTATTATTTAGAAATTTGTTAAAAATTTAATGATATAGCTTATTATAGAAATTGGTGATATTATGAGCTATCTATCTATAATATATATGTATAAATAATATGTGCGGTAGGTTAAGACAAGGATATTGAATGATTTTTTTTTTTAATTTTTTTGTTTTAAAAACTTGTAGGTTTTATTTTTCTTTCAAATTTTTAAAGATTTTTAGGATGATATTTAATTAAATAAAAACAAAAAAAAATCTTTTAAAATTTTAATCAAGTATAGAATAAACTTAATTATACGTGATTAATATAATTTAACGAAAAATAATAGGCAAAAAATAAATGTACCTATATGATTAATTCCATTACATTAATTCAATTTTTGATTTCTTCTTGATTGAACTCTAAACTTAAATTAGATTTGTCACATGTGGTGGTTTTCATATTTTATTTTTGCTTGTGTATGAAAAGGATAATATATATATACATATATCGAAAAAATATTCATATTTTGCCTTTTTGTTCAATCCATTTCAGAGAACAGAAGCAACCATTTCTTAAGGTTTAATTTCGTTTGAAATTGTTTTTTTTTTTTTTTTAATATTTCACTTAACAGATGATTGGTTGACTGTTTAGCATTGAATATATAAATATAAATATAATATACAGGGTGTTTCCACGTGCCATTGTTTCGACCTATATTTCCATTTTCCATGGCTTCCTGCTTGGACAATATTCAAGGTATTGGGACTTAGAGAATTTTTTTTGGCTTTTTTAAAAGCTTAGATCGTAATTTCGTTTCAAGAAGAGATAGTAATAAAATTTCCCATAATATACGCTGGGTGGCGCAGTAGGTAGAGCGCCTGCCTTTCAACCGAAAGGTCCCGGACTCGATTCCCGATGAAGCAAAAAAAAAAAAAATGCTTCATTGGTTTTTCGAGCTGGTCTAGTACCCTTTGTCATAGGGATATAATAAATGGCAAAAGATAATTGAGAGTTAATCTGGTAACAAATTAAATAAAATGAAACTATTCTATTTAAGAAGGCTTAGTTCCTGACAATAGTAGTAGTTTTCCACATTTAATGAGTTGATAAGCCAGTAATTTGTTAAATAAATACTCGAATTATTGTAGATATTGTAGTGTAAAATTACAGTACCGTACTTAATTAAGCACAAAAAGGTGATTCTACCTAAGTTACTGTCAAGATCATAAAAGAAAAAAAAAGAAAAATTACAAAGAAAGCAGATTAATTAGGTCAATCACGGGTTTTAAAGTTATGAGTAAAATGTAAAAACAATTAATTTGAAATAGAATCGTGGTAGTGGTTGTAACTGTTATATACTGATTAATTTAATGAAAAAAATTTGCTATAGCGAAGGACATTATTCTAAAATCAGCTGCATTGAATTAAACTTTAAAAGCTATTTGTCATAGTCGTCATAGTGAAATAAACAAAAGTAGGTTTTGTCAACATAATAAAAATTCGTTAATTTTATTTCTTTTTCAATTTTAACCCTTCCGTAATTGGAGTTTAATTTTTTTTAAATTTTTATTTAAAATTGATACATACTAAAAAATTTGTTTTTACATTTAATGCATTTTATTGAAAAATTTTAGAATTTGCCTTCTTATAAAATATGTCTTGTTTAAATTATTATTTATATTATTTTTTTTTATTTATTGCCTTAATGTATTATTGTACAACATGTTATTTTCATATATTTTAATTCTATATTGCAAGAGCTTATATTACTTTAGAATATTTACACCTTTGATTTGTAATTATTAGGACTAACCTGACTTAAATATTAAGAATAAATTTAATTTACAAAGGGCGAAATGTGGCAAGTAAAAACCTTTAATTAATTATTTTTATGCTAATATAAAACCTAATGTAAACCTAACCTAAATCTTAACTAACGTCTATTAACTGAAATGATCTTAATACTAAACCTTAATCTACTATCGCTCTCGCTGTTTTTGTATTTGTCCCAAAATAGTATTATTAGTGTTTGCTAATAAGTGCAATCTGCTTGTGGAGAAATAGAAAAGGTTTGTTTAGAATTAATTTAAGAACAGCATTTTGTTTTCTGTGCAGCAAATTCAAATTAGTTTTGGCAGCACTCATCCATACGGGAACCCGTATAACAAAATGCTTCGAAAAATGGATTTAAATATTAATAGTTTATTTTAAATATTAATAGTTTATTAACAAATAAATTAGATTTTTCATTTATAACTGGATATAACATTTTTATATAGAGATCTATTTTATTGACGATTTTCATTCGATGTGCTTTGAAAAGTATTTTTTTTATCTAGGTGTATGCCCAGGTATTTTATATTATCGTTCTCTCAAACTATTTCGCAATTTCAACTTGATAGGCTTCTGTTCGGTAAAAAACAAGATTTCCTTCTAATTTATAAAGAAAATCTATTTAGTTTTTTGTCCGTCAATTTTGATTTTCCACTTAAAATATTGGTTCTTAATTATTTTGAAACCATTTTTAAGTTTATTTATGATTTCATTTGGTTTTATTTTTTATATATGTCAGTGGGATTCTGAAGTAAATATTGTACCGGCTTAGACCCAAATTACTATATATATTTTTAATGGCACATCTTATCATTTAAGGACGAAAAGGACATTTGAAAGTATCTTTGTTGTTTTAATGTTTTTGAATATATACCGTTATATCTGTTGATCTATTAGATATATATATATATATATCTCTAATAGATATATATATATATATATATATATATATATATATATATTCAGTTTCTTTGTTTAGTAAGTTAACGGTTTTTTCTATTAGACAACAGCCTTTTCATTTCAAGTGAATGGATTAATTGGTTTTAAACAAGTTTAAGCTAAAATAAATTTTGTAGTGGTTATGTAGACAGTTAAATAGAGAGTCCGTTGGGGCTCAAGACATGGATCTTTAATTGAAGTTTTTTCTCTTTTGTTATTCATCAAACAATTCAAATTTAAAATATTTATTAAGAGCATAGTATAATTTAATATTAAGGACATTTCGTAGGCGTAGTCATATGTTTTTACGTAATGTTTCAACGTACGTATCAAAGTACGTTTCTTCCTATGTTTACGTAAGTTAGAGTTTGCATGTAAACGTTATGATCCTCATCATCAAAAATCAACTTAGTTTTTAGACTCTCTATAGGTTATCTTGCATGTACCTAAAAAAAACTCAAATTTGTTTTGACAAATAGGATTCAGATCCTGTGGTATCAATTCTAGTTTTTGTTGTTGTTAACTTCAAAATAGTATGACGAAAATTGTCATTCCTGACTTATTTGTCTTTTTTTTTGTTTTTTTATGTTCCTGACCAATAACTTAGGTATCACCTTTTCGTGCTTTATTAAGTACGGTGCTGCAAGTTTATACTACACTATCTACAATGTTTTGAATCAAAATAATATATATCGAGCGAACAATACTAAATATCAAGCATTTATTCAAATCAAATTTCAAGGCTTAAAGCTCATTAAATGTGAAAACATACTGTTATTGTCAGAAACTAAGCCTTCAATTATTTTATACTCTCAATTATTTTTAGTCATTTATTTTATTCCAATGACAAAGGGTACTGGACCAGGCCGAAACACCAATAAAGCAATGTTTTTGTTTTATCAGGAATAGAGCCTGGAACCTTTCGATTGAAAGGCAGTCCCTTTATCTATCGCTGTATCTATCACGTGTTATTTGGTCTTTAATATTAGTGTTATTTATTTTATTATTCTAAAATCGAATACTTGTAAATACGAGTATTTTTCTAATTGTGTATTCTTCTGATTGATTAAATAAAATAATCAATGTACCATATCCTTGTTTTTCACAACATTTAAAGTATTGGTGGTATTGATGGTGAAGTCATTTTGTATTCACACTTGAACTGTTGAAAACAATACGAACTAATTTCGTAGATAGACTTTAAATCACGTCAATTAATTATTTAGAGAAGAGAATAATTTAATTACGAAAAAAATTATGTATGGATGAAGTAAGATTATTTTTTTTTACGTGTTACAATTTTTTGCAGGTCACAAGAAAATAAATAAATTTACTAGGTTGTTGAAGTTTAATTATTTTAATTAAACAACAATTTACACTTTCAGTTTTTATTAAGGTTATAAATTTTTTAAAATTATTTGTTTTTAATTTATATAAAATATTATTTTTGCTAAATAGGTATATTTTTGTTTTTATTTTCTCTATAAATAGAAATATAAACTTTCGCCTACGTACAGATTAAAACACACTTTTTAATCCTACACGCAACCATATAATAATGCATGATATCACTCTATATATACATATGTGTATTCTATATGTAACTAGATTTTTAATCCTTTAGTTTATATTTATCATTAATAAATGGTATGAATTTTTAAATTGAACTGCAAAAAATAAAATATTCTATGGATTGTATTTGATCTTTCTGTTATTTTACAATATTAAAGTAACTTGTATTAACTTTAAAAATAAATTAAAATACTTTATAATACTTTGTAATATATAAAGACTTTTGATAGAGTCTGTATGTCATGATTTTTAAGTTATTATTTCTTTCTATTTATCTCCTCCGTCTATGTGTAGGGTCTAACTTCTTATCAGCATGTTATCGAAGAATGGGATCCTTGGTTTTAATTTAAATCTTATATTTTTTATAAACAACTCATATATATGTAACGTAAAGTCGTTTTTTGGTTATATCGAAGTTTAAAGTATATGTTGTATATATACATAATAATATTAAAAAGGATATTGTTCAGGATTTAAAAAAAAATTATTACAATAAGATTAATTTTTTTTTTTGTTATAAATTTTCGTGTAATATATAAAAGTTCTTCAAAAATGTTATTTTGTTATTTGATACGTTATTTGTAGCATACTTTTCCGTAGAAAATAATTGTCATTTTGTTGCTGATTTTAAATTTGTTGGTTTCAATTCTAGCTTCATAATAAATTTAATTTTATGTGTAATAAAAAATGACAATTATTATTATAATTAAATGAAGAAAATTCACTTGGGTTAAATATTGTATAATTAACTCTTTTACTATACTTTATTTTATTTGCTTTCTTAAAACATAATAGTTTGTAAATTATTTTTAGGAATCATTACAAAAAAAAAACATATATAAACTTTTGACAATAAGCAAAGACGTTTAAAAAAAAACTGTTATTTAACTATAATATAAATTATTACTTATTTCTTTGTTATATAAATAAAACTAAAAAAAATAAAAAAAAAATAAAAAAAAATCGATAGAAAAATGGATAACGAAAGACATAAAAAATATATAGAGATGATGAAAGAGAGGAGACCACCAAGACTTAAGTCAATTGATCGTTCAATTTCTATGGCAATTGATAATTATAATCCACAAACTCCGAAAACACTTGATGTACCATATCGAGAGCCAATTAATCATTTAATATTACCAAATGTCGAAATAATAAGCCCCGATGAGGCTGAAGATCCTAAATATTCACCAAATATTCGTTTGAAAATTACACCATCATCATCAACATCAGTAGGTCATGTTAGAACACCATTAAGAAGATCGGATACAATAAATATCGCATATAGACAACATATTCAACAGCAACCAACTATCTCAAGTATTGATACAATTAAAATTGATGATCGTTATCATTCGAGACGTGGTAGTAGTATAAGAGTTGGTGCATCATTATGTCCACCCGAAAGAATATCATTAAGTAGATCACCATCACCGAATCGTCGTAGATATAGAAATCATCGATCATTCAATGAACAAACAAAACATCAGCATCAATCAAAACCATCATTCTCATTAGAAGATACAAAACATCATTCATTGAATGAAGATTTATATCCAAATAGTAATTTAAAATATCAAAATCAACCATATGTGTCAACAGAACGTTTTCAAAAGGAAACATCACCAATACCATTAGATAAAAGTAAAATGCATTTAAGATTACAAGATAGTGTACCATTGACAGTTACCGAAGGTGTTGTTAGATGGAAAAACTTAAAACGTCAAAATGCATATTTAAAATCTCGTGAAGATATTTCAAATCATCAACATCAACACCAACATCAACACCAACATCAACAACAACAGCAACAAGATATATTTTTATCACCAAATTCATTAAAAGATATGCAAATTCATGGCGGTTCATTACGTAGCCCAAGAAAAATTCATAGTTCTAGTATGAAATTAAAATCGTATCGAGAAAATTTAATTGCAACAAAAAAATCAAAAAGTTTTATAATTGATCCAACACTAGATTATGAAATTCCAATTGTACATCAGCGTAATGATCATCCAAGTATACATCGTAATCCACAACATATTTTTGTAAATGATGAAATACAAAAAAGTCCAAGACCATCTTATGGCCATGTTCATGATGACAGTATTAGTGCATATAAAAATCAATCACCATATAATTCTGGTGATATTGATTTTGCAGCCATAGCATTAAAACCATTTCAACATGCTCGTCGAAAAAGTTCTGTTGCATTAGCTAAAGGATTAAAATCAGAAACTTTAAGTCGTGACAATTCAAGTGAAAATCCAAATGGTGATAGAAAAAGAAAAAAAATAACATGTATTATTATGACAGTATTTTTATGTTTAGCATGTGCTAGTATATTAGTAGTATTAATAACATTATCACATTCAAATCCATCAGAAAAAAATCAACAAAAAAAAATTTATACATACTCAAGAGATATGCCTATTCATTACACTGGTATTTAATATTGTTTAGACATCGGTGAAAATTTTAATATTATAATTAATAAAACAACTATCTTAATAATAATAGAAATATTATTACCATTATTATTATTATTATTATTATACAACAAGTATATTTTAAAAATGAAAAAGAAAAAAAAGAAACGTAGTGATATATCATATTATTTTATAACAAAATTAAAACTAAAATCCAAATAAAATTTAATAAGTTTTTAACGCAAAAAAATTTAAAAAAAATATAAAAAAATTTAAATATTGAAAAAAAACAAAAATTTTATAAAAAAACTAAATATTTTAAAAAAAAAATAATTAAAATTTTAACTCCAAAAAAAATAAATTGAAGCGGTTTATAAATTAAAAACTAAATTAAAAAATAACACTTTGTAATAATTAAAATAAAAAAAAAAATACTTAAAAATACAAATTTAAAATAATGAAAAAATAAAAATAAACAAAAAAATATTTCCAGTTTGAGAGTAGTTTTTTAAATATATACTCGCAAAATAAGAATGAGATATTTATAAAATCAAAAAGGATGATAAAAATATGGGTACTCGAATTGTTATTTTTATATACTTTAACCAGCTTTAACTATTATATGAATTATATGGCCTATATATGTATATATATATATACATATTTATTCATATAGATTTTTCATTTAAAATTATTAATATGTCAACATTTTTTTTAATTATTTTTATAAATATTTTTTTGTTTTGTTTTTTTCATTTCATTCAAACTTAAAAGGTAGCACAGCAAATTTTGATGTATACATTAAATTTTATTTTTTGAACCTTTTCAAAATCAATTGATAATCAATTTGGCATTTTAAATTATTCAAAATGAATTCCACTGATTAAACATCAATTTAGATTCTAACATCATTGCTTCTTTCCTTTTTAATCAAATCTAATCAAATATTTGATATAATTTAACAATCGACCAGAATAGATTCTTAATCCTTGAAATTCATACCCGACGATGGTAGGCATATTGAGATCATTGTATATATTGCAATTGTTTTAAATTCAAAGGAGCTTGGGTAATGATTTTTAAGATATTTGATTACTTTACTATTTTTGACATCGATATGATAACTTTGTTTTATAAAAATACATTTCGTATGGAAAACTTTTCAAGCACTTTTTATTTTTAACCTCATTTGCTCTCATTTGGTTTCTACTCACTTTTTCCAAGTAAATTTTCAACAAATATCTGTTAGGTATTTTATGTGGACGCGACTATTGTACTTCGTTTGCTCGTTTAAAATTTGCAGGTACAAGGCCCTGGCGAACGCTATTATTGCGTTAATGCCAGTTTATGAATCAGACTAAGTGTATAACTATGGCATCGCATTCAAATAGAAGAGGAGAAGAGGAATTTCCTTGCCGTAAGCTGAATCTGGTTCTATATGTGTTGAACTTACCAAATTTTTAATAGGTATTTGCTAAATTAACCGTGTCCTGTGATAAATCATGTCAGTGTTCTAACATTGTATACTCTCTCTGATAAAGTATGAGCTATAAATTATTTTACTTCTCTCTTCTTACGTTTATTGCTATTATTAAAAATAATAGCATCTAGGTAGTAGGTATATTTAGTAGATTTCACTAAGTTTGAGCAATATATTAATAGATTTCAATTGTTACACCATCATCAGAAAACTGTTCTTCAAATATCAACCTAAAGTTTTTTATTTTTTATTATTTAAAAAATGACTGATCTACCGCCTACAGCATATTTGGTAAAATGTGTTTGTTGTTACTGGCAAACATTTGTTTTTATTTAGAGTAAAGGTTAGACTAACTTAATCATTTTATTTCAATTTATTAATTAAATTTTAATAGGTTGAATATGGTCCTATATAAATTTTTGAAAATAGCATAAATATTTATGTGTGAGACAGCCGTATGAATTGCACAAAAAATGATGATGTTAGTATTTTCTTAAAATCAATCAGGTATATCGATCGTATGAAATAGATAGTATACTAGCTAATTGATGATTACATCCTTCTATTGAACATTAAACTTTGAATAAATTATCATTTAATAACGATTTGATTCAATATCATTATCTGGTCTTATAAATCCATGTGGGTTTCACGTAGGTGACAAATTTTGTGCGACTTCAGGTTATTTGTTTAATTTCGGTCAAAGAGTTATTGATTGAATCTCATTTATGAAGGGTGTAGTCTTTTTCCAGGTGTTGCGTGGTCTATCGCCACGCTTTTACATATATTTTGTATTCCCATATCAATGGCAGCTTTTTGTTTTATATTCTTGACAGTAATTTAGGTATTTGTTCGTGATTAATTATATACGATACTGAAAGTTTTTACTATACATATTTTACTACAATGTTTTTCGAGTATTTATTTATCTTGCGTTATTTTTTAGCTTTCCAGTTCTATTTCCTCTTCTTTACACATATATTGCCTCATTAGTTTCAAACCAATTGCATTATATTATACAATTCAGCATTTGTCATAGTACCCGGTCATTTTCACATTTTCTATTAACAAATGTTTGTATGTTATTTATTATATTAACGCTACGTTATTACGCTATTTTCTACGTTTCACAGCAATATATGGGTTTGAATGTTTTTAAGTTAAATTTTAGTGTAGATTTAACTTTGCCACAAGTTTGAAAGCATTTTAAAAGGTCTTCTGTCTCTTGGTATACTTTGTGATACAAGTTAGTTGATATCAGTTCTTTCGTTTTTATATGTTGCTGACAAGATATGTCAAGCTCAAAACTTTAATTATCCAGTGTAATAATTGGTACTCAATGAGAGTTATTTATTTTGCCCTTTTTGGCATTTATTATAAGTTTGATTTGTTTCATAACATTTTGTATCCGTTGTAGCTTGTAATTTAAATGAGATTTTTTATTTATGTGAAAATTCAGCAATTTCAACAATATGAAGGTTTTCTATTTTTTCAGTGAGACTTCCTTGTATTGCACTATGTTGATTGTGTAATTCTTTTATTGTTGAGTGTTAACATAAGTATATATAATTTAATAACGTAAATTCATTAAATTGAATACATTGTTAGGTGAATGTTATTAAACAAATAAACATTTTAATTTCGCTATTAACATCATAGTTTCACCAGGTTTCGCTATTTAAATAATATTTCATGGAATGAATAGAAATCCTGTTATTAGTTTTTGATTAAAAAATTTTAATAATTTTTTTTAATCTGATAATGAGTTGCAAAGATTATTATAATTTCCTTTTTTTAAATTATTTAACTCAGTAGTTTTGAATATATGCATCTAATTATATACAGACTGATAAAATAGCCCAATCATCGGTGTATTTGAATAAATTTTTTATTTTCTTTTTAATAGATTTAGAGAATTTTACTTCTCTTGGAAATTATTGATTTGGAATTTGAAATTTAATAACTGTTTTTTTTAACAAATAATAAAATTTATTGAAAATATTTTATAAATTTAAATTTATAATTGTACTTTTTGAAAATATTATATGTTGAATTTTATAATTTACTTAATTTCTAAATAGGTACATAATTCAATTAATTAAATATAAATAATCCTAATACCATCAGAATATAAAATGTATACCTTACCTATATGCAATGAATTTAATATTTTCCATTTTTATTCAATATAAAAATAGGATTTTTTAAAATTATTTTTAAATTGAAGCAGTTTATTATCTTTGGATTTATTCCATAAAATATCAGTAGATATAAACGAATGAGGATTTTATTCAGTATTAAATATTTTTGTTCTTAAATTTGTAATAAAATATTTTTATTGAATTTTACTTATTTTATTATTGTTTATATTTTATATTACAGTGCGGCAAGAAAATGAAAGACTCATGCAAGAATCTATAAATAGAGCAATGCTAGCGAAAAATTACACAGAATCAAATTTCTAACAAAGGTTTTTTGATCATCAACGAGAATCTTTAACATCTAAGCATATGAATTTTTGGAATTTTTCAAATTTATTATTTTGTATTGTTATTATTAAATAAAAATATTCTAATTTTAATTTTGTTGTTTTTTTTTTTTTTTTTTTTAAATAAAGAATAGGTAAATTATTTTGAAAATTTTGTTATATAATTTGTATTTATTAAATAATAGGTTAGGAAATTCGTGTAATTTATTATAAAAAATAAAAATAAATTATTTAAAAAATAAAAAAAAATTAAAATCAAGTTTAAATTTTTATAAATTTAAAATTAATTTAAAAAATAAATAAAAAAATTGTCGAAGGAAGTATAAAGAAAACAAATTTTGTTTTCCCCTCCAAATGTATAAATCCAATGATAAATTAAAAATAAAAAAATCTATTCAGTTTTTGACAATTTTCTCATAAGAAAATTTTGTATTTAAAAACATTTTTATACAAATTTCTATTTTTGATTAATTTGAATTTTATTGATCTCAAAGAAAAAGGCAGTCAAGTATAATTAAATTCTGATTATTTTTAAGTTACTCTCCTTTTTTCTAGTGAAAATTTTCATTTATCTTACCGATAAAAAAAAATACAACAAACTTACATTAATCCTGTCAAAGATTAATTTTCTATCTTGTATATAGTCCTTGAAGGAAAATAAACTCAAAATGGTCCTGTATAAGACAATATTTTATTATTAAAAAGGTTACTTTGAAAAACTGTTTTAATTTTTTTATTTTTTTTTTATTTTTTTTTATTTTTTTTATTCGTTTTGTTTTCTTTTTTATTTAAGTATTGATTAAGTAACTCTAAAGATACATAATAATAATATGGATATAGAAAAGTTTTTCATATACTTTTTTATTAAAACTTATTGTGAATTCCCAAAGTGAATCTCTATTTGGATACTTAATAAATTTTTCTTGAGATTATTTCAGAATGTTATAAAATTTGTAATATAATTCTGGGAGAAATAGTTAGTATTAAACTGTTTTTTTTTATTCTGGTTGCATTATTTGAGGTTGTTAATTTTGGAATAGTTAAAAACGCGTCTTGGAGCTGTTAAATATCATTTAACCTACATATATGAATATAATATATTTATTTTATTTGAATTATTATTAGACTGAATTTAAAACGGTTATAATGAAATAATAAGATTTCAATGAATTTAATAGATTTATTAATTTTTTTATAAGTTCTTAAATTTAAAAAAAGGAACCTTATTTATTTTAAATATTTCAAACATAATACAAAGTACTTCCTAATGCTTGAAAATAATACAAAATTTAACAAAATGAAGAAAACTTATGTCAATTGTGACAGAATTTAAAAAAAAAACTTTAGAATAGATAATTAAGATGTTGACTGTAATGTTATGTTGAAAATTAAACAGAATAAATAATATTTAAAAAATGAAATCTAAAGTTAAGAAATTTTATTTTATTTAATTTCTGTATATAAAAGTTAAAACTAATATAAAATACTTTCTAAAAAGAATTTTAGAAATTTTAACTTTTCTCAAATTGCAATGGGAGTGTTCAAGATTTTAAAATTTTCGAAAAAAATAGGTACATAATATTTAATTAGAATTAATTAACATACATTTTTATTCAATGTTTGAAAATTAATTGAAAAACATTGATCAGAGCCAAGATTTAAATACTATCAAATCCTTTTGAAATTAAAATTTGAATACTCCTTTTGAAATTTTATTTTATTTACATAATCAAAAATTAATATTTTACAAATTAATTATAAAAATTTGTAAAAAAAAAAAATTAAAAGAAAAACAAGTAATCAAAAGACTTTTTAACTATACATACATACACATATTTTCCATAACGAGAACATATTTTAATTATTAATCAATTAACGACAGTATTAATGTATCTTTAAAGGACAAAAACAAAAAAAAAAAAATAAACATTAAAAAAATAAATAAATAAATATTTACTGATATTAAAATAAATTGAACAAGGTAATAATATTTGAATATTCTAAATAAAGATAATTGACATAACTTTTTAAAATTTGTCCATATCATGTGGCCATCAATAACACGCTTTAAATAAAATTAAAAAAAATTTAAATATACTGTTCTGTCTCAGAAAAAACTTATTATAGAAAATAAAAACCAATTAAAAAAAATAAAACTTTCTTTCTTTCATAGAAAAAAAAACAGAAAAATAATTCAAAATATGTTTATATAATATATATTTTATTTACGTACAACCCTTTAATTAACTTAAAATTAACTATTATAGTTTTATTTAAAAGTTCAATGTTCAAAATAATGTAAAAAGTGCCTAATAATTAGTTCTGTTTTTATTTATATAAAAAGGCAAAAATTATAGAAATGAAAAATATTAAAATGTTAATTAATATATGAGTTTAGAAATATTATTTTTATATTATTAGAATTAAAAAAAAAAAAAAACTATTAAAACATTGAAATTTATTATTAATGTACATAATATAGAAAAACAAAAAATTACAAACGCTTGATTACAAAAAAAACACACACACATACACTCTCCATTAAAAAAAAAAAAATTTGTAACACAGAAATTTGTAATAGGAAAGAAAATATTTTTTCAAACATTTGAATTTGTATTTTTGAATAGCTAATTTTAAATTAAAAATGTTGTATTTTTGAATATTGAACACACTCAGTATTTAACAAAAATACTTTGTAATTTTATCTTTTCTGTACATACATATAAAAACAAATTCTATTAAATTTAAAAAAAAAAAACAAATTTAATAAAAATAAAACCACATTGAAATGCAGGACTATTGAATGAATTGAAATTTATTATTGTTAAAAAATATATTTAAAAAAAACAAGTAGATTCGTTTGAAGCATTTGAGCTTAAGCTAAAAATGAAAACTGAAGTTAATTCTGTTCAACAATTATTTTTAAAGAAAACGTTAACGTTGATAGATTTTTAAATAAAGATGATTCTATGTATATCAGAGAAATTGAATTTAATAAAAAACAGACAAAGCAAAAAAAAAACATAAAAATTAATAAATAAAAACTAAAAAAATATATATGTATAAACATGTTTGTAATAAAAATTATGTATAGTCGTTGCATTTGAAAAAGTAAAAAATATTATTTTTTTTATTAATTAAAAAGAAATTTTTGACTGATTATAATACAAAAAAAAAAAAATATTAACAAAAAAAAAAAAAATTAAGATAAACATACAGGGTTCATAATATTATGGTTTTAAATTATTTCAATATATTTTGTATTTAATCTTGATGTAACATTGCAATATATTACATTAATAGATGACTTGCGTAAAATGATAAATCATTATTATTATTTTTTTTTTTTTAGTCATAATTTAATTATTTCGAAATTTATTGTTAATTATAAGACTTAAATATAATATTTGAACCCAATAAATTACATTGTATAAGTAATTCAATAAAAAAAAATCAAATTAAAACTTGTCGTTATACTATGATAAAAATATATAAATACTTATTTATGTTATTTATAAAAAAAAATCAGAAATATGATAAAAATTGTTAAGAATACTTTGTAGCATACAAAATACATATTTTTGGAATGTAAAGAAAAATAATGTAATATACCACAGTATTTATAATATTAATTATGTTTAATTCATTATTTATCTTCTTTTACTCTAAATACATTTTACTTTGCTATAATTAAACATTTTTAACAACAAATCAAATTGATGTGTGAAATCTAAATAAAATACATATACAGTTTAAAAAATAAACATTGAATTAACTGAAGCTAAAAATATAATTTAAATTTGTAAAGGTTTGTTTTTGTCAGGTTCAGTCAGGTTGAGTAAAAAAAAAAAAAAAAAAACAAAACAGTATAACAGATCAATTAAAAAAATATTATAAATTCTATATTAAATTTAAAATATATTCAAAGCAAAATACATTTTTATATAGAAATAATAGCCTCAAAACTTTTCAATATACGTAACAAAAATAGATGTAGTTTAAATAAAAATTCTAAAATCTTAAAAAGTATAGAAAATTGTAAATGCCTTAAAAAGTTAATTATTATAAAAAAAAATTGAAATCAAATAAAATTTGAAAATAAATTATTTCAATAGCTGTTTTCATCAAAAAACAAAAAATTAAATTATTACAATTAAAAACTTTTTGCTGAAATTTTGACAAAATTATAAATTAATTTTTTTTTTTAAATAAAAATAGCGCACAATTCGATTTCACACTGACAAAAAATATTTGCAAAATATTCTATTAAAAATCAAAATGAAAAAATACGTCATAGCAATTTAATTATTATAATTTATTTTCAATTATTACAACGAATTATTAGCGAATGAAATGAATAAAATTTAATTTTTTTAATTAACAAATTTTCTAAATATACACACTTTAATTGAAATTAATTCACATTATATTTATTATAATAATTTCGTACTTATTTTATTTATTTATTTATTTACATTAGAAATTTTTTACACTATCTAATGTGAAATACGATCCTCCCCCTTTCAATTATTTTAATATCTATAATTTAATCAAAATTAATTAGAATAATTAGAAATTATAACTTTTATTTCATCTTCTTCCCTCTTTAAAATAAAACTCTATTAAAAAAAAAAATGTTATTTCTTTGAAACAAAAAGCAAATAAATAAATAATGATTTAGTGGTATAAAAATTAGACTTTAATAAGACTGCCTATTTCTCGTTGTAAAAATAGAATGGTCAAAAATGATAAATGAAAACATCATGAATCAAAATTGTGCAAAAACATCACTGAAATTAGAAATAAGATTTTTGTTGTGTATAAAGTTTTTTCAAAAACTAAAAAAACAGAAAACTGGTTTCAATAAAAGTTCTATTCTCTAGTAAGTTGTGTTTGGAAAATAAAAAATTAAAACCGTGAAATTATATTACAATAATATACAAACAAAATAACTGGCTTAAATAAAGAATGCGCGAATTAAAATTTATTTTACACAACTTTTTTTTTTTTTAATATAAACATTATAAATTTTAAAATTATTTATATAATCTGCTTTTATATTAAAAAATAGCAATTAATTGAATTTGTTTGCAAATATAAGAAAAATCGTATAAAATAAATTAATTCAGCAATTTGTTAATTAAATTTAATATTTTCATTATTATTTTAGTTAAAAAATTTTCAGTGAAGTTCTTTAGAGAGATAGATAAAGTTTGCTTTGGCTAAAATAGGTAAAAAATAAGAAAATGTTAAGTTTTTTTTTTTAAATAATAATTTTAAATATAATATAATATTGCAATAATCAGTCTCTAATATTTATTTGCGCATTCAGTCATTTAAATTTCAGAATATTTTAAACTTAGAACCCGTTAACAAAATAAATTACGTTTATTATTAATTTTCAGATACTTTTCCATTTCTGGAATTAAAAAAAAAAATTAAAGGTAGAGCAAATTAAATTTAGTAATCAACAAAGTGAGAAGGTGAGTTATGTTTCGGAAATATCGCCAGAAATTTATTACAAATATTAAAGGAATATAAAGAGAACTAGTTTTATTTTTAATAGAAATATAAATAATAAAAAGAATATTTTAAAATCACCAATATATTATTAAGAAAATTAAATGATTTTATCTACATATAGAGATTTTCAATAAATAAGTAAAAAAAAAAAAAAAATATTAGAGATCTTAACTTCGACATTTAAAATAAAAATGAATAAAATAAAAAAAAAAAACTGTATCCTATATTTTCTTTTTTAAGATTTTGTAAGCAGAAAAAAAAAACATTTTTGTAATTTAATTAAGAATTCTATAACTAAAATTAAAATTTAAAAATCAAAGATCAAATTCTCAAATGAAAAACATTTAGAAAATTTATTTAAATATCAATCAAATAAAATTGAAGTAAATCATAAGAGAATAAAATAAATAATATACATACATATATCAAACGACAATCACAAACATTACTGGATTCTTTTAAGTGTTGAAGAATAATCCTCAAGATTCAAAATAGAAACAAAAAAAAAAAAAAACATAAAAATAAATAAAATTGTAAAGCATTGAGTAATTCAAAAATTGTTATGGTTATTGTACCAAGTTAATTCATATTAAATATAAATTTGTTCAATTATAAACCTCTTTTATTATTTTTCTAAACATTATGCATGCTAAAATTTATTTTCCAGCAATCAGACAATTGAATTGAATTGAAGCTACCTAAGTTGAATTTAAAATTGAAAGTATAAAATTTTTGTATGGAATAGATACATTAATAAAATAGACGAAATATTTTCTTCTTCAAATTTTTGGTTGAATATTTGTTATTGTTGTTTATGGAGGTGGTGGTGGTGATGAGGTGATACTGATGTAAAGTAAATTTAATTGAAAAGTATTTTTGAAAACCTTGAAAACCTCATAATAAACATTTGTCATAATAAACAGACTTTAAAAGATTTTTATTATTTTTTAACAAAGTTTAACCAACAATGGCAGCATTTTGTAATTTTTCGAAAACGGTAAGTCAGTTGGTTGTTAAATATATTTTGACATAAATGTCATAATAATAAACTGTCATTCAATATGCAAAGTTTCTCAAACGATTTTAAAATTGAAATGAAAGCGACCGTCAGTAGTTCATAATTTTTTGATTTGTGTTTGACTTGCTTTGGTTTTTGCACAGTGGAAGAGAAGAGTGTGTGTTAAGTCATATTTTATTATTTTATTTTTTATTTAGTTGAATTATTAAAGTCGATTAGTGTGAACGGAAAATGGCTGAAAAAGGGTCTTTATTAGCGAAATCTGTGCAAAAACATGCAGGACGTGCAAAAGAAAAGGTAAGTTAATTAAAATTTCTTGAAGAATTTATAATGTCAATCGGGATACGTATGTTCTTTGATTGAGCTAGACATTAGAAGAGATGTAATTTCTCAAGTGGGCGGATAAAAATAGAACAGCAGCCGAGCCAGCTATGCTATATAGCTTTCTCCAAAAAGGTATTTTGTTGTTTATGTATTGGATATAAATCCATATGTGAATATTTTTATGAATATGATAGCATGAATTTTAAAAGATATGATTTCCGAAAATGGAAAAAAAAAAAATTTAAATATTAGCTGTTAAAAGAAACAAAAAAAAAATATTTTTAATTCATTAACGTTGATAAAAAGTTATAAATATAAATTAAATAGTCGAAAAATATTTTAAAAAAGTGTTGTGATTCTTTGGAAAAATTTCGCTTTTCATTTTATGTGTTGTAATTGTATTTGTAGAAATAAACTTGTTGCTGATCATTTTAAGATGACAAAATCTTTTCAATAGATTTAAATAACAATAAATTTTTTATTATTTTTTTTTTTTTTTTTTTGATTCCTCAGATCATTATTTATCTTACCTACATATATAATTATATTCAAATATGTACATATATTTATTTCGTCTTGTGACTATTAACTCTATTAGAATTCTATATTATATGATTTTTGATTACGGGTTTGAATAGAAGATGATCATCAGAAGTAGGTAAATAGGTTCATATTTTTTTATATATATTAGGGCTAAAAAAATTTCTATAAATAACTTTCTATATATTATTTGGAATTAAATATTTATTGGGCATTTTCCATATAAAATTCATAATTTTTAATGAAATTAATAGTTATGCACCTGTTGTAATGTTGGGTTACATAAACAATAAGACTTAAAATAAGCGGTTACTGTTAATATTAAAGTACTTAATTAATTTTAGCTTAAATTCATATTTGAATGTATTTTTCATTTTTATATTTGGTTTTCGAATAGAAAAGAAAACTTGTTAAGTTAGTCAAGCTTTTCGCTAATTAATTTTTTTCTTTTAATAAAAGCAATATTTTTAGATTTTTATTATTTTTTCTTTCTTTTTTTATCAACCTGTCTGTAATAATATGTTCACAATTTTAATTTACATAGGCATAAAAAAAAGAGTATAATGTTTTTATTATATTATTGTTTATTCTAATTTACTGAATTTACTTAAGATAGTTGAGATAGTTAAATATTCTGAAATTTTAATAAGCTCTTAAAAGTTTGTGTATAAGATTAAATTTAGGTTTTATTTAAAACCAGTAAAATTTATTTTTTCTATATTTTGATTTACTAACAAGTAATGAAAAAAAAAAAACTTTTGTTTTTGTACACCTTTTACATTTACTATTTATAGTAAATATAAAGTATATAAACTGAAAGTGGGTGCAACTTATCGAAGTAATCTGTTTCTAGTATTCTTAAAGACTATGCAGCCTTGTAAGTAAGTTTAAGAAGTAGGTTTTGAGAAAAAATAAATCGTGCTTCAATAATTGAATAATTATTAACTTCAACTTATATTGATATTTTTTATTAAAAATATTTGATTAATTTGAAAATATTTTTTCTCTATATAAATTATTTTTAGTCTCAACATTTTCAATTCAATTCAATTGGAAAATCCGGCTAGAAATTAACATTATAGATATTTTCACTATTACAAAAATAATACTTAGGTAATTGCTACCTGGTACTACGTTAAATAATTTTCGTTGATAATTATAATTTTTTTCAAAATTCTATCAATATTTATATTAAAATGGGGAATTTTATCTCATTGATTAAAATTGTTGTTTATAAAAAAAAAAAAAAAAAAAAATCAATGATTTTGTTTGTAAATTAGGAATTAGACACATTAAGATAATAGTAAATATAATATAAACAAAATAATCGAAATGTAGTAAATTACATTTCATTCATTATATTTTGTATAGATTAAAGAGTAATACTATTTATTTAACACAATTAGATATAAGTAATATTCTAATATGTAGGTGCATACCTACATGAATTTAATAATAGTACTTAATACAAATTTTAATATAATTTAACTGAATTGAATTAAATTTTAAAAACCACAATAAAATATAATAAGTTTTAAATGATTCAACCAATTATAATTATATATTTTTTTTATTCCATTAAATATTTATAATTTTCTGTACAACAAATGCTTTTTATACAATGAATGATATGAAAAAAAAATTCATTTTTTTTTTATTTAATAATTATATATATTATTTAATTTGATAGATAATAAGGTAAAATCGCTGTTTTGAATGATGTTAAGTAAATTTTTTTTATTATTTGGGTATGAGAGATAACAATTACTTAAGAAATACTTAAAAATAAAGTAGTTCAGATAATTTAGAGATAAACAACGTAAACAATTATTTTCAAGTTTTAATAATGAAATTTAGAGAACTTGATTGTTTATTATTGCAGAAAATTTCATTGATTAATATTTCCGATTTGAATATAAATTTTAATATTTCAATTAAATAGATTAGATTAAGATAAGATTTTTTAATTGAGGTTCCATAGTCCCATTATCACTATTGTAAGATCTCTATATCGATCTTTGTTATGGTATGCCTTTCAATGAGTCTTTCAATAATATGAAAATAATAAATTAATTAATAATTTGAAATATTATTTTTTTTTGTTGCTAAAGTTAAAAAATAATAATTAAAAAAATTGTTTGCTTAACATTCTTATTAGCTCATGATATATGAATGTATATGAATACATAAATAGAAATATAGTTAGATGCATAATTTAAATAGGTATCTATACCTACCTACATAACATAACAGTTTGAATTTCCACACAAATTGAAAATGATTTTCTCTTAGCATCTCATATTTAATTTTTTACTGATTACATTATTAAATTATTATAGGTGCTATTTGCAATTAATTAGTATATAATTACGTCATAGAAAAATATAAAAATTAGGGCATAAAATAAGAAAATTTTTAATGTAAAATATTTAAATAAACAACAAAAAGAAAGCTTTTAATAAATTCTTTTATATTTGATTTATTTAGAAAGTCTTTTATTTACTAAAATGTCGAACCAAATTTAAATTTTTAAATCGTTGTATAAACAAAATATAATTGAACATCAAATAAAAGGTGTTATTTTTTTTACAATTGGCTAAAAATTTCTTTAATTTGGCGTTTGTTTTCTTCATTTATTAGAGTTGTTAGGAATACAAATTTGTAAAATTATTTATGTTAAATATACAAAAAAGGAACCTAGGTATACAAAAAAAAAATAATTCTTTAAATTCAGAAATAATCAATCGTTATAACAAATTTTATAATTTATTCATTTCTTTTCAATTAATCTATTATAATAGTTAAATAACTTAAATAACAGATGTTAAACCTTGAAAGCCGGCTTTTTTCTTTAATATTTTTATGGTAACTGTTTGACTGCGTTTTAAGCATTTGTATTTACCTAATTGAATTTAGATATGTATTTGAATTTAAAATACATATTACAAAATTCACTGAATCTTTCCTACACAAATCAATACAAAAAGAAAAATAAAAATAAAATACAAAAATTTCATATTTATTTGAGTAACAACAAGCCCTTCTTGCTAATGGTATTTTGAAAAAATAATGTACACAATTTCGTAAATAAATTTCATTTGATAGTAAGACACAATTTAGCTATGTATTTCTAATAAATTTAATGAGAAGATATTTTGAATAGAAGATTGAATGATTTTTAATAAATAAAATAAATTTTCCGCATCATAATACAAAATAATATTAGGAAATAAACAAAACAAGAAAAACAAAAACAAATTCCATTTTTCAATGTTAAAAATTTTGAAAAAATTAAAAAAAAAATTATTGTAAAATTTTAAAAGCTATCCAATATTGGTTCAAAACTGTTAAAAATGTTCATTTCGAAATAAAAAAGGAAAAACAATAATTATAAAAAGCAAATTGGTGTGGGTGCACGCATAAATTAAAACCTTCAAAAGTTTTGAAACAGATTTTTACTAGCTTTATAGCGACGTATAACAACTTATAAGCACATTTTTGGTGTAATAATAATTGTTGTTGGTAAAATATTTTATATATTGACAAGTCGTTACAAATATTGATGTATTTTGAATCATTTTATTCAAAATACATCAATATTTGTATATGAATGTATTAATGGCAAATTTATATTTATATTATAAGTTTTTATTTTACCATTAAATGTGTAAAAATTAAACTGTTTATTCCGAAAATCTGAGTCATTTATTTTAAATAAAAAAAAAAGAAAAATATTAAATTATGGTAAATGAAGTAGTTGCAAAAGTTCATAAAGTTAGTAACTTGAATATACATTTATGGTAATTTTAAGAAATAAGTTGATTTTTTAAGATACCACCGTATATTAAGTATAGTAATACTCTGTTGTATTTCCTTATTTACTCTTAAACAAATAGATATAAGTAGGTATATAAAAATATTAATACAATATATACCTACTATAGATAATTAATTACATTACAAATAGAAAAATTATTGAAATTAAATAAAAAATTTTTAAATCTATGAAATTTCTAATAATTAGAGATGAAGTTGTAATAAAAAAGAAAATCGTAATTTCTAAAAACGCTAATGTCAAATTTAATTAACATATTATTAAGTACTTTTACTTGTTGATTAATTTTGAAAATATTAATTTTTGTTTTAAAAAAATGTTTACGGAAATATCTGTTTTAAAAATACATACATACAAAATTCATCATTATTTTGTCTAAATATCTTTTTAGATTTGATTAATTTGTTTTTATTAATTAACAGAATTAATAAAGATTTGTTCATAAGTTATTTATAAATAAAACAAAAAAAAAAACTATTTTAATTTTTCTCATTTTTTAATTACACACATAATATGATTTTGAAAATAATTTGTTAAAATAACATTTATTTATGAATCTAAGCTTTTAAGATTATTAAAAATTTAGAAATGTTTTAACGATTACATAATAATTAATGGAGATTTATATGTATTAAAATTCCATATGGTATCGAGCAAATAATATTGATGTTGCATATTATTTAAAAACGATGATCTAAATTAAGTAATTGATTATTTGTACATATGTATGTAGAATAGGTACTTAAGTAGGTATGATCGATAATCAAATGCAAACGATATTAATTATATATTATGAACGAGACTAATTAAGGTTTCTGAATTAATTTTAATAAATATTTTTTAATAAATCAAATTAAAGTGAACTTAAAGAATAAAAAATAAATATGAATCTTTTAAAATAATGCAAATTTTGATTTTGTAGTTAAATAAAAATGAAATTTCCGGGAAATATTTTCTTAAATTATTTATTATTATAATATATTGCTTCAATTTAATGAAATTATATTTTTTTTTAGATATATGTACATACATATATATTTTTTTAATTGTATGTATGATTTTCGTCACTTTTGTATGTTCCTAAAAGCTTTATTGAATTTTTCAGAATGAAAATATAATATAAATTTAAAGAAAAATTATTTTTATAAAAATAGAATTTTCGACATGAATAAAATTTTCTCTTGAAAATGTAATTTCCGCGCGAAAAAGAGGTTGATGCTCTATATATTTCGTAGACGACATCAAAATATAAAAAAATCTTAACATACTTTGAATAGAAATTAGAAACAAAGTTAAATAAAATTTTATTTTTCTTTACAAGTTCGATAAAATCAAATGTTTAAAAACCCCAAAAATTTAAATTGAAAAAAAAAATAAATAAATAAAATAAATAAAGCTTCAAGTTTTAATGTTGTGTTCCAATGATAAAGAATTTTTTGAATTCAATAAGAACAAGAATATAATATGTAGATATATAAATAAATTATTGCAAATGAATATAATCATATTATGAAAACAAGATGCATATAGATATAATATGGTACATATATGCATTAATCTAAAAGGTATTATTTGCTTTCGTTTTAACTTAATGCTAAATTGTTGTATAAGTAAAAAAAAATATCAAATGGATACATGCTTATTATTATTTTTTTTTTTTTTTTTTACTAAATTTTACATATACATACCTACTAGAAATCAAGATTTTAAATTGAATTTGTTAAAATTTTTCGTTGAAAAATAAAAAGATAATTTATAAATGTGTTTTTCTATGCAAAATTGATGTTTATTGTATGAATATGCGAGAAAATCATAAACTTTTAAAATAAGATCTTCCCGGTTAATATTTTTATTTTTTTTTATATCCAAATAATTGTATATTATTACTCAAGTGGGATACAATTGCAAATATTTGATTTATATACAATGGAATATTATATACATACATTTTTTTCATCTCTAGATAGAAAATGTGTATTTTAAACATATTCAAGAAGCTAAAACTTGTCGCTAAGAAACTATGTTGCTAGTAAAGTAAATCAGAATTTTGGATCAGTTTTTTTTTTAATATAGGAATTGTTGTACATATTATTATACTAATCGAACAGAATATAAGAAATAAAATGAAAAATATTTTATTTTTAGAGTTATAAGAGAAGAAAAAAAACATAATATAACAAAAAGAAATGTCAAGGAAACTATTTTTAAAAGCAAAAAAAAAAAAATTAAAAATATAAAATATAAAACAAACGAAAACCATTTTAAATACTATAACTGTGATTATAGTTTAATGTCCCTGTTTTAAGATCAATAATTTGTAGATCAAGTTCTTATTTTTTTTAAAACATATTTACATATTATAGGTACATACATACTACATACATACAAAAAAAACTTTTCCAAATGTAGGTATTAAAAATTAATTTTTCTTTTTACTTTTCAGATACTTCAAAATTTGGGAAAAGTTGATAGAACCGCCGATGAAATATTTGATGAGCATATAAATAATTTTAATCGACAATATAATAATGCTAATAAATTACAGAAAGAATTCAATAATTATATAAGATGTGTGAGAGGTAATCAATTATAATAAGAATGATTTATTTTGAATCATTAAAAACGTTCGTTATTTTATTTAATTAAATTTTCTTAAGATTTCAATAAGTTCTAACATACTTACGTACATATTATGTATCTTAATAAATTAAAAACAATATAAAACTTGGCATAAAATTATTTTCAAAAACTTATTTCGAAATTATTATCTTAAATAGTTATAATTAATTTTAATAAAATTTCATAGCTGTTCAGTCAGCGTCAAAAACACTAATGGATGCAATATGTGAAGTATATGAGCCACAATGGAGTGGTTATGATTCAGTTTTGTCTCAAGCACAAGCTACAGATGCTTTATGGCAAGAATTTTCCCATAAACTTGGAGATCAAGTTCTGGTTCCACTCAATACTTATTCAGGACAATTCCCTGAAATGAAGGTTTGTTTGATTTAATGACATATATTGTTTGTAATTAATTTTAATTATATGAATTATTTTATTTTTTCTTTGTAGAAAAAAGTTGAAAAAAGAAACCGAAAATTAATTGATTATGATAGTCAAAGACATTCTTTCCAAAATTTACAAGCTAATGCCTCAAAACGTAAAGATGATGTTAAGGTAGAAAACAAAAACGTACTCTATTTTGAATATAATATTTGAAATGGCTAACTAATATATATTTTTTTAATAATTTTTAGTTAACCAAAGGTAGGGAACAATTAGAAGAAGCACGTCGTATTTACGAAATATTAAACACAGAATTGCATGACGAACTGCCCGCTCTATTCGATTCAAGAATTTTATTTTTGGTAACAAATTTGCAAACTTTATTTGCTTCAGAACAAGTTTTTCACAGTGAAACATCTAAGGTAAATAAATAATATTCTCTTATAATTTGTATGGTCATATTTTTTATAACATTTTTTTAAAAAATATGTTTAGATATATGCGGAATTAGAAGCTATTGTTGATAAATTGGCAACAGACTCGCAAAGGGGATCATACACATTAAAGAAAACAGAAAGTAAGTTTACACAAATTCAAAATTGAAAATAGTTATAAATTAGTTTAATAATTAGCACCAAATTATAATAATTTTTCAGATAATGCCATGAAAATTATGCCAGATTCTGTAAAAAATACACAAAATGTTAATTATTCTAATCAAACAAATAATGCCAGTATCCGTAAGTATTTTATTTTTATTTTTATTATTGTAGCCTAACCATTTTTAGTTTAACAAAATAAGAAACAAAATCTTATCGTACTTTTATTAAGAGAAAATATTTTGTACAATTCCATAATAAAAAATTATCAACGTTCTTTAAAAATATTTGAATTAAAAGTAAATAAATGTTTAAAAATGAACTGGATTATCTCGTAAAGTAAAAAAAAAAATTGTTTTGAAAAATTGAATATTTTTTTTCGAAATTTACTTCTTAAGAGCTAGTTTTTGATCCTAATTAAATACCATATTAGTTTATAAAAAACTTTAGTATTTTTAAATAATAATTGCATGCCAAGAATTTGCATATCAATAAAAGTTTATTATCTAACAAAGAAGCAATTTATTTAACAAAATATTAATTTTACATATTTTTCTTAAATTCTATATTCTTTCATGATATTATTTATAAATTTTGTGGTCGAGTATAATAAGCTTTATTAATACGTTGATACTTATACAGCAAATTTACAATCGATTTTTTAAATTTCGTTAAAAATAAACTATTAATATTGTTAAAGATCTTTAAAATTTTGCATTTATTTAATGTATTTTCGATAATTTTACTTAATTGGAACGATTTTTATTTGAAACTACAAATTTTAAGTTTTTGAAGCTTGCATGTATTTATTGTTTTATTTTTATTTGGTTTTTTTTTGTTTTTGTTTTTGTTTTTGTGTAACACATATTAACAGCAAGTCCAACAACATCTAATACCCCTTCTAAAGTTGAAACTCCTTCAACAACAAACAATAATGAATCAATAAAAGATACTGAAACAGAAATTAATAATAAATTAGACCAAGAAAATGATATTGATAACGAGCCATCATATCAAAACACAACAACAACATCGCCATCAGGAAGTTCAACGTTAACAAATCATTTATCGAATAATGTTAGTTCAGGAGGAGGAAGTGGTGGAAAACCACAACCGCAAATTCCAGTCTCGAATAATATTGATACCAAGTTAACAAATTCAGATAATCTGGAAAATAACAAAAATGGACATCTTAATGGCAACGTGGAACAGAGTCTAGTAAAATCAAATTCAATAGGTAAATTAAATAGTAAAAAAGAAAAAAAAAATATTTCAAAATTAGATGAAATAATAAAAAATCATTCATAGAAAGAAATCCTTTCATCACTTTTAAAATATTTTTATTATTTTTTGTCAGTGTCAAGTGTGCGCTTTTTGGTGCAATTTTTTTTTGATTTTCTTTTTTTCAATTTTTTTACATGATGATTAACTATTAACTACTATTTTAAATTTAAAAATTACTAACTATAAAATTATAAAAAAAAATATTTGGCATTATTTTATGCACCAGTTATATAATGATTAATATTGATAATGTTAAAAAAAAGCAAATTTATGACTTATTAAAAATACTTGACTCAAAAACGTGTAAATTTAATGCATAATGTGAGAATTGTTTTATATTATCAGAATGTAATAAAATATTTTTATTAGACATATTAATATCAAATGATATCCGCAACTCAAATATCCGCAAATACTAATTGTTTTTGTTATATATGTAGTCATCAACTGGTATTTTTTTTAGCTATCCTGTTCTGTTTCTGGAAAGTAAAAATTTAACTGGAATGTAAAAAATTGTAAAAAAAATTATAAATATAAAATTATTATTCCGCGAATTTGTATATTTTATACAAATATAAATTTATTAAAAGATTATGGTTTTTTTTTTAGACCTATTTATTTTAAATTATATGATGCAATCAAATTGAAAGCAAAAGTTAGATTTCTGTGGTATGCTATTAATAGAAGCATAATTTTTTTAGATTTGCAATTAATAAGAAAATTATATTTTCTAATTTGTCTCCAGATCATTTCCACATTTTAATTATTATACGAAGACATTGCCAAATTTTTTATTACAAACGTTTTTAAGTTTGCTTTTTTCCATAATTTGATGTAAAATAATTTAATATTATTTTTTATTAAAATTATATCAAAAATATTAATATATTTCAAGGCGCTACAACAAATGATCTTCCACCTGGTGTAATGTATCGTGTTAAAGCTACTTATGGCTATCAAAAAGAAGATGGAGATGAACTTAGTTTTGAAGTTGGCGATGTAATTCGAGTTATAGAATATGACGATCCAGAAGATCAGGTTTGTTCAATTAAATATTTAATGTTTCATAATTTATTTTTTTTTAATTTTTAATTAATAGGAAGAGGGCTGGTTGATGGGGGAAAAAGAATCAACAGGAGAGAAGGGATTGTTCCCAGCTAATTTTACCCGCCAAATATAAAACATAATATATTAAAAATTAAATTTTTTAACAAAAAATTAATTTAAAAAAATAACTATTTGAAATCTATATCAAAACAAACAGTCCCGTGTTATATTTAAACGTTGGTTATATAGATATATATATGTATATGAAATCAAACAAATTAAATAATTCAATTGAGAAGAAAATCTAACAGAACATAATAATGTGGCCAAAAAAATTTTGCTCTATATATAAGCAAATATATATGTATATATATTTACATATTATATAACACAACAGTCTGCAAAATTTACAATTTTTGATATTTTTTACATAAGGAAAAGAAAATAAAAATGTATATGTATATATATTATGTATATATATATATATAGGTGTTGTTTCTGGATCTAAAAAGTTGAACGTTATCAATTTATAATTGACTTATATGATGGAAATTATTCAAAGCAATAAATAATATGAAATTCAATATGTATTTAGAAATTAAAAAACAATTATTGTGACGGAAGACAATCGAATATTATAATTCTAAATTGGAATATTTAAATTTTTTATGCATACACTTATTTTCTGATATGATAAAATCTTAAAATGTTCTCATTAAAATAAAGAATCTCTATTACTAATAATAAAAAGTTAATTCAATTCATGATTTGAATATTAAAAACAATGATACAATAATATGTAATCCTAAATTACTGTATACAAATTTTCAAAAATTATGTCTATGACATTTTCTAATGATAATCTTTAAAAAGTCATTTTTAGACTGGAATTCGCCTAAAAAAAATAAAAAATTGCTTTGTTTGCATTATATATTTTCTTTTCTGTAAAAATATATTAAACTTTTGAGATATTTGGTAGACAACAAGCTTAATCAGCAATTTATATTCTATATTCATCAAATATTATATGTTATATATATATATATATATATATGTATTAAAAATATATTAATTTTAAATGACGATTCGACATTTTTGGAGACAGAATACAACTTTACAATTGATTGCTATTGCGCAAAATATTATTTTTGTATTTAAAATATTGTATTTATATATTGTTTGTTTTTTTTTCGTTAACTAATTTTACTAAATGATTTTATAACGATTTTAATATACAAAAAAAAAAAAAATGAAATGTAAAATTCAAAATAAATTACTATTTATTATAATATTAAGACTTAAATTAACAAAACAAAAGTAAAACCAATAATCAAGCATTTCAAACTAAATGAAAACGTGAGAAAGAGAGAGAGAGAAAGGAAAAAATCAAGTTAAAAGATTCAAAAAATATGTTCTAATTTTCAGTTAAGTCCTTTTCAATCAATCATATTAGAAAGTTTTAATTTTATAATGTTTTTTTAAATTAATTTTCACTATGAATGAGCATAATAGAAGATACATTGATAAAAAGTTAAGTGGATTCGGATTCGGATTATCTCAGTGTTTCGTTAAAAAGATTTTTCATTAAAATTATTTGTAAAATTTAATTGAAAATGGTACATCTTTCTGATTTGTAATTGAAAAGACTCAATTGAAACTGACATAAAATAAAATAAGACTTGCTCAAAAAATAAATAATTATAATTGATATTCTTACATTTACTTTACTTTTTTTTATTAATATAAAATAATAATACATTTTTTTAAAAAAAAAACTTTTAAAATATAGACTGAACAAGAAAAGCCGTGAAATAAACGAATAGTGTTGGTGTACAAATAAAACAGGAAGAACAATTATCAAAAATTTGTTAGGTTATATTTTGCTCAAATATTTTGAAAAATTAAAAATTTTTAATATCACGGTTTTAGAAATTTATTACACCAATTTTAAAAAAAATTTTTAAATTATTTAAATACATACATATAATTTAAATTGAATGTTATGTCTGATTTATAGTTTTGTAGGTAGGAAGTAAAATGATATCTTGAAATTATTTGTTTGTAAAACGGTAAAACTAATTATTATATTTAGTAACAATTTGTATGGAATTTCATTTACTTTTTTGTTATAAAATTATTTTAATAAAATTAGAAATGAAATAAAATATTTATTTTTAAAGAGATTTTTAAGATTTTTACTTAATATAAAACTATAAATCAGTCATAAAATGGAATTTCACAATCGATATTTTTACAATTATTCAAATATTATCTTGTTATAAAAAAAGTAAATATAATATAAAGAATAATTATATTTTCTTAAATAAGAATTAATAATATTTGGTAAATAAAAATTTAAATTCAATATAAAAGACCTACTAAAACAATTGTTTTTTTTTTCTTTTTATTGTTTCATTTTATGTACACTGAATTTATTTATGCAGATTTTTTTTTTAAAAATTAAGAAAAAAAAACATTAAGAAATCGTTATAATTTCAGTAGTTTTATAAGTTTGTATTTTTTATTATTATAAAAATAAAAAATATACATGTTTATATATTATATATACATTTGTTACATTTTTTTTAATTTCACTTAACATAACTCAAAACTAAATTCTTAAAACTATTTTCTATAACTTTGTTTAAATACTGGAACATTTTTCCATTCATATTTTATATAGATACATACAAACATACAATATATACTAAATGAAGAATTCTTTCATTGTTTTTACAAATACATATTGTTTTATATTGTTTTACAATATTTAGTTGAATTATTAGTTTTTTGTTTTAAATTCAAAAGTAGCTAAATTAAAAAAAAATAATAATGATACATTTTTTTTCATTTTATTTAATTTTTATTTTTTCAGGTTTAAAAATATTATTTTATAAGGGTTTAGAAGGTGTTTTCGAGAAAAGATAATAGTTTTTTGTTTTAAATTTTTCTGTTTTTATTTTTCCCAAATTTGAATTTTTTAAATAACCTAACCTTATTTTAGTGCAATGCCATTTTATGCAATATATTTATTAAAAATCATAGATTTCGAGACATAGGTATAGTTATAATTTACGGTGGTGTTGTAATTAAAATTAGATTAAAATTAGATTTTCAAATTACTGATTAGATTAAAAATGTACTGAGAAACGGAATAAATTTGTGAGAAATTGTATTTTTTAATTTTTCAGATAATTAAAATTTAGTTTTTTAAAAAAAACACAAGCGCTGTAGTCGAAATAAATATTAATTGGCATTAATAACAAAGAATAAAAGCAAATACAAGAACCACAATCAGAGCTAGAAACAAATAGGAATGAAACATTATTAAATGTCTAATATAAAATTGACAAGTTTTAATTCTACTACTCCCACTTGACTTATGTTTTTGTTTTATTTTTAAAATATTTAATGCAATTTTATAATTATGTCGGAAAATGAAGATATTTCAAAAGAAAATGAAACAAATTCAGATAGCCGTCTTCAAGACGAAGAAATTACCAGAAGTAAGTTTAATGTGTAAAGTTTTTACAGATATGTAATTTAAAAAATATGCCTAATTTTGAGTAATTTCAAGTTCAACTTCCACACAAAATAAGATTTAATAAGGAAAAAATATAGCTATGTAGAAAAATAAAAAGAATTGAATATTTATTATTTTTATGAAATTACTATATAGTACCATTTTATTTTTTATTACAGTTCAGCAAAATGAAGGTACTAGAGATGAAAAAGATTTAGAAGAATCCGAAGATGGAAGTAAGAATAATAAAAATAAATGTGTAAAAGAAATTGGAAGCATACAAAATTTTTCCGATTTGATTAAAGATGGTAGTTTTATTGTTCTTTCGGAATGTGGAGGTTTGTAAAAAAAACTATTTTTATTATTGTTGATTTCAGTAACATTTTAATTTATTATAGAAGATGGACAACAAAGTCAAGAGACTGTGGAAGATGATGAGGACTTAGGATTTACCATAGATATAAATCCTGTTCAGGAAAAAAAATCTTCAAGTAATGTTCCGCTGTTCAAAAGATCTTCCAAAACTGTTCTCAAAGAAGAAGATAAAAAACAGAAGATTTTAGATGAAGCTAATTCAAATAAAATCGTAAGAAATCTCTGTTTTAATTGTGACGGGGAACATCCATTAAGAGATTGTGATTTACCACGGGATACAAAGAGAATTAATAAAGCTAGAAAACTTAGAAATTCAAGGACAGAGAGATATCATGTTGATGTTGAACAACGTTTTGCACACATTAAACCAGGAAATATTAGTGAGAAATTAATCAATGCATTAGGACTACGACATAATGAAATACCGCCAATGTTTTACAAAATGAGACTTTTAAAATATCCACCAGCTTGGTTAGAAGAAGCCAAAGTCGCTCATTCTGGAATAACTTTGTTCGGTTCAAAGGTAAAAATAGTAGAAAGCTTGGGTAATTTGTGTAAACGTAGAAGTAGTCTTATTAAACATATATAAGTCTACAGAATAACATCAAAAATCAGATGGTTAGGGTATTTTAAACATAGGCTTTTTACGTGAATTGTCCAAATTCACTAAAAATAAATTTAAATTCAAATTTATGGAATTAAAACGAATTTTCTTTATTTCTTAATTAATCTCAAACAAAGATAAAGGAAATAAGTTGTTTATGAAATATCGATATTTGCAAAATAAAAATAAATGATTAGTGAAAGGAAATTCTACTTTTATTCCATAAATTAAATTTATCACTAAAAACAAATCTGATTATAATATTTAAATTCAAATTCTTAAAAATATGAATTTTAGGGATGTACTGTGCTGGGAAGTGATGATGATGAAGGTGAATTAAACGAATCAAAACTGAGATACGATTTATCAAAAATTATTAGTTTTCCTGGTTTTAATGCGGATCCAGGAAATGGATATTATGATGTAATTTCAACTTAAATAATAATGCTATTAAAAATTAAATTAAAATAATTATATATATTTTTTAAGGATTTCAAATATCAGGGAGTACCACAATTTTCATTAATAGATAGTAAAGAATCATTTATTCAATCATTTAAATATAATGCGGCTAAACAAGGTTATAGAAGAAAAAGATTAAAAATTGATGTGGATGGTCATGAAGATTTTATTAGAAATGAAGAGATGAATACGACTGATATGGATGTTGATGAAGATGAAACAAAAAAAATAAATCAAAATTTGTACTTTCCATTATTTTTATTGAATCAGCCACCTCCGCCTGCAGAAAAACCACCAACACTTCCTCCTCCACCACCCGAAGATGATGAGGAAGGCGAATTAAAAGATGAAACTGGTGATTTATTAAAAGACAATTTTGAAGAGACTAGATTGAATACAGATGGTTTTCAAGAATTATCTTTAGATGATTTAAAAAATAAACAAGCAGAACTTTTAAAACTATTAAACAATAATGAAGAAAAATTAGATAATTCAAATTTAGAAAGTGAAGTTGTAAAATCTTCATCAGAAAATTTAAACGAAATTTGCATAAAGGAAACGAAGTCAACTGATACTCTAAAAGAGAAAAATTTATCTGATTCAACGGAAATCATAACAGAATTTAAAGACGAAATTCAAATAAATGAAAATAAAAGTAATTTAATTGGTTCAATAATTGGAACACCACTTTTAAAATTTTCTCCGTATGATGATTTACCTGCTGGTCATTTATTTCAAGAAGGTGTTAGCGATGTAATCAATTTTGAAAATTTACCCGATTCTACAGGAAAATATGACCAAATGAAAAAATTATTATACAAAGTGCGAAAGAAAATAGTTGAAATAAATGAAAGAGTGGACGATTAACAACATATCACTTGTATTATACATAAATTTATTTGCAAAACGTTGAAATAAATAAAAAAATTTTTATATATAACTATTTAAAGACCAAAATTATTTTTCTTTTCTTTTTCATCTTTATAAGAATCTGTTATCTATCTATCTATGTATATCGGAACAAAACTTTCACTATAAAGTATTTTTAACTGAATATGAACTATAAGAAAATTATGCAATGAAAATATTGCAACCAACATATGTAATGAAACGAGCAAATCATTTTTTAATTATTTTTTAATAACTTAGGTAGAATCACAGTAACTTAGGTAGAATCACAGTAACTTAGGTAGAATCACATTTTCCTTCTTAATTAAGTACGGTAGAGCAGTTTTACACTGCAATACATATTTACAATATTTGTATCAAATTACTACATTTATGCATCAAATTACTGGCTTTCTACTCATTAAATATAGAAAATTACTGCTATAGCTATTGTCAGGAACTAAGCCTTCTTAAATAGAATAGTTTCATTTTTTACTTAATTTGTTACCAGATTATACTCTCAATTATTTTTTGTCATTTATTTTATCCCAATGACAAAGAGTATTGGACTAAGTCGAAAAACTATAAAGCATTTTTTGATTCATCGGGAATCGAACTTGAGATCTTTCGATTGAAAGGCAGGCGATCTACCTACCCAGCGTTAATTTGAAAAGAAAGTTGCTTGCCCCTAAAATTTGGCATATTTTCAACCGTTTAACTAAAGAAATATTAAGTTCTTTTAAGCCCAAGAACTTTATTAGTTTTAGTAGTTCGAAAATATTTTCAATAGAAACCTATCTTCTAAATTTATTTATTTATTGATAACAGTAAATAAAGATAAATTTGTAGACCAGGTTCTTTTCCCTTTCGAAATGTAGATATTTTCTTCTAAATCTATTTGAATATAATTTTGAATCAAATCCTTTTTAGCTTTTTTATGAGAGGAACCCTACATAATACATACTATTATGTTCTTAAGTAACTTGAGTCAACTAAACTACCTTATTGGTTGATTGGTCTATTTTTCTTTTATCTTTCATCTCTTCGATTTGCGTTTCTTCATGCAGAAACGGATGTTGTGATGTGTGAGTTGAGGGCATGATTTTAGTTTTAGCCGTATTGACTTTTAGGCTCGCACTTTTTTCAGTGTCATTCAGGGGTGGCAGCACGTAACTTGTTACAAACATGTTGTCACGCTATATTTGAAAAACGGTAGCATCAGGTAGCACGTAAAATTGTTTCGCCAATTTATTTTTGTTTCGCCACATTTAATTTTGTTTCGCTACTTTCGGCAGCACGTAACATTTGAAGCGTCCATTTTTACTGAGCGTCACAAATGAATTTTCAATTCCTGTATAAATAGTTAACGTGTGTTAAAAAAAAAAAAATTTGCAAAAATATTTCGTAAATTTTTTTTTGTTTCAATCCCAAAGTAGCGTTTCAAAGTACATGCTGCCAAAAAAATTTTGTGACGCTGGTGTTTTGTTACAAAAAAAAGTGTTTGTAACAAGTTACGTGCTGCCACCCCAGCTTTTGACACATATCATTTAAACTTCCTTTCGTACGTTCAATTACCTGGGCAGCGTCATGTCATCAAATGGAGGTGCCGATTTGGATATTGCAGCCCGCATAATTTTCATTTCTTTCTTCTATGCATGTTTTCTGGAATTCCTCATATGGTGTAGTGTTTTTCTATTTGATACGTTCCATTCTCCTGTCCTTGATATATCGATACAAACGTATTGGTTGTTATTTCTATAGATATGATATTAAGTCTGATCCTATCCTATGGATTTTGTAGTTATTGTTTTTGTATTATTTTTCTTCAATGCAGTCCAACCCACTATAGACTCTTACATGACCATTGGTCCTATTATACAAGTGTGTATCCAGTGAATTGGTCTTGGAGATAGACCCCATGCTTCTTCCCACTTACTTACAGAATCAGTATGTCCTTAATGCTTTTTTCTAAAATATCGTTCTTTTAAAAGTTCATTCCAATTTAGTTTGGAATCTAAAGTTATTCACAGGTATATTTAATATTCTGTTCGAAATTGAATTGTGTACCCTCTATTGTTTGGTAGCGTGAATCTTTTATGTACGTTATCATTGAGCCATTTTGGCGTTCAATCAGTTCTAGTCGCTTTAGTTTATTTTTTTCTCTTTTACATTTCTACCAATGCCTCTATATCTTCTAGCACAAATTCGGATTATACGTCGAAAAAAAAGAAACTTTACTTAATATTTATTTAATAAGAAACTAATAGGTAAGGTACCCAAAACTGAGATAAAAAAATATGTTAATATAAACAATAAATTTATTTATAAAAATGAATATTATTAATTTTGGTTGACCAAAGGAAAATATGGAGGATTTTTGTTTTTTTTTTTTTTAAAGAAAAATAATGAGAAAACAAAAAAAAAATCTTTCAATATACATAAGTTTCTTATTTTTTGTTATAGAATCCGAATTTGCATAAAAAAGTACATCTTCCCATTTGAAACTCTCGATTTCGACCAATTTCGGTGAATTTTGAGCTTAAAAAACCCTTCCCGGAAGTTGAAAATATTACCAATCGATAGAGCACCCTCGATTTAGATAATAATTTTTTATTTTAATTTTTAAAATAACGGCTCCTTCCCTTCGTAAAGAGCTGATACGCGTGCTCTGAAACATCCGGTATTATAGATTAAAAAGAAATATACGGTTAAATAATAATAAATAAAATTGCTCTCACTAGTCACCCACTGTATTTCAAATACCTTTTTTGTATATCAAACTGATCTTTTTAGGTTACATTAACGGTGTATATTAAAATAATATGTACATATCTTAAAATTATATAAAGGAAAAGGATATTATAATAAGTTAAAAAAGAAAATCAAATCAAAATCAACAAGGACTTGCGCAATCACTGTCACCATTCACCAATGTTTAAATGTCGATGAATTTGTCTGATTGGTATAAATTGAATGAAAATTATATAAAATTATTAGTTCAATTTTAAACGCTTATCTTGTCATAATGAAAAATTTGCGTTATTTCAAAAAAAATTTATAACTTAAATTTTTTTACTTAATTTTTGCGCCAATTAAAGTGCAAAAATTCAAAAAAAAAAAACGTTTTAAACATTTATATTTAATAAATTTTGTGACAAGAGTAATGCAGTGATTTTTCAACAAATTCGGCTGGTTAGGTATTCAAATTTATTTTTATTAATATTATTAATATCCATATAAAATTATATAAAATAAGAATTTCATAAAATTAAATAAAAATTTTGAACATTTATGAGTAGAAAATTTAAGATTTTTCCCCTATATATGTACATATTATCAGTTATCAAGAATTACAAATAATTTAATAAGTTTAAAAATAAATTTTGGGTGAAAAATAATCATAAATTATAAAAATTAAAATAATTGATTTAAAAATAAATATTTTGTTATTAAATTTTGTTTCGAAAGATATAAAATAACAGTATTAACTATAAAGTCTCATTTAATAGATTTTAACCTAACTTTTAAGTTTTTTTTTTCCTATTGACGGTAACTTAGGAAAACCTACCTTGTCAATGAGTAATATTTTTTACGCGTTTTTATTTATTTATCAATTTTTTTTATAACTAAATGCTAAAAACTATAACTATTACAGAGGACGAAGCATCCTTAAGTAACATAGCTCTATTTTATTATTAAAAGTTATTACCGAATTATCCTCTGAACTAATTTTGTTTTTATAAAATTTCGTTATTTTAAATCAATTAAGAATTCATATCCATTGCATATTTGAATTGGGGCTCTCTGATTGATAGATCATCAGATTACATATCTATTAATAATTAGGTATAGTGTGTTACCAGTCGAAATATTTTTTTTTTGTACTAAAAACAAATTGAAAAAAATATTTAAAAAAAAGTTATACACAAAAAGTAAAAGTTAGTGAAATTATTAAGCCAGCTCTGCCAGCTGTATTCAATAAAAAATAAAATTAATAATAATAAAAAAAATTAGTTTACTAATGAAACACTACTTTTTTCTTGTAATACTCTATGCTGTAGCGATCTAATAAGTGTACATATTAAAACTATAATAATTCAAGAATTTTTCAATTAACAACTAAACATTAAATAAATATGTCTATATATATATATATATATATATATATATATATATATATATATTTTTCTTATTGGACGAAGGGGAGCGAATTGTGACTTGATCTTTTCAGATCTATTGTGCTTCGTCAATTTGTTGAAAACTGTAGGTCTATTGTTCTTGACCGAACGCTATTATGCTCGATATTATATGCATAATATATATATTCTTTTTTGAAATATATATATATTATTTATGTAATTGTATTTAATTTACTTATATAATAAAAATAATTTTTTAATCTCCTGTCGTTATTTTATGTTCGTGGTTTTTAATAAGCACTGAATATATCAAAATTTTTTTACATCGTATAAAAGGTCTTCCTTTTTTTTCTCAAGATCTTTTTGTTTTTTAAATTATATTTTTTATTGAAATTTTTTTTTACCGTTATTTCTTCTATTGCATTAAAAAAATATTACAAAAAAAAAGAACAAACCAAAAAAAAAAAAATGAAAAATTATATAATGTAAAGGCTTTGCGCATATTCGAAATAAGGTAACAAATTCAAACAGTATAAATTGAACGAAAATTCAAAAAATTTATCAGTTTCAAATCTTGTGTCCTTTAATTATGTTTAAGAAATAGTAAGAAATAAAAAAACAAAAAGTAATGGTCATAAATTATAATTAAAAGTTAATGGTAGATCAATTTATTCAAATTATATTTATTAAAATTATTAATCAAACAGTTATATTTAATTTGTCTGAAATAAATATTAAGTGATTATTTAAGAATGATAATCAATTTATTTACAACGAAATTCTAATTTAAAAGAATAACTAAAATTGAAAAAAATTATTAATATTATTTTTTTTATGAGAAATAATTACGTATTAGTTCAATTTAATCTTATTTAATTTTAATTTAATTATTTTTAAAATTGCATATAAAAAAAATTTTTAATTTAAAAAATTAAAGGCAATTTTCGAATGAACTTACTTATATTTTAATTATATTAATTTAATTTGCCAAAAGATTTGAAAATTAATAATTAGTTAAAATTAGTAAAATTAAATATATAGGTTTAAATAAAGATTTAACGACTTTTTTCAATTAATGCTTGTCTAGGTTTTAATGCTTTATGTACTAACAGATTAATCCAAATTAAAAAATATATTTGTTTTATTAAAATTTTAAAATAAACTTTATTAATTTATATTAAAACTTATACATTTTTTTTACAAATATAATAATAAATAAATTTCATATAATTTGAAGTGAATTTAAGTTAACTACATATATAATGTGAACGCGGTTAATAAAAAAAAAATTAAAATTATATTTTATTATATTTAATACTCAAACATAATATCGGGACTTACTAATATTATCAAGTTTTGCAATTAAAAGTTGAATTTCCTTTAACAACTAATATATTTATTTTTTTTTAATTAGGCGCAAGCATTGATGAACGAAGTTAGTTGCTTCCAAAATATCAATATTTGTAAAATAAAAATTAATTCATCAATTTTAAAATAAATAAATAAAAATGAATTTATTAGTGAAAGGACTTTCGACTTTCTTTTAATTGCAAAATTTAATAAATCACTAAAATCAAATCTTATTATCAAAAATAATTATCAAGTTGCTTGATAATTTCTTAAATTATTAATTTTAGCAATTAAATTTGATTATTAACTTCAACAATATTAAAATTAAAAATTTTTTAATATCCTATCATACTGATTTATCAATTTTCAAATCCAAAATAATTAAAAAAAAAAAAATTAAACACAAGAATAAATTTTTTTCAAATAATTAGTGTGCATTTAATAAGAAAGTATATAAATATGTATATTAAATTTAAAAATAACTTAAAAATTACAAATTGATACTATTAATTAAAATTAATATAGTTTGGAAAATTTTTGATTTGTTCTATACGCCATTAAGTATGCTTTTAGAAATTAAAATAAAAAATTTAATCTTAGTTGCTAGATTTTAAAATAAACTTGAATACAAAATTATCTTCACATCCTAACCATGGTGATGTTAAATTATGAATCCTATTCTTCGGTTTTGATCAAATAATTGCAATATGACGCTGGATGGTGATACAAGAGTCATTTTTTTCAAAAAGTGTTTCATTTTTAGATAGCATTTAGCATAAATTTTGTGAAGTTGTAAAGAAAATAAAGAAATAATAAAAAATATATTTATTAATTTTCATGGGAGCTTACTCGTGTAGTAAAATTCTAAAATTAAAAATAAAAGCCGCCGGTTTCTTTTGTATTTAATAGTTTCTGTACTGTTATATCGTTATATTATATAAATATGTACTGATATTTTGACAATAATATGTTGTCTTCTTCAATGTATTTCCATAATTAAAACGAAATTAAATTTAATCAAGAATTATAAAAGTATGTACTATAAAACATTAGAGTTTAACAACATAATTAATTTGTATATATACGAGCAGTATACAACTATTTTCTAGACGAAAGTTTTACAAAATATTTGGAGCTATAATATCTGTTTCATCCTAGTCATGCAAATATATATTTAATGTCTATTTAAAGTCCATTGGATTGATGGTATGTAAATCAATATTGCCTATCGTGAACAATACCTTGACTATCTAAATATTTTATCAGTTTCAATTGTTTATTCAAATTTCCATCATTCTGGAGAGGATTGATAGCTATTAGGCCGAAGTTTACTTAATGCGATTTTATTTATTTTAACGTTGATAAAAACTCACTGTTGGTTCTTGCAGAAGTTGTACTTTGATGGCTCATATTTTTTTTTAAATATATTTAATTGTCAACAATATCAAAAATCTTATTATATAAATTTTTGAATGTAACTAGATTGTTAATAGATTAATCGAAAGGACCTCTTCTCCAATACCTTATTCTCAATAATCTGGTCCCTTCTTATATTATGTTACTCATTTTCAGAAAATTGGTTTCAGAAGAAACATTATTACAATAGATTTTTCTATTGTACTTGCAGACAAGTTATATGGTACACTGTCGTCTTATACTCTACCATTTGTTTATGTACTCTAATTATGAAAGAACTTAAATTGTAATTGTCATTAATTTAAGTTCAATTTCTCCTTTATGTTAAAAAGTTTTGAGTTTATTTGATTTTAAAATTTTATTAATTATATTTTTACATTAATTGGATTTAATTTTATTTTGTGTTTCTTTTTAATTTTTATTTATGTAGTGGTTTTTGTTAATATTTAATTTTTTTATTATTTGTTAAAAAAAATAAGGTTCAGTGGCTTAAAATAATCTTGATTCAAAGTCCAAAAATTAAGGTGGTTATGCTGAAGTTCGTCGGAATGTGAAATTCCGATTACATTCCGCATTTGGTATGCTGAAGTCCGTAAGTATTCCGCAGTCTGCAAATGTCATTATTTATCCGAAATTTTAAAATTTATGTATGCTGAAGTTCGTCGGAACGGAAAATAACTTGCAAATTGTACACCGGAATTTCCCATTCGGAAGTATTAGAATGGTTCGAAAATGAATTATAAAGCATATAATTTTTGTATTTAGAATGTTAGGAGAAGTAGAAAATATAATAATAGTTTTTTTTTTAAATTTTTTTTAAAAAATTTAAAGAACCAGCAATTTAATTTTCAATTGCCGTAACTGAAAGATTGCTGAGGCGTTCTTGTGTCATTGATGTTCTCAAGTAATTTTTTATTGTCTTAAGTTTCGCTCTCCAGATGCAACAGATTCAGGTATTGTTAGCAAAAGTCTTAAACTTGTAGCTAAATTTGGGAAAGAATTTGCCAAGTTGTTCTTATATAAATATTTTAATAAATCTTCGGGGTGCTTTCTATCTTTTATGATAATTTTCAATTCAAAAAGCAATTCTTCACAAAATTCTTCACCACTATCATATGATTCATCAGCATCTTTAAATTTATTATTAAGAGATCGAAACAACTTTTTTTTATCAAAATAAATATTATGTGTATCTACATTATTATTGTTTTTTTATATTTACAATTTGATTTATTTTTGCTTTTTTTTCTATTGCAAGTTGCAAGTGCATAATCAAAACTGAATTACTAAAATTGTTTCCGTTCAAAGTTGTGACTCATTATAAAATATTATTTGTTTGCTAAACTTTGACGCTAAACTTACGCAGCAAATGTTATGTTAACATGATTAACTTGATTCTTAATTATGCGATTAATTTTCAATGTTGGTAAAAATGATGTCGCTAAAATGATAGAGTAAATGACCCTTAGGGAATAAAAAATTTTGCACCTTACTACAAATATTCTGTTTATATGGTAATTAAAAGCGTTATAATACAAAAATAAAGGTATGATAAATTAGTAAGTAAATACGTATTTTTCTTAATTTTGAAATTAAAACTCTAATGAAGGAAAGAAATGCTAGAATTTATTTTGCTTCCGTCATTTAAGGCGAGTTAAAAAGCTAGTTTTTATATAAAATTTCAATTAACTAATTTTTTTTTTTTGCAAATTCATTAAACATTTTTTTAAATAATTTCCTTGTCGATTTAGCCGCCTTTGGCCGCCTGCATGCTGCACACGCAATGAACGCTAGCCAGGCACGGCTCTGATACTTATAAATTAAATATGCTGATATTAAGAAAAATTAATTTTATTTTGTCTAAACAAATAATATAATTAAAAATATGTATACAGGATGAACTATTTTAAGTGTAAAATCCAGTAAGAGATTTTTTTTTTGCAACTTGTTAGGAAAAAAAGTTGTTCTTTGCAATATTTTTTTACAAATTATATTTCTTTGTTCTAGATAGTACGTGCTTAGGCAGAAGTTACTTTAAATTTGACCTGGGCTACATGGAGTAAAATAAATTCGGTTTGGAATAATAATGTTTTCTCTACTACACTTCCGAATATGGCCAAGCTGGAGCAAATGCACTCTTTAGAACCTTGTTTTACTAAACTAAACTTTATTATAAAAAACTGAACTCAGTTTTTATTTTTCTTACTAAAACTCAGGAACCCAAAAATTTTTATTACTTATTTCAAAAGAGAGAAATAACAATCACAGAGTACAGAGAATACTTTAACTTTTTTTTTGTGTTGTTTGTTGGTTATGCCGTGAGTATTTCTTCCAGTTTTCATGGCGCAAATTAATGTTTTCTAAGATAAAGATGACAAATTTTCTTAAACCTTAATAATAATAAGAATTTATTCCATCAAAACCAAAAGCTAATTTATATTAAATATTTAAGACTTAACTTAAAAATTTATAAAAACAAAAATATGAAATATAGTAAAATAAAAATTTAAAACTAGCCTAGTTGATTAAATGAAAAAGTACACAAAACCTGGTACACTTTCATGATCAAATACATCTCTACCTCTCTCTTTTCTTTACAACTGTTACTACAATGTAGGTGGTGGTGGATACCAAATCATATAACTAGGGTTAACAGGATTCACTATTTGAATGTGAGAGTATAGTAAAATTGAGGTTTTTTTTTGTTATACATTTAATCCATAAAAAAAAATTACAAAAAATGGATCCTATTCTTTCTTATAACTAAATTTTAAATATTTAATTTTTTAATTATTTAGTTTCAACTCTCTTCTCGTCACATATACATACTTGAGTATTTATAAACATTTATGTTATAAGCTTGATTTAATATATATTTTGGAAAATTTGGTAAAAACCAAAATAATGTTAGATTAATAATAAAACTCATACTAAATTTAGGACCTAAACTAACCTAAATTGATTGGGAGTATATGTGTTCAAAAAATAAATAACGAATTAGCAGTGTTGTGCAACAATATGTTTTATGCTATATTACGCTGGTATTCTAATTATTTTAACGATTGATATAAATTATATATTTCGTTATTAGATTACCGTTAAAACAAGTAATTTTAAATTATCTTGTATGATTAATGAAAGTAAATATTGTAAGCCTTTTCCTCTGATTATTATTTCCTTTTAGAAAAGTAGATCTTTAAAATACACAAATGATTATTTATTATAGTATTTCAGATAATTAACGAGTAATTCAGATAATTAAAGTTTCGAAACAGTTAAAACCTACAATAAAAGCTTCAAACATCAATTTTGATGTTGTCAAAGTTAGCTAAACATTTACTCAGTCTTGTTTATGATGAAAATTGTTTTTTTTTTTTGTTTTTGTATCTTTTCTGTACAACTATCTTATAACTACTATTAACAATGACATTGAGTGCAATATTGAAGACAAGAATCCAGAGACTATTTGCTTTAATTCAATTTTGTATGGTGACTCAAGTAAATTTGGTTTTTAAATCCAGTGGTTGGAATTGAAGTGTTTCAGTCTATATATGCTCGAAGCATTGATTAGTTGAGGCTCAATTGAATTTGGGTCAATCTATATAGATGATAGGAATAATTTTCTACTTTCTTTTTCAAAGTATGTTTAACAGATGAAATATTTAAATCCAGTGAAATCCACAGGATTGATTGAAGATCTTAATACATTGAACTGGAATATTTAATTATTTCAATCTAGTAAATCCGACATTGTGAGGTAAAGATTCACCATAGCTTCGCCTCGTAACTCCAGATTATTTTTTGAAGTATTTTTATATGCCTCGCCCTCTTTTGTAAACTGGTGTGAGTTCCCTAAATGTTGCATCTATCCAAGTGCATACCTAAGCATTTTTTTTTGACTCAACTCAGTATAACAACTGTTACTGAACTCTGTTACTGAAAAGAGTAAACGTATTATCGAGAGGTGTGATAATGAAAAAATTAACGTGTTACTAACATAGTTACTTGTTACTTTTGTTTTGAAGCATTGTTGAATTAATGTGGACTTTTTGAATTCAAACTATATGTAAGTACATATATTACGATTACTATGCCATTTGAATTAAACACAAAATGTTCATCAATATCAATAATTTTTTTTGCATGTTTTAGGAAATCCTATTATTTATTATTATTACTCAAACTTTAACTTTTTCACTGCACACCAGAAATTTGGATTATTTAATTACTTATGGCAATACTTTATTATTTTTAAAATAATTTTTTGGATGTTTTGAATGATTTTTCGGGAATATTTTATACATATTATGAAAGGAACAGATAGACCAACATAATAAAGCCTAAAAATTAAACGAAAATTTATAAAAAATTAATCCGCGATTATTTTATAATTATTCTTTATTATTTTGGTTTTTTTTTTTTATTTTTTATATAAATGTATTCTCCAAAAGAGAGACTTACATTAATATTTTTATTAATATTTTAAAGAATTTTGTAATTTATAAATTAACATACATTAATATTATATATATGTACATATATTAATAAACATTTAAAATTTACCACAATATTTATTTATTTAAATCAACTTAAAATAGTATGGTATTTTAGATTACTCATTGACCACCACCTGACTCTGATTGACTAACTAAATCTTTATTTCGATAAATTATGAATAAAATTATAATAATAAGTGAATCGATTTTAATCAAGAATTCCTGTCTATGTCTACAAAACCACTATTTAAATTTATTACTAAATTAAATATGTGGATAAATATAATATAAATATATTTGTATGTACAAAATTATATACATATTATGGTATAAAATTGTATTTCATATTAAAAATTTCAATTCATATCAATATAATCAGAATGAATGAACGACTAGGGATTTTAAAAAGTTATTTGAAATAAATGATATGCAAATTTTTGTTGTTGTTGTTTTTGACTTGTAATTAAATTGATGAAAAAAATTTAAATTGAATAAAGTAGGTGTTCCTATGAAGTCTTGTTTTTTTTATTATTATTTTATTTTACAAGTATTTTATTATAATAAAATAAAAATGTTAAACATTCATAATAGCTATTATAATATAAAAACTAACATTTTTTTTTTTGTTTTTTTTTTTTTTGCTTATTAAATGTAAGTTAAGTACAGATGCTTAAATAAATTATTTCAAACATAATTATAACTTGTTTTTATTCTGATTGCCAGCACTTAGACCATGAAAATAAATATGAGATAAAGTGAAAATTTTGCAATGCAATTTGAAAAAAAAAAAATTAAATAATTTTAAAAACTATTCATTAAATTTAATAAAATTCACCAAATTGTTTATTAGTGTTGTTTCTTTCAAAAAAAAATTAAGAAAAAGATTCAAGGTAAATAATGATAATTTAATGGTTAATAATTAGACACATTAAAATTACAAATTTTTAAAGCGATGATATGTAAGTTATTTTTGTAATTAGTGTTAAAGTAAAATAGTTAGGTTAGATATACGTACATGTATATAACCTTTTTCTTAAGCATAGGTATTAGAAATCAATTATGTGTATATAAACAATTTTAAGAAATTTAAAAAATCTGAATTAAATTGTAGTCTACCATTCGTAACAAAACTTATTTCCAATTAACAATTATGTATTACCAATTTTATTCTCGCTAATTCAAAGTCATAATATTAAATATTGGTTCTAAGTAAATTGATGAAATTGAAAGTAAAAAGTAACAATGATTTGTAAAATTTTTCAAAGTATCCATTGAAAATTTTTTTTATTATTATTTTGCTAATTGTAATTTTTGGTATCGTGAAGTACAGCGGGGGGAATTAAACCCGAATTTTATTACATATAATTAATAAGTCTTATTAGCAAATAAAATTGGTAATAAAGCAGAATTAACATAATTTCTAATAACTCGTATTTTATTTCCAAAAAGTTTTGTCTTTTTTAATATTTCCAAATAAAAAACAAATAATACCGAATAATATCAATTCGATTGACTTTATTATAAAAAATTTTTGGAAATAAAGTTGAATTAAAATTTTTATTAAAATTCTATTCCAAAAAAATATGTGAAAGAATAAAAGTTCTAATGAAATAAAATCGATTGGCTTTATTACCAACGATTTGTTTTGATAATGTGATGACTACATTCGTTACTATGAATTATAACTTAATTTTGGTCTTATGACTACTTACTATGAATCTAATGGAACCGATATCACTTATATAGTTAGTTTATATGATTATATAACCTGAGCCTTAACTCAAAATCGGATTGAATTTCAAGAAATGTTTTCTATGTTAGCTTGAAATATCACAAATAACATTACACTTGTAAATTAACTCAATGCTAGCTTTTAAGAGAAAAGTTATGTATTGCAAAATTGTATCATTAATCTTTCAATTTATTTCTTAAATTTATTTGCAATTATATTTATTTTTATCATAACGTATACCTAAAAATTATTTGTAAATTGCTATGTAAAGACATATTTTGATTGAAAAAATTACTTAATTTTCATTTTCAGGCTTTATCGAGTTGCGTTTTTATTTCTAAATTTCAAGAATAAAATTTACGATTGACTTCCATCGAGCCGGCTTCAAGTCAAGCATCGTTTATATGAGCTGAAAGTAAGCTTAAAGTTATCATATAAAATGGGGTTAATCACATGTGAATTATCATTCATAGTACCAATAAGAACTATGATTCTAGAAGTTATGACACATTATCAAAAACAAACGTTATGACACGTTTTTTTTTATATCAAATTATATCGAATATACTATATTAGATACCTTTTCATACATTAATTAAGGTACAGTGCAAGTTTTATTTCTCAGAGTATACGATGTTATACGAGAAGTTATTGGCAAGGGGCATTATCTCCACATTGGAATTAACTCCACTCAAGTGAGAAATAAGTTCACAAAATTGAAGTGGACTTATTTCCCACTGTAGTGACTTGCTCACTTTTTAGTGAGCAATAATTCCACAACCAAAATAAAGAAATGAGAAATAAGTCCACTTAATAAATTCATATTCAGTAATTATTTTACAATAGTGTCTACAAAATTTATCTTCAATCAGTTTTATCTTTTAGTAAAATTTCTGGAAAAGGGGAAATAATGCCGCCGCGCGGGCTATGGCCGTGCATTCACTGGACGGCCCCTCAACAGCTTAATGTGTATGGAAACCGCGAACAGAGCACCAGTCTGGCGGCTCTACAGAGGACATAGCCCCTGTATTTACAATGTATAAATTCTGAATTCGGAGGGATTTTGAAATTGGTTACATAGGGACTTTTGACCATTCAAAAGTGCCGCAAATCCCTAAGGGATATCTCCTCTTCCAAAATTTTTAACAAAAAATTTGCACTGTTTTGTAAAATTTCCGGAAAAAGTGATTAGTAGAATTATAAAAAGGGCATACATTTATGTTGTTCTTAATTCAAGTGCTCCAATTGGATATAAAAATAATTTGTATTTTTTTGAAAATACACCTTAATTTTGTCAATTTTAGTCCAAGGGCAAAGGGTACTGTATCGGGTCGAAAAACACATAAAACATTTTATTTTAATTGGGAATCAAAAGTTGTTAAAATCAAAACTTACTGCACCATCCAGCGTGTGATTTCATCTATTTTACTTCATTTTACTTATTTTTTGCTAATAAAGCTGATTTGGTTTTTATTTTATTCGGCTTTATTTCACAGCACCCAAATTATTGTATTTGCTTTGTTAAATACTCGAATTTAAATTGGAAAACAAAGCAATAAAAATCAGAATAAAGTGTCTATTTAAAAACTTAGTTGACAAGTTGAAATTCTGAATAATTTCAAATTCAGAGGATTAAATTTAAAATTTTAGTAAAATAATTAGACATTTTGAAATAAAAAGTACGGAATAGTTTTTTTTTGTAATATTTTTAAATGTTGAATTAATTTACATTAGAAAACATTAACGACACACTCTTGATTTAATTATCAGAAAAAAAAATCATTGTTTAATATTACTGTAAAATTTCAATTCCCAAATAATGACTTGGAATAGTTCTATTGCACCAGATTCGAATTGAGTAACTTAAACTGAAAACTTAAATATCTATATGTTACCAATTTAATGCCATGAAATTATTACACTATGTGTAACATGACATGAGTATTTTCATGCAATGCAATTTTACTATGATATTAATCACTGTAGTTAGTAATGTACTTTTATAACATATGTAATAAATTATAGAATGTACTTTAAAAAAGAAAATGTATTTGTTTTTATTTATTTATTCTATTCTATTCTTCTGAAAAGATTTTAATTATCTGATGTACAGATTCGGAATTTTAATTATTCGGAAATTTATTTATATTTTTTCAAATATTATAACAAAACAGTTCATGAAGAAAAGAGAAATTTTATACTTTTTAACAAGGTTTACATGCATTTTAATCAAAACCGAGTCTTTTTTATTAATTAAATTTGTAATAATAATGTTTGTAATAATTCAGCAGTTAGTTAGCTAGTTAGCTGGTTTAAAAGATAAGGATGCCACAACTATCGAGGCTATCATATAATACTAGATAGACCACATGTATAGGTAATTAGGTATAATCTAATTACTTCACAATTAAACTTGTATTATCAATAAATACATAGATATCCACAACCGATATTGTAAAAATGTCATATCTATATGTTAAACATAAACTGAAGTTTTAATTAACTAAACCTAGGAAATCACAGAGAATATGCTTGAAAGGACCTAACAATATATCAGTGGGCATTTCAGTTTCCTATAGTTGTCCTTTCAATGCCACATAATTCTGGTAGCCACATTAATGGGCTACAAAACACTATATCTCCTTTAATACATAATATACTTCTTCTTCAGCTGTACTATTCGGGACCTAATATTTGTATAACAAGAATTTCTTTAACTCTACTCTAGTTTGTCGCAAGCAAGTCAATATATCCTATGAAAAGTCAAATTTTAATTGTTAGAAGAAAGTATATGTATGTTATTCTAATGTTGTATTAAATAAGATTCATTTTTTTCATACTTAAATGGGTTTTCCATTTCAATAATATCGACTTTCAGAAATACAACATACTTCATTTGACAGTCCACGCCCCAAGATTAACGAAATAAATTATTTACGTTCCCAAAATATTGATATTTACAATATAAAAATATATTTTTATCCTACATGGTGTAGCCGTTTGTCTTACTACGAATCAGAAGGTCTCATCTTCAAATACTGCTCAGAGCATAAATGGTAATTTTTGTTTCATTATTCAATTCATAAAATAATGCAATTTAATAATAGTACTTTACTAACTTAAGTTAACTATGCTCTGTAAGAAGACCTATAGTTACTAATAATAGTAGCAGTTTTCCACATTCAATTAGTTGGTATTTTTTTTTTATATAATATAACTCCAAGTCTATGAGATGAACACCCAAACAGTTATTTACACAGAGATTGGAGTTATTCACCACAATTATAAACAACATTTATAATTTCTTTTTATGGTATATCTACTAATTTTAAATTTGGAAAACTATATCTATTGTATAGAGTACTTCACCTTCATAACAGTATAGTTCCATTTTATTTTTACTGATCAAAATTTACAATTATTTTTTATCATTTATTTTATCCCAATGACAAGGGGTACTGGGCCTGGTTGAAAAATTCAAAAATCATTTTTGATCTTCGTCGGGAATCGAACCTGGGACCTTTCGGTTGAAATGTAGACGCTCTACGTGAAAAGATAATTTATAAAAATAAATGAATACTTGAAAAACATTAATCGTTCAATTTCATATAATAAAAATTGAAGTACCTATCGTACATGTACAAAAACGTATTCTAAACTAAACAAAAAAATTAATGAAAGGATATTTGATTTTCACTTAATACATCATTAAATTTATGTATCACTTAAAAAACTAATTCATAATTCAAGTCTGATTATCATAAATAATAAGGAATCATATTCCTTCTGAAATATTCATATTTGCAATAGTTCTTTTTTCATATTAGGGAAAACAAATTGAACTGTAATTAAAATTGATTAAATTATCACATAAGGCGTCGGCTATAGTGATCATTAAAATGAATGCGTAAAATTTTAAAAAAAAAAAAAATTTCCATCAGTAAAATGATGAAAAAGTTTTTTTTTATTAAATTTTTAACTTAAAATATTAAAATTTTAATGAGAAGTTGTTTGTAAAAATATTCCTTGGCATTCTTATAACTTTTTAATAAAATTTTGTGTCAACAGCGGTTGTAAAATCGAAAACAAAAAATTTTACACATTTATTTCAATAACCGCTAAAACAGGTCCAATTAGTATAATAATAATAAATGTATTAAATTAATATTGTATATTTTTAAGCTCACGTTACTATACTTAAGAATTTAAAATAGTCCGACGATTTGAATTCCGAAAATCAAGTTTTTAATAATTTTCTATCAAATAGTTTTCTATATTATTAGTTTCTATCAAAAACTCGAATAAATGTAATCGATTACTTTTAACAACCGTAATATTTAAATATTTATAAATGGAAATTTTCAGAAATTTTTTTGTTCTGATCAACAGATTAATTTCATGAAATTTTAATTTAGTTATACTATTAATTTATTTTAAATTCTAGTTAACATTAAAATAAAAATAAAAAATTAAAATTCTAAGAAATTTAAATTTTTTTCTTGAAAATTTTGTTTATGTATGTATGTATGTAATAAGCTACTTAACATTATTTCAAAATCTACGTAAATTCAAATGTGTAAGAAAGTTCTTATATAAGTTATATCAAATATGTAAATAAAATTGCACTTTCAAATGTGGTATGTCAAATATTAATTAACAAGCTTTCAAAAATTAACCACAACCACAATAACAACCTTCATTTAATATTATTCTAAATATGTATTTAGTATAGATATAATATAAACAATTTTTATTTATATTTTTTCTTTTTTTTTTCAAAAATCATTTAATTTTAACCGAAATTATTCACCTACTAGTTATGGCAATTTCCCGTATTTTACACATAATGTCAATATCATTTTGTATATGACTTTTCCACATAGGTAAATTTACCTCTAATTATTTAGTGCAAAAAAATTATATTAAATAATAAATACTTGCAATTAGCTTTTTTTCGCACCTGTTTTTGTAACTAGATACTAGTAACAGGTTTTCTTCACACAAAAAAAATATCATAATTGTAATAATAATAATAGTAATTGCTTTTAATTTAACTATTATTATTGCATTACTATACTATTTTCAATTAAATTTGTATACACTACATTATCAATGAGATTTTTTGTTTTGTATTTTTTTTTTATTGTATTTTTGTATTTGAATTCGTATTGGTATCGGTAGTATGCATCATTCTGGATTTTTATAAACGTAAACTGAAAATAAAAACAAAAAATAAATAAACAAAAAAAGAAAAATTTATAATTTCTAAAGTTCCGCACAAATTGCGAATAATATTATGGAAGTTGATAACTATACTTATGGTGGAAGGGATGTTCATAAATACTCGGTCGGACACTAGGGTTTTGCTTTATTATAATTTTTGTTTTTTTTTTTGTTTTTTTGATATTTTGGTTTTGATTTACTTTGTGGTTTCATTAGTTCTAGCTTTTCATTTTACTGTTGATGCTGCTTCAAGCATGGTAAAATATTAATAAATATAAAACGAAAACAAAAATAACAATAATAAAAAAAAAACAGAACTACAAAAATAAAATAAAAACTATTACTATTAAGACATAGTCGAAAATCTAAAATGTTTCATTACTTAATAACGATTTAAATTAATAAGATCTTTTCCTGTTGATCGTGCTGTTTAATCATACTGTTAGAATTGTATGTACTGTAGTGTAGACTATTTTTAGTTCTAGATTAGCAATTTATAAACCAGTACATTTTACATAATAATATATAAATTTAAATAAATACACACATACATATATATTTTATAATAAACATATTTGCTTAGTGGTGTATAAATTAAGTAAATATTACAGATTTTGGTAACGTGGTGAAATATTAAAGAGAGAAAAACCAAAACAAAGAAAAACGTGTCAGTTTATTTTTTTTTTAGAAATTACAATTTAATTATATATATTTAAAAAAAGAATGTTAATTAAAATAAATTTATATTAATTAAAAAAAAAAAAAAATTTAACTAAATTATGAAATCTCAAAGTGATAGTGGTAAGTTTAAAGTGATTTCTGTTCAAAATTAAATTAAAATAAAATTATTTGTATTTAAAAGGTTAATGAATTAAAAATTGAAAATTTCCAATTAAATTAAGAATTAAAATAAAAACTAAATCAATTTTATAAATAATAATTAAAATTAAAATTAAATAGGTATACAAAATAATATTTTATATAGATTAATTGATGAATTAATGCATTATTTTTTTTATAAAAAAAAAGTTATTATTCGTTATTAATAATTTGTTGGAAGGTGTTATGAAAAAATATTTTTTTTTAGATATTATATACCTATTTACAAATTTGCATACGTATATATGTATACAATGATTTCCACAATTATAATATAAACAATGTATATTAAAAGAAAAAAAAATATCGGAATAATTCCGACAATTGTTAACAGATTGAACTCAAATTTATACCCCCAACTTCTTTATTTAATTATTAATAATAAAAAATATTTACATATTTACTTAGATGGCCAACAGATCATGTAGGTCCTAGGCCAGACTCATCAGCATCCTCAATTTTTGCCGGTCACAGGCAGCTTTTCTCTCGTTGAACATACGAAATTAAAAATAGTTATTCTAACTCCAAATATTAGATAATTATTATTAAGTAGACATTTTATATTATTCACCAAATGTCAAAAAAATAACTAACTGTAAATGAGTAAAAAAGGAAAACCATAATTATTTAGGGAAATCATTGTTTTTTGTTTCATACTTTGAACTTATAGAACTAAAATAAATTCACAAAAGCTCGACAAATCTGACACAATCATGAACTCTATGGGAAGGAACCCATTTGGAAAATAATAAAGTACATTGGAATTTAGATAATTAACCATTTCTTTTATTTTTGATAAATTTTAATTTTTAGTATGAATGCATTTATTTCACATTGTTAAGAAATAAAAAATTGTTCGTATAATAGTTATTAATTTTAAATATTTTTTTTTATAAATATATAAAATATTTTTTATAATCATTGTCTAAGTAATTATGAAATTAACTTTGAGTGTAGATTGTGTTTATATTTAAAATAGAAAACCATATTTTTTTATTTATTTCTTCGGATCTTTATTCAATTTCCATATATAATTTAAAATAATTATTTAAACAATAATTTGATGTGAAATTTTTTATTTGTAAACAATCTAATTAAAACTTTTAATATACCGATTTTAATATACTTGCAATATGTATAATGTACATTTTAATAAATTTTGCCTTTAAAAACATGACAATTTAATCCGATTTTTTTTAAGTAGGTACTAGTAGTTCTTATATACTCTAATCGAATAGTTGTGTTTTGTGACACAATCTAATATAACTTATTTTTTTTGTTCTTAGATAGTGGAAAGAAAAATAAAACAAAAAAAAATAATTCATATGTAATGTTGTGTAATCAGAACAGATGAATTTCAATAATTTTTGAAATTGAAATTGTAATAAGTGATGTGAATTAAACTCCATGGACCATAATTTTCAAAATTTTAAAATCCATAAGATTTAATACCAATTTAAAACAAAAGGGTAATAGAGTCCGATATAGAAAAGAATTAAAGGTCATGGATCAATTGAGATATAGGAGTAGAAATCGATGAAGTAGGAAAAAATTTATAGATAGTTATATTCCAAATCAAGATATCCTCTTCATTCAAAATTATCATGAATATTTATTTATACTTCCGAGATTTTGAATTATAGATGGGATTTTACATTTCAATTTAAAATCAGGGTCTTCCCTTTCTCCAAAATATTTATATACATATACTCATAATGTGACTTTCATTCATCTCACCATTTTAATATTTTATTATTAATCGAATTTGGTTCTGTCGATATTTATTTGTTTTTTTTTTTTGCGCATTGTTTAACTAACTTCATCGGTTTTCTTAAACTGTGAGTTTTCATTTGAATTAAATATTGGTGTGTTAAATTAAAAAAGTACATCTATTCTAATTTGTAGAGTGTAACTTTGCCTTTAATAATAGCATTTTATTTACTTTCCATAAGAAATTGACAATAATTTTTGACTTATTGAAAAAGAGCAGGATTATTTAAATCCTGCATATTTATATTATGACAGAGCCAAAAATTAAGATGTTAGTGCTCCCTTTTTTTGTACCCATCTATGTATTATGATTAATCGAATATTATATGTCAATAAATAAATAAATAAAATAAATACATTATGATATAATGTAATCCAGTGATTAGACATCAATTAGGTTAACCATATACACTAATTGCTCAGATAATAGCATATACATGCATAGTTCCATTTTATTTTAATGATTAATGATATTTTAATGTATTCCTAATACTAATTTCAATTTTTAAAAAATTGTGAAAAAAATCATTATATCCATATGACAAATCAAAAAAAAAAATTATATTCATGCCTAAAGGTTCCTGTATTTTAATAGTTAGATGACTAACAACTATATCAAGCGATCAGTTGAATTTATTTGAATGCACTGTGTGTTCCAGAGCATACGTATCAGATTTTTAAGAGGGAAAGGGTTTTAAGCTCAAAAGGCCGAAATCGAGATTTTCAAAAAGTAAAAAACTTTTGTAAAGAAATTTTTTTTTTTTGTTTAGTTTAAACTTTTTAGGTACCTAAAACTGAGATAAAAAAATATGCTAATATGAAAATAAAATTTTTTTATAAGAATTTTATTTTTATTAATTTTAAAGAAAAATACTAAGAAAACAAAAAACAATCATTTAACATAAATTCCTTTCTTTCGTCGTAGAGCCCGAATTTGCTTTAAAAAGTTCCTCTTCCCATTTAAAAATCTCGATTTCGAGCAATTTCGGCGATTTTCGGGCTTAAAAAAGCGAGTTGTGGTCTTTCCCGGAAGGTGAAAATATCACCAATCGATAGAACATCCTCGATGAAGTTAATAAATTTTTTAAATTTTAAAATAACGACTCCTTCCCCTCTTAAAAAGCTGATATGCATGCTCTGGACACCCAGTATAAGACAGATTTCGAAATTAGTGTCAAGCACTGATCGATGAAATTAGTTTCTTTTCAAATATCGATATTTACCAACATAGAGAGGAAATTCGATGATATTTAAAATATTATTGAAATTTTGTAAATATCAAATCAGTAATTTATTAAATATTAATATTATTTGAAAATATTTTTTTTTATTGAATTGAAATTCTTTGGCTAATTAAAAAAAAGAATATATATTTAACACATTTGATTAAACCAGAAATTAAAAATACATAACTTTCAATTGAAGTCAAAATTAATAATTTATTCAAGGTTTCATAAAATATTTTTGTAAGACTAAAATTTATGCATTTTATTTTGTTTTACCTTGAAATAGAAGTTGATACAATTAAAAAAATATTATATAGCAAGTACCTTCATATACTTATATACAATTTGAGAGTAAATTATCATTCTTTTTCAACAATTAAGAAAAGAAAAAAATATAAAAAAAGTAAAAGGTAATATTTTGTTATTTCGTTTTGGCTTCAATAGTTAATAGCAAAAATATAAATTATAATATATAGTATTTACTCTGAATATAAGAATTTATAATCCTTGAATTTCTGTAAAATAATGTGTTCGCAATTATGAATTAGACTTAATATTTGTATATAGTAACTCAAGTAATTCGAATATGTGTGTGCTCCATACATTGTTAAATCCAAGGTTTAATGTTGTGTCACCTTTAGTTCCAGCATTATTTTTTTTTAATTCAGTCATTTTGATTGACGAAAATTAGCATGTTGCAAAATTAACTACCATCTGCATTGTATACGGTCTCATATAAAACTGCACCTTGCCCGCGTAATCGTTTGATCTTTAATCGTTCTGAGTTGTTATCAACATTTCTATCATTATTATCCGAGGCTTTCGTGATTTATTCCCAGTATTTTATGATTTTCCATTATGCAGATTACCAGTCTTAATTAATAGGATTTTTTGTAGATTTTATTTAGTCTTGCTCTTGCAATTTTGGCTTAAATAAATAAATTTATAACTTAGTGAACGATGGTCATAAACATAGGAAATAAACAATGATCTATCAATACTCATCTGTTTAACCTAATCCACTCACAAAAAATACCAAACCAATAGATAATCTTAAAAAGGAAGGCTAGCAAACTGCTTAATAGAAAATCATAATCATAAAATACTCGAAAAAAACAAAAGACACGGATAATATTGATGCCTATTTTAAACCATATAGGTCATAGGAGATAAGTCATATATATATATGTATAAAGAAGAAAAAATTATTGTGTGAAATTATTGGGTTTTATACCGTTTTAGTAAAAATTTTTTAAACATGAAGCATAGTGAATCATTTACTTGACATACAAAAACATACGATATATAAAATAGAACGTCTGAAAAAACAGTCTTTGGTTTGTACATTTTTAATAGCAAGAATTTCGTAAATAATCAAAGAACAGGCTGTAAGGGCTATTTACTTTCTCTCCATTAAAAATGCATGGGTTTGTAGTATTAGAAGATTGTACGAATATTATGTATAGTATGTATCTATTTATAACTTACAGTACAGATCTCAAAAATATATAAAGATGTTTATGTAAACAACGATATTTTTTTTGTTACAAAATTTTTATTACTTGAAAGTGTAATTTAAATTTTAATTTCAACCGAAATTAAATTAGTAAGGTAATTTCCCGTATTTCACACATAATTTCAATAGAATCTTAATATTATGTCATTCAAAAATTATTATTTAGTGCGAAAAATTTATATGTTTGTATATTATATTAGAGAATAATAAATACTTAAAATTTGCTTAATTTTTCGCACCTGTTTTTGTATAACTGATGAATTACTTTTAGAGATTATGTAGTATGTCAAAGAATATCATATATTGCTTAAGTCTATTTGGAAATGTTCAGAAATTTTAACCAGTTAATTATTTTTAATTTTTACTAATGCTGAACATCATATCAATATAAAATATGTATAGAGAAATATCATTTTCATTCTCGTCATTCATCTTATTAAACCAGATACATGTCTTAATATATTGTGTACCAATAAATGGAATAAATAAATGGACAAAATAAAAATGAATTTATTAGTGAAAGAAAACTCGACTCAGTAGGTATTTCATAACTGTACGTAAAGCAGTTAATACTATGTTCATCCCATGGTGTTAGCATATTGTAAAATAAAAACAACCTTATAACTCACTATACAACAGAACTGTTATCTGAATTATAATACTGACTGTAATACAGAATTATAATGTTGACTGTATAGTTATGCTTGTTAAAATATCTTATCTTATTTACCAAAAAGTTTACTATAAAAATAATGTCTTAAAACTGATTTTAAGGAATTTAATTTTCTTAATAATTTTTTGAAAAACATTCAAACCATTGAAACTATACATACATTTTTTGTAATATCAAAATGTAGTTCCAGGAAACTAGTTATCAATAATAATAATGTAAATAAATCGAAAAATACTAATCCAAGAGAATAAATTTTGAATAAATTTAAATATTTAAATTTTACAGTCGTTAGTTAATAATATTTTTCTTTAATTTTTAGCTCGAGGTCATACATAATGTATAATTCAATTTTTTTTCGCAATTGTGTATATAGGAGTGTGTATGGATATTAATTCGTTTTTAATAATTAATTAAACGAATTACTTTTCAACTGAAATTATTCTAAACATATGTACATAATCCACCACTACATAGTGCATGGGTATTAAAAATTAAAATTATTTAATAATTGAGATATTGCAAAAAAAAAAGAAATTACTTTAATGTTACAAATGAGGATAACATTTTTTGTAATACATTTTTAAAATGTTGTTAATTTAATTATTAACCATTTTATTGGTTGTCTCTACTATAACCAATTTTGTATAGAATTTAGTTTCATTTTTGGATCCGATATATTAAATTTCGTACAATAAGCCTGATTTTAGAAATAAATTATTTAAGAAATAAAACTTAAGTTTACTTAGGTGGCCAACAAACTACCTAGGTCCTGAGTCTGGCTCATCAATGTCGTCCATTTTTTCGATCACGAAAAATTAAGTTTATCGATACGGCTTATACGTTTTTATTAGTTCCTAATTTATACAGTTTTGATTTGAAACTAACGTGAATGATTATGGAATTTGAATATAACACGAAGGTCGCTGGTTCCATTTGAGTCATAAATGTTTTATTAAAATTTAATTTTTCCTATAAATTAGTTCCGTCCTATGCCCCACGGATGGGGTTGCAGGACAAAGATGATGATGAGAAATTAGTATATTCTCAATTCATTTCCAAGCTGGGTTTTAAACGAAAGAGTTAAAACGAGGCTGTGATATCACAGAAACTCTTCAGTATGTCTTTTCGTTGTCATTCTGCATCATCACCTGTTATATTTACCATAAATTACTTATGTTTTTTTAATACCAAAAACTTAAAGTATTATTATAATTTTAAATCAATTATTAATTCAAATTTTTCATTCAACTGGATAAGACTAAACTTATTTGTATTTATATTCTAAATAAACATAAAATTATAAATAAATTGAACTTTTCAATCTTTGCTTAGACTGACATAAGCTCCTATCAAAAGTTCAAAGAAATTAGATAAATCTAACGATTATATTAATTATTATGATAATCCTATTGTGTCAGGTATTGAATTAAATTTTCAAACATGAGTTAAAGAAATGAGCTCGTATGTCATTATTGGGCCATTATTGGACTACTTCTTTAAATTTAGATGAAAATGATTATCGCAATGATTAAAGTTTTTATCTGTATTTAAAGACAGTTTTTAATACTTTTTTAATTATTTATTTATACCATAGGATTTAGCATATTAAAGTCTCCAATAATTTTTCATATTATTATGCTCTTTTCAGAATTTACTCAATAAGCGAAAGAATTTCGAAAGAATTCATATTAAGCGACATGACGTATAACATTTTATATTTTGATAAAATTTTCTAATAGACAAATTGTATATACAAAATCTAATATACAATATTTAAGTACATATATCTGTTACATATACCTCATGATTCTACTGAATTCCTTAAACAAAATAGAATAATGTTTTGTGGAGTTTCTAAGGTATGGTATTCATCGATCCATACCCCAGTCAACATTAATCTTCCCTGACTTTATTTGATACGTTGTTAATTATTGCCTATTGTAACAGTTATGCTAATTGTTCATTTTCAGTGGAATGTAACTGTATAAGGTATTTTTTAATAATTCTCTAGTCTACATAATATAGTATTTTTAGTCGACAGAAGACAAATATAATTTGTTTATTATCAAACGATTGTATTCATCAATTTTACGTACTTATCGGTATAAAATATATAACTACTATGAAAAAGATTCTCGTAACATATTTGAGTCTTATAACTTTATTACTTTCTTACTTATAACTTATTAATTTATAACTTTATTATTTTAGTCTTATAACTAAAAACTTTACTTTCACATTTGGATTACAATATTTAACTTGACTCAAGTTTTATGAGAATGTATTCTGGTCGGCCTTAAATACTTGATTGTGATTTAACATTTAACCATCAGAAATAGTGGGTGTTTTATTTACGATTAACTTTTTGTTACGCTTCATCACACGCTTTTACCACATCAGCCGTACACTTTTTTAGATAATAATTTTTAATCTTGTCTCTTCTAGTGTGGTCTGCAATTCAATCGAATCATTTTTTTCAATATTTCCGCAATTACGGGTTTTCAAGGTAATTCCAAGGTCATTCCAAAAACTATATTAGGTAATGAAAAATTACCTAGTATGAAAACAGCATAATTTTATTCTAACCTTATTGGGTTTTAAGACTATCAATTATAGAGTAAATTTTAAAATGTATCACCATGGTGTATCATAATATCCTTTGCAGCATTGGTCATAATTTAAATTATGGTCAATTCAATAATAATAATAATAATAAAATACAGAAAAGAAATTTCCCAAATTGCGAGGCGTTTTAATTTAATAAAGGCATTTTTTCGGATTTGGCTTTATTTTGCATACAATTGGCAATGACTTTGGGGCATGGCGAATGGCCATATAGCTTTATTTCCTTTTTAAAAATGTAATTTTATTTCTTAAAATAGAAACAATTTAACTTTTCAAACAAAAATAATTATCAATATTTATATTGATTTTTTGTTGAATGCTCACATATACATACATATTATTATGGCTATTTCTTCCTTCAGCTCTCACGTTTCATCGCCAAATATTTTGAGAAAGCGACTATACTGATTTTGAATCTAACTCTAAGAGGGATTTTCTCTTAATTCAGGGTCTTGTATATTCATATATAAATATTCTATAAAAGGCGTTAAATTCCGATTTGGAAACTAACTCTAAAATCTTTCCTAAAGCACAATCTGATGTACACATATAAACAAATATTCTGTAATATAGACTTTTAATAACAAAACAAATAAAATTTATAACTGCACCTATTTATCAATTCATTTTTTTTTTCACTTTGTTTAGGTATTATGAAGTTTTTGTATTTATTTTCCTATATGGCTTTATGTCGTAAAATTTTAGAAAATGATATGGTTTTATTTCGCATTTGAACGGGAAATGAAGCCCCATAAGTGGCTATTTGGTGTATAAAAAATATGCGATATGACTTCATTTCGCATCTGACGGCGCTTTCCAAATTTATCCATTTTCATACGAAATTTGCACATTTCTTGCAAACATTAAACGCTTTTGACACAAATACACTTTTGACGGTGACTGTCAAGTCAAGATTATATGAAGAAAAAGTACTAAAATTAAAGGATATTTCTATTTGTTTGCTGCTATTTAATCCACATAATAAAATATGTATGTATGTATATGTGTATAAATTTTTATATATAATTCCAATAATCATTTCAATATAATTTTTTTATGGTACCAGCAGAAAAAAAATTGTTTTTCGGAATTGAAACTTTAAATAGTAGCTGATCTCAAATGAAATGTAGAAAAGTAGTGTATTTTAAAATGTAAATATATTTGGATAAAAAAATGATTTGACTTAAAATTATATTAAAAAAAAATTAAATGACAAAAAAGTTACTTAGGAGTGCCGACAAAATCTTGATTCAGTTAATATCACCTCTGGTTCTCATATTCAAAATTAATTACAAATTATAAATTATATATAATTTATAAAACGTAAATCTCTTATTAGATTGACTAAAAATTAAAATTGTTTTTTATCCAATATTTAATAATATTGTATTTATAAAGTCAAAATAGTAAATTCAAAATAAAATTTGGTAATTTAAAAGAAAACGTTTTTGTAATGAGTTCTAAGTTCGATTATACCTATACGTTAATATTCATTCAGATTTTTAATAATTTTTAAGTCGATATTTGAAAAAAAAAAAAGAAAACGAAAACAAGTTATTAACTGGTGTAATAAAATGATTATAAAAGTGAATAAACTAGTTTTCTCTTTTAATAAATTTTTGTTTTGAAAATTCTTGTTAGCTTGTTCTAAATTATTTGTGTGTGATTAAATGAAAACATCATATTACTGTAATTTTTATATAGTATGTTATATATATTATATATTTTTGTCTGCAATTTAAAAAGTCTAGAAGTGAAAGTGGGTTCATTTAACTGATTAATATGACTAAATAAATAAATAAATAATATAGAAATGAATATTTATTAATTATTACGTTCAAAATATGGAATCTAGTTTACTCAATATTGACGAAAAATTTAGTAAATTTTTTTGTTTTAAAAATATTTTTCAATTTAATAATTAAAGTCAAATTTGCGTTAACTAATAAATAATTTTATTTGATTACAATCTGATCGACACTTTGAAAGCAATATACTTCTTTAATCAGCGATTCCGACTATTAATTATTAAATAAGTTTATTGAAGATTTAAATAACTTTAATTAGAATATTAATAGAACTTTAATTGAAATATTATCAAAGACAATTAAACTTTAATTGAATTGAAGGGGTGTTTCGCAGGCTAAATCTACTAAAACTAATCTGTAAAATATATACCAGACTGCATTTATACCTAAACACATTGTGGTTTGAACATTTTTTCATTTTTTTTCTTTTTCATAACACACGTATAGATTTATGATATCATATTATGTGACTTATAAAAATTTAATTCAATTAAACTAAAGAAAAAATTACTTCAATTAGACAGAAACCCTTGAATATTTTTTTTTGCAGCTGCCGACTTTAGGTAAGGCTTTCTCGAACAACAATATAAGTATTGTTGCTGAAAGCAAAATTGGTGGTCTGATCAACGTTCTCAATCGTACCTCAGGTGTCTCTAGTACTGAGTTACTTGATAGAGTGATACGGAGAGAGGAATTCCCTAAAGCAACCAACAACAACAAAAATAGATTAGTTGAGTAGTGGTATCAAAATGGTACAATCAAATGCTAATTGGTTTTCCAGAAGCAACGGTGGTCACTTCTACCTACACCGACCGAAACTTTTAAACATTGATTTTTGTAGATATATCCTCGTAACTTTAAGATTAACATAAGAAAGAAAATTTGTAAATAATCTAATCTTTATTTTTACTTGTTTATTAATTATTTTATAATAATATTAAAATATTTTCTTTGCAAATTTTCAATTTAATATCGATAATCGATATCGAATAATTAATTTCGTTAATTAATGGCCTCGATAGCCGAGTGGTAAAGCACTCAAATATAGTAATGTAACGACCGAGGAGCACGGGTTCAAATCCCGTGAGAACCGAAACAATTTTCAAATTGTGAAAATTACTGAAAATGTAATTTTAAATACAACCACATCGGTTCAAATATAATATAATAATATTTAATAATTAAAAACCAATTTTAGTTTAACAAAAAAATAATAATTAATTTTCTATTTATGCCGATTACCAAATTAGTATTTTATGTTAATAACTACAACCTAAAAGGAAAAAGAGGTTTTGAGTAAAATACTTCCCTTTGTTATATTTGATTGATCATTTTAATTCTGCGCAAAAGTTCTATGACTTTTCCTGCAGCCTCAGTTGTTTCTAGTTTCAAAATTTCCAACCTTGTGATAGCAAGCTCAATTCTTAGATTGTTGTATAAGGGCCAAGTCTAAAAGAATATGGTGTATTGGGATGATGTATCCGATGGATATGTGGATTTACTTGAATGTTGGTCATCAAAGAGATAAATGTGTGTTAGCCTGCTGTGTCTCCTATGCGCAACTATATCACCTATGTTAGCCTGCTGCTAGACTTATCCAGTTATTATGACCTATCTGGCTATTACGTAGCCAAAGAAAGTCTACTACATTTGGATTTTGATGCGATTTTGTAGATTTTGTTAATATTTTTATGAGATGTTTGGTCGTATGAGATAAGAGGTCCTATAAGCTACCTAGGAAGTCGGTACATAAGATGAACTTCCTCCCTTTATAGTTCCGGCTCACATAATCAACATAACAATACAATATAACAATATAACTTTCAATATAACATACAATTGAGCCGAGTATACTTTCCTTTGTTCGTTGAGTTTATATCTGAATACTGCCTATTCCCTACTGAATTTTTTGTTTTTGACTGTATCTGTATTTGAGTTGTTAGTTTTTATTTTATCTCTGTAAAGATTGGCGTGTAGTTTTTGTATGTTGTTTGATTTTTTTCGTAAAAGAGTTGTTGATACTGTATGTTGCTAGCTGTGGTATTTTATGTTCCGTCACGTTTAGGTCAATATATGGTGCCTTGAGAATTTATGATGGAAGTTTGTGTAAATTATTTTGATCGAAATTGTAGTACTGGATTATTAATAATTAAAAATTTTTGTATAGTAATACAGTTTCATATAAGTGCATTCTTATTTCACATACAAAATATAAATAATTTTTAATGTTACTATAATTGCTATAATCAATTTATCAAATAAAAAACAAATTCCATTAGTTACACAAATATGGAAAAATTTTTAAAATAATTTTGATCTTGAAAGATAGAAATATTTTTAATTGCAACACACTCTGTTATATTTGAATAAATTCAAGCTAAAAATAATGACAATTTTATAACAATGTTTTTTTTAGAAAAAAACCTAGGGCATAAAAAACGGTATTTATTAACAATTATGAAGAAATTGATTAAACACCTAAAATGTTAATGTTAAAAAAAGGAATCGCACAAAAACTGTATTTGTTATGTGAACACTGACTGTGCAAGTTTTTAAATTTTTTAAGAAAATTCTCATGATATTTAAATCGATTAGAATAGAATAAAAAAAACCTATAATTAAATACACAAATTTAAAAAATAAAACTGTAAACAGAATTGAATTAGTTGTACGTACTAGAAATAAGTTAAAATGTTTTTTCGGTTGTGCCACATCCGGATGCAAAAGAGTCGTTAGAATGGTTTCTGTGGTTTTTAAATATCAAAAATATGCTATAAAATAAACAACTTAACTGATTTATCAGTCTTGATATACTAAAAATCGAAGTGTAAATTTTTCTTTTGTATTTTTGATATATAATTTAATTAAAATATGGAAAACGACATTTATTGTACAGTAACTTCGAAAATAATAATTTCAACATTAATAAATATTCACTAGTTCCACTTTTTGTTCCCCATCGAGGGGTCGCCCTATATATACGATCTGATGTTGCTTACAATACTCTTCACAATTTCAAGAGCTCCAACCCATTGTTCCACTACATATGGGTTAAAATCCATGTTGGAAAGCACATCATCCACTTCTGTTTTCTATACAGATCACCTCAATTAAGTGGGCCCAAAACTATTGTGGAATTAGATAATCTATCTGACACAATCAACACGATTTTGGAAAACCATCCAGAATCTGAAATTGTGTTAGCCGGAGATTTTAACGTTCATAATATCAACTGGCTCAAACATTCTAGTCGCAATACTCCTGAAGGCACGCAAGTTGAACTTTTTTCTAATTTACACAACCTTTCTCAACTTGTAAAAAGTCCAACAAGAACCCCGGACCGGATTGGCGATAAAATGAATCTCTTAGACCTATTTCTGACCTCTCATCCCGAGAAATATTCCACCTTTGTTAATTCTGGACTTGGCAAATCTGACCATTGTCTTGTAAATGTCAGTTTCTTTACAAGCACATTGACCAACCAAAATGTACATCCCAAAAGATTGATCTGGCATTATAATCGAGCCAACTGGGATGGTCTAAACAATTTTTTAACAAGCTTTGATTGGTCCTTGTGTTTCCAACATAAAAATGTTGACTTTGCTACAGACGTTGTTAGCAAAACGATTAAGTTAGGTATGAAAATTTTTATTCCTAACTCGTTAAAAAGTGTAAAAAAATCATCCACGTCGTGGTTCAACGACGTCTGTAGGAAAGCTATTAAAGAAAAAGAGGTGGCATTTGGAAATCTCATGGCCAATAAGTCAGAGGAATCAAGGAAGAATTACAACATCGTCAGAAATAATTGTAAAAAGGTCATTAACCAGCAGAAGTTTTTACATACTGAAAGGTTGAGACAAGAAATTTTATATCTCCCTAACACTAGTAGAACCTTTTGGTCCTTTGCTAAAAATGTCATGCATAACTTTTGCGAATCTTCATTTCCGCCACTAATAGACCATGACAAAATAATATCAGATTCGGTTGGAAAAGCAAATTTATTTGCCAAATTGTTTTCTGCTAATTCCACTGTTCCCCCAACGACACAAAATCCACCTTCAGTTCCTATAAGTAACTCATCCTTCGGAAGAGTCTACTTCAGAACTCGTGCCGTTGTTAAGGTACTTAATAATCTGAATATCAGAAAGTCTACCGGTCCCGATGGCATCCCTGCTATGGTTCTAAGACATATAGCCTTCGCTATTTCCAAACCATTGCGCAACTTATTCCATTTATCCTACTCTACAGGAGTATACCCAACCCAATGGAAGATTGCGCATGTTAACCCAATTCCCAAAAAAGGCGACAAAAGCGATCCCTCCAACTACAGGCCTATAGCTATAATATCGATCCTCTCCAAAGTGATGGAGATCTTAATAAACAAAAAGCTGACCAAATATCTTGACAGCCAAGGTATTGTCCACGATAGGCAATATGGATTTAGATCCCACCGGTCCACCGGTGATTTAATGACAAACCTTAATGTGAAGCTAAATATTTGCTTGCACAATTCGGGTGAAGCAAATATTATGGCTCTAGATATTTCTAAAGCTTTCGATAGAGTATGGCATAGCGCATTATTAGCAAAATGTCAAGCAGTAGGCCTGGGTCTCTCTTCTCTCAAATGGATTGAAAGTTTCCTCTCGAATCGTACGATTCAAGTCTTAGTTGACGGATTTAAATCCGATCAATTCCAAATAAACGCTGGTGTTCCCCAAGGATCAGTTCTCTCACCTACCCTATTCCTTATATTTATAAATGATTGCTCCAAACCACTTTCAATCCAATCCACAGCTTTGCAGACGACAGCACCCTAGTAGCCTCCTACGATTTTCATAAAAAATCTGAAGCTACATCCACCGCTGTGTCAACCAAAAGAGACATCATGGCTAGTTCACTCAGCCACGATTTGGTCGCAATAGCTAATTGGGGCATAAAAAACAAAGTCGAGTTTAACTCTTCTAAAACTCAGAGCTGTACAATCTCCCGAAAAATTTCCATTTTTGATCCTACTCTTTTGTTTCAGGAAGATAAACTTCAGCGGTTTGAAAGCTTAAGCATATTAGGTATGCACCTTAATCGAAAAATGATCTGGAATGATCATATATTTAATGTTGCAAAAAACGCAGCCAAATGTTTGGGTTTTCTTAGCCGCTGCAAGGCTTACTTCTCCCCCTGTGACCTCTTGAAAATCTATAGAGCTTTCATACGACCCAAAATGGAGTACAATCCTCACATATGGGCTGGCGCTTCTAGTATTGCGTTAAAACATTTGGATAAAGTCCAAAAATGGGCTATTCGTCTAATCAACGACCCAAATGTGACAGCCCATCTTGCTCCTCTTGGACATCGTCGTATAGTCGGAGCTCTCTCACTTTTTTATAGATATCTCGTAGGCATCGGCACATGCTCAGTGGAAATTAAATCTATATTACCTCCACTTAAGCATTTCCCTCGCGAAACACGAAGGTCAGCATGTGCTCATCCCTACACCATCGAAATCCCTAGATGGCAAAAGACAAGTTATGGAAATTCGTTTATAACTTCAACATCCCGAATGTGGAACCAAATTCCATCTCATGTGTTCCCAAAACATGACAAATTTTATATTTATGACCTAAACAAATTCAAGACGAACATTAACACCTTCGTTCGTAATTGTCCTCCTTCCCTTGTACCATCGTCCTTTCCAAATTTTCCTTTCCCTCCCTAGCCAAACGTACCAATTTTTATTATGCATAAAAAAAAAAAAAAAAAAAAAAAAAATACCGTACTTTCATTTCATTTTAGTGAACATAATCACAAATCATTATAATCACAAATCATTATAATTCATATCGAACTGGGAATCAACACATTAATGTTGTAAATATGATAGTATTTAACCTAGTGCTATATTTAACCTAGTGCTATAGTGCCTATTCTTAATCCTACTTGTATCAGAAGGTTACGAAGTAGATTGGAGTCAATACAATTTCGACAAAAGTATAAAATATTAGATAGAACAGGTTGAATTACTGTCTACTTAAATGAAATTACTACGGAAAGATAAAAGATATAAACAATTGAAAATTTTTACTTTTTATTTAGGAATTTAGTTTAGATACGAGTAAAAATTTAAAGGAAAATTGGAGAAGAAAAAACCTTTTTGAATTTTTTTTTTGTAAAACTTAACACTAACTTAAACAGTAAAACCTACGAACTAAACTAGTCTAATAATTTTAACTTAATTTAAATTTCTGATCAGAGGATTTTCTGACATGAATCATGATGAGGATTTTCCGAATGAAACCTTTTCAGCTAAATAACTTATTTTTTCTAAAATTGTATTCATGCTGGCTTTATATCATGCAGCTTTTTGGTTGGATACCATATTTTGTGCAATTTGCAATTTTTTTATATGACTGGCTGCACAATCTCCCCAGACTGGTGCTGCATATAACATTATTGTCTGAAAAATTACCATAATAAGTATCAATTTGTTTTCTGTGGATAAGGGGATACAACATGCGAGTACATTTGATAACTTTATCAATAGTGATATAGAAGTTTGCTTTTGAAAGGTTAATTTCGTCATTTTGTAGTTTTAATGATATAGATTTTATAGAAAGTAAGAGAGAGGCTTCTTTTTTTTCGTAAAATAAATAGATATTGTTTTTGAAGCGTTAATTTTTACTCTCCATTTTGCATAATATCTAAAGAGTTTATTGAATGAATTTTGTAGGTTTGTTAATATGTAATTGGGATTAGTGCCAGCAGATTAAATTGCAGTGTCATTAGCGAATACGGATATTTTTGTAAAATCTAACCTAGGGATATCTGCAGTGTATAAGTGTTGTACAAAATTAGACTAAATACCAAGCCTTGTGGAACACCTGCTTTAATTTCATACAATTAGGAGGATGTATTATTCAATATCACACGAAATACTCTTTGATGAAGAAAGTTTTGTATGATTTTAATTAAATATATAGGAAATTTATACACTTCTAATTTATGAAGCAAGTCAGAGTGCCACACAGGTTCGAAGGCGGAATTTATGTCAAGCGCTACTAGGCCAATAGATTTCCGTTCATCTAACTTAAATTTAACGTAATTTTTGACACGTTGAAGAGGGTGAATGGTACTATGGTTTACCCTAAACCCAAACTGCTCGTTTGGAAGAGTTAGAAAATATTGTCTAGTGAAAAATTCAGTTAATAATTTCTAAATTAAATATAGTTGTTACTACATATTGAAAAAAAATATTGATTCGATTTGATTCATCAAAACAAATACAATGTATATAAAATTGAATCTAAAGATAAAAAAAAGAAAATTTGCAATTTGTGATGATTAAAACTGAATAAAAAAAATGAATTAACTTTTTTTGAATAAAAAATACTATACAAATAGATTTTAATACTTTAGTATAAGCTCTTCTAATTATAAATTAAAAAATTTAAAAATGAAATCAAAATATAATAAATTAAAATTGAATTATAATCCAGTCACTAGTATTTCTTCAGGTGCAATAAATAAAATACATATTAAAAAAAGTTTTCTAAAACGTAATCCTGAAATACTTTTATGTGGTCTTGTTAAATGTTGATTGTATTGGAATAAATAATGAATTTTTTTAAAAATGTACGTGAGATTTATCTGGGACCAATAGTATTTGAAGATTATTATTATTTATATATATACATAATTTTAATATAAATCAAGGTGCATCAACGAAAGTTCGCAAACTTTTATTTTGAAAATTTTGCAAAGCATTATAGTTTTTTTTAATGTTATTCATAGTTGTTTAATCATAATTGATTGTTACTATTATTCTAATCAACATCAAATTGACGTCGCATCGGTTACACGAACACTGATTATAATGCTAAGACTAGAATCAATTTGAATCCATTCTTTAGCGATTGCATTTAATTGATTGCCAGTCATTAGAAAATTTAAAATTAAACTAGCCATTAAATATTTAAATAATATTTAAATTTGTCAAACGCATTCTGATATAATTCAAATGAAGATATCCACAGAGATCTGAAAATAAAAATTATTACTGATGTCATTAGAGATTATGACTATTAAACACGAAAACAAATGAAGTCAACACGGCAATTTAAAGGAAATTGAGCTCCTAACAGATCAGATGACATAAGATGGCTTAAAAGGTTTTAATCCCACGATCTAGTGGGATAAAATAAAAATATAAGAGAGCTGAAATATTGATTTTTGTAAACTTTAAAGTGTTAGGTTTTTCAAGCTTAAAGCTAGTAATAATTTATTTAAATATGTAATAAGATAACCGAAAAAATAAAAATTTAAAAGTACGTACTTCAAATCATAAAAGTAAAAAAAAAATATAGTAAATAGCAATATAGTTTCAATCACACACCTAATTTCGATCAGAACAACAGCTTTATTTTCTAGTCCTAAGAGATTCTATTGACATGTCTATACATTTTCCTGAAACTTATGCTAAATTGAATTATTTTTTTTTTTTAAATGTGATTTCTCCAAGGATGGAAATAAAACTAATAAATAATCATGTACAGAGGAATGTTTAAATGATATGTATTACTTAACTTTAGTGTATAGGTTCCGATATGTGACTAGATATTTAAATAAATAAATGGAGGTCAGCTGATTTAGATTTTTTTCTTGATGTTAAATTCTTTCTTATGTTATGTTTTTATTTTGTTCTTTTTTGCTGTTCATTATTTTTAAGTTTACTTAAGAAACTATCAAAAGGTCTATCATTCTAAAAAAACACCCATTATATCAAAAGATGTATAGATTCAAAATATATAAAGTTTAATTTAATTCGAAAATGGTATAAATTATAATATTTTCTTTGATTTCTTAATTTACTTTTTATTGCGTATAAATTACTGAAAACTATTAAAATATACAAGATATACTGTGGTTGATCTGAAGATAATTTGAAATATAAAGTATAACGCAAAATAATAACAGCAAAATCAAAATATATATTTGAAATTTAGTCATACAAAATTCTATAAAAAGTGTTGACATAATATTAAAAACTGTTGATAATATTCCAGGTTTTTGTAATATTTTAATATTAATAAATCCTATTTCTTTTAAATTTTGAGTTTTGTAAAATAATTTAACTATTTAATTTAGCTTGGGTTAAAAATAAATTATAATTTTTGTAAACTTTATATATTGTTAGTGAAAAAAATATGTAGTGAGACATGTAGACGTAGTTTTAAACATTCAAAAGTATATTTTTAAAATTTATAATACTCCTGTATAACTCTCACCCTGTATAAGTCTCATAAATACAGATTTCAATTGTGTAGGCATTGTATGGAGTATGTTAATCAAATATAGGCTATATAACACATCAATAGTTGAGATTTTTTTTTATAGGGATTAGTATCAAGATTTCAATAATTAAAATAGTTATGTATATGGTTCAGGGTTAGTGTTTAATCTTTAATGTTTATTTTTAGTTTAAATTTGTGACTGTATAATGTCAAATATTATTGGTTTATTTATAAATCTCTATGTACAGTTATTCAATTTATATTAATTGATAAATTCGGTTTTCTTATATTATTGGAATTGTTTTACTCTAATTTAAATTTTGTTTAATACAAACATTTAAAAATTAGGCAAAAATAATACATTAAAAAAGATAAAAACTAATTTAATTTGACACCAACGATAATAAAATTCAAATAATGCATGATATACACAATCAGAAAAGCATGACAAGACAGTTCTACCGTTCTACCTAAGTTAAGTATAACAAAAATATATAAAAAAATTTACTTTAATTGAAAGCATGAAACTTCCATCAACAAAAATTTACTGGCATTATAATTTTATTTTTATATTACATTAAAACATTGCTATTATAAAAGCTTGAAAATAGGATGTGAAAAGTTTAAAGTGATAACACAGAGTTTAAATTATAGCAATAATTATTTACAAACTTGTCAGTCTTTTGATTTAATATAAAAATTGATAATTTGACCTTTTATTGTTTTTGAAAGCGAATGAAGCATTTTGTTGTATTGTTTACAAAAAGTTTTAAGAGCTATTATAACACAGGTATACTTGGAATTCTTACCATTTCTATTCAAGTATCAGATTTTTAACAAAGTCTTTCATACTTTGAAATTGAAAAAAAAAAAACAAAATAAATCAGTATATTATAGCTAACATGGAGGTTAACTATATAGCCAAGCAGAATAATAAAAATAAAAATTAAGTTATAAAATACATTAGGAGTTGGAAAATAACAAGAAACTATAGAATCTACTAATCCCTATATCTATAGAGTCTACTAACCCTTAGGTATAGAAAATGTTGGAATACCCCGACAAATTGTTATGATTTGTAAAAACTGAAATAAATGAATATGGCAAAGTATGAACTGAAAAGAAAATAACTACAACTAGCAACAAATATTAGATTAACAAGCAGCGATAAATACTATGGAATTAAAGCAAAACAAAAAAATCATATCCCTAGATTTAATTAGTTTGCAAGCTAGGTTTTTTGGGTAAAGTTAAAGTTTGTTCATCAATAAATGGTACTAGATTTAACCATTTTATGAGTTCAATATTTAAATCACATTCAAAGGTTAGATTTGGCTTAAACTAAGAGTCACTTATCAGTACTGGAATCTCTGTATTATTTATTTTTGTTATACGTTTTAGAACTACATAATCGAATTCCGTAAATTCACATAGATTAGTATAGTAAGACTTTGTGTATAGTAACACATTATTTTCCAAAAATAACTATGAGTTATTTCCTATAATTAGGACGTACTTCTTACACATTCACGAGATCAGGTGATTTCCTTTTACCATGTAGATGTTAACCATAGGTTTAATTACTAATTTTTTCATTAATAGTTGCTATTTTGCCTTAGTTTAATTTTCTTTTTAAATGTAACACCATCTTGATAGTTCACATATTTTTTTGTAACATATTGCAGGACAGGTGTAGTTTCTTTAGAATAAACTTGAAGTATCATTTTAAATCATTCACTTTATTCCATTATAAGCACGTATAAGGTTGTATTAAATTCGAAATTTGGGTGTAATTTGACAAATCCTATTTTAGCAGTCTGATGGTCAAATATGAAAAGTGTTTTCAATTTGATTTCTGCTTATGTGAAAATGTAACTCTTGTATTTATTAACTATACATCATATTAATTGGTCCATAATTTCCCGTAACTTTATACGATGAAAAAGGTTATTAAAAATGTTCTCAAAACGAAACCGTGTATTAGTCGTAACAAGTACGGGCATTCACCAATAATGCGGTCATTACTTTTAATGAACTGTGTAATAGATTTCGTTTTTCATAACCTGTAATTTGAAATGATAATTGAAATTTATCTCCTAGATTCCGAGTAGATTAAATTAAGTAGATTTAAACGATTTCTATATGGAGTAGAATAACAGGATGGGCCCATGGTAGATTACGTAAAGCATACCTGAGGTACTTATGGCAATTACACTTCACATTTGATCTCTAGTAATATGTGAATCATTAAAAGTGAATTATTCATTTCTTGGTCCACCTTTTATTTTAAATAGTACTAATATTGTCAAAAATATCTTGTAGGATAACTACTCTGATAAGTTTTCTTTGTAGAAATGAAACTCAACATAGAATTATCTTTAGTAATAATTACAATCATTGACGAATTTGCAATTTTAATATCCTATACATAATAGAGGATATATACCTCTAAGAATTCTCTTTAGAATATCAGTTTGTACAATACAAATTATATTGAATGGAAATATACTTGTGTATGGGTTTAGTTGTTTCACATAAAATATTCTGTTTTCAACGTAGCTTTACTTATACAACTTTATTTTGCAGTTAGTATAAAGTCAAGTATGTCTACATACTCCAATTAACTACTGTTTATTTAATTTAACTTATATATGTATATATGCACATTGAAAATTCACAAATTCTTTAAATATTTCCCATTAGTTAAATAAATGCATCGAAATTATAAAGTTGTTTTGTTTCTATTTTTTAGTTTAATTTTTATTAATTTTGTAGTTAGAATGTAATTGAAAAAAAAAATTTAAATTAGTTGCAATAAATTAAAATATAAACTTACACGTTCGCTTTAGAAAAAATTACTTCATGTGTTATCTTAATTGCAAAATCTTAATATTAACTAGTTACGACTAAATTAATAAAAAACAAAAAATCTTAAATTAAAAAAAAAAAAAAAAAAATAAGAAAATCATAAATCGCGATTACAAATTCTTTAATTAATATTAGTAACTATTTTCCTTATTTTAAACTAAAATAAATTTAAATTTACATGACAATCTATGAATGAAATATTTGAAAAAAAAACATAAATTATATTAATATACATAGCTTATATTACTAACGTGACTCAACTTATAATAAAATTAAGTATTGTTATAGATTAGTCTTATGTACTAAAATAATTTATGCAATAATATTAAAATCAATTCACATTTTTTTTTTTAATAATCGTTTTTGTTTTTGTTTTGGAAGTTATTTAACTAAAATGTATCTTACATGAACATAATTGATCATAATAAAACATTTCCTAACGTTCTTCTTGTATAAAAAAAAACTTTGTAATAAAAATTACTTTGTTTTGAATTATATATCGTAGTTATGAACTAAGTAATATACAGCTGCAAATAAAAGTATTAAAAGTAAATAATAGTAAATACTTAATCACTGCATTCTGGATTCGAACTTTTGTTGGGGACCTCCATTTAATAAATGATAAATAAATTTCAAAAATAATTTACATAATATTTAACAACCGTGATCATTACATACATGAACCAAGGATTTATAATAAGCATAAATAAATTGTAACATCGGCTACAGAATTGAAGAATCCGGTTGAATAATGCAAAATAAAAAAAAATGCTTCATTCACATCGGTGTTGTTAAACAATCAATTATTTCCGGAAAAAAGTAAAGTATCTTGATATTGCACTTATATACGCGACTTATGGTTGAAATTGCACTTATATATATGCGACTTATCTAAATTTGTTCACGGTTTTTTCCGAGGTTAGCTAGCATTTTATTACTTAGAAAACAAATCTGTATTTAAATCCGATTAATAACAACTAATGATTTCATACAGAACAGCATAAAATCAAATATTTAAACCAGTTGATTTAGAAACCAGTTGATTTCTAAACCGAATTAGTTTAATTAAGTTTATTCTTAACAGTTTAGTTTTATACAATGTAAGTTGTTAGTTATCATTAAATGGAACAACAAAAATTGTGCAATGATTTCAAATAGGTTGCAAAGCTCTGTCATAAAATTTATTTTAATTAATTTTTTTTTAAATTGATTACAGTAACAATTTAAAGTACTAATTAAATTAAAAGACAGATGCTTACAATTAGAATCACGTTCTTTTTATGTGCTATGTCACTTGTAAGCCCATCGTTAATTTTTTGATAACAATTTTTATCAATTTATGCGCATATCCATGTATATTATGATTTTGATTTTGTAAAATTTTAATTTATCATATTATATAATACGTGAACTAACTAATAAATTAATTGACCAAGTTTAAATATCGCACTAGTCATTGATAAAATTTTAATTGCTGTTTTAAATGCTTGTATTTTAATATCCAAGGAATGGTTATAATAAGATTAATTATGGTTTCAACACAAGATTAATTTTAAGTTTGTATGTATATATATAATTATACCGAGTGGTCCAGAGAATGCGTATCAGCTTTCTAAGACGGAAAACAGCCGTTCTTTTATAATTTAAAAAAAATTTATTAACTAAATCGAGGATGCTCTATCGATTGGTGATATTTTCAACTTCCGGGAAGGACCGCAAAAGGGTTTTTTAGCCCGAAAATCACCAAAATCCAGATTTTCAAATGGGAAGAAGTACTTTTTTATGTTCGGATTCTACGTCAAAAAATAAAAAAAAACTTTTATCGGTAGGTATTGGTAGGAGTATAGAGGTACGTTGTGAAACCATGGAGTCCATAGTCCAAACTTTTCTCGATTTTTTTTTATTCTCTAAGATTTTAACCTTTTAAAAACGCAATATGGCACGGCACGTGTGTATTTAATGTGGATACCAATTTCACCCAATAACTTTAGAAATTAGGCTACAAGATGAAGTTTCCTTTAAAAGCATAGATATTATCACGATGTCACGATGACAAATCAATCACATTAGTTATTGAGAAGTAATTTTCTTTCATTATTCTTCTTTTTATAGCTTAACGCCTATGGCTACAATCAAATATTTCACTTGTACTATTGTAAATTATGTTTGTATTAATTTAAATAGCAATGGGTAATCATTTCCAAAATCATTGTTCAATCAATTATCTATATTATACCTGTTCTCTAAGAACTGCTAACATTTCGTATTCCTCTAATTTACTTATTTTTTTTATTTCTATATTTAAGATCAAATTGGTTTTATCAATTTTATGATGTTATTCAATTTGATGATTGGCAAATTGCCAATATAGAATCAGTAGTAGCTCTTTTCCTTTGCTAAAAGTTTCATATCAGTTTTATTATTTATTTTTTGTTAAATCAAATCCCAAAATATTCAACATAATTAATTTGTGACAAAAGGTATTTATTTAATGTTATGGCATTCACTGGTTCTACAATAACCATTTGGTAGAATAATTTTATCATATGGTATTTTTTTGATTAATTTAAATAAGGAATAGTAGGAAAGTCGCGGGATTGTACGGGTCCAACACAAAATGTATAAAATTTACTTCAATAAGATTTTATTTATGAACCTGATAATTATTTCTGAAAAATGTTCTAAAAGCTGTATAACAAATATTCAAACACATGCTGATGCATTTCTACTCAAAATCCTTAGTAAGTTTAAATTTGTACTCGAATAACATGATGATGCAATACTGTTATTACTAATCTGATACAATTGAATAATTTTAGCTGATTGAAATTTTGCAAATAATTTAATTGGAACTCTTATGTTTACTTTTGGTCTACAAAAAATCAAAAACTTTGTCAAATCAAATTTAATTGGTGTGCCCCCGACTGTATTTGAATTCGTTCTTTTAATTTTACTATTTATGTCTTTAGAAATTCTTCTTTCATCAAGCTATAGTAAGTTCTGAACTAATATATAAGAATTAATGGCTTTACAAATTCTTGCTTGCATATTAATTTTCATCTTCAAAATTTTAATTTTGTACCACAAAGTGGAGAACATGCTCCAAATTTATTAACTTTCCTTCTTCTGCACATAAGTACAATGTTTAAACAATCACGCTGGGTGGCGAAGTATGTAGAGCGCCTGCCTTTCAACCGAAAGGTCCCAGGTTCGATTCACGATGAAGCAACAAAAAAAAATGCTTTATGGATTTTTTGACCTGGTCCAGTATCCTTTGTCATTGGGATATAATAAATGGCAAAAAATAATTGAGAGTATAATCTGGTAACAAATTAAATAAAAATGAAACTACTCTATTTAAGAAGGGTTAGTTCCTGACAATAACAGTAGTTTTCCACATTTAATGAGTTGATAAGCCAGTGTTTTGCAAAATAAATACTCGAAATATTGTAGACTGTAGTGTAAAATTGCAGTACCGTACTTAATTAAGCACGAAAAGGTGATTCTACCTAATAAGTTACTGTAGAGTGTAAAAAAAAAATCAAAATTTTGGAAAATGCTAAAAGGAGTGTTTGTTAATTTTTGACAGATTACCTAAGTACCAATTTTCTGGTTTGTAACAAAACTTGTTTTTGAAATAATTCTCATTGGTGCTAAGAGTTGAGTTGAATTAGCTTGCCTTTTTAATACTGAACAAAATTTGAGAACCCTATTTCTGAAACTGTAGACATGTATTATAGCGAGTAAACAAATAAAAGAACCAACATTTTCTTTTATAAAAGTATATAGAAGATAACCGGACTATACATTTAGTTTAATTATTTTTCTTATTTTTCATTTATTTATTAGTCCAAAAATTCATTGAATTATAGTTTTAATATTGACATAATATTTTTATAATAGAATTCAATATTATATTATTAAAGTACATAAACTATTAATAATTATTAATATTTTATTATTGTTATTATTTATTTATTTTGTTTTAAATAAAATCTATTCCAAGTTTTATAATATTTAAAAAATATGAAATTAAAAAATATTGCAATACAATAAACTCGTGTAAGTTATTTTCATATTAACTTTTTGTTTTTATATTAATTATCAAATCCTATTAAAGGATGAATTTACACACATATTGAACTTTACATTATTAAATTTACCTAATTTAATTAAAATAATAGCAATAATTAAAATCAATTTTAAATAATAATAAATATATATATATAGAGATATTTACATACATTTTTTTGTTTTTGTAATCCTGATGCAGAGTTAAAATTTAATGTAAACGACTTCATAAATTTTTATTATTATTTTTATTTAGTTTCTTTTTTGAGAAAGAAATTTTCACTATTAGTTATTTTATGATCATAAATAGGATAGAAATATAATTTTAATATTAAAAATTTACTAACTGGAAAAATATTGGTCAACGAAACATTAAAATGAAAAATTGAAGGAAAAATGAAAATTTGTTTAAACTAAATACATAGATATTATAATATTCTATGTGTATGCATTGCAATAAGTATATAAATGTATGAAAATGTGATATATGTATACATATCCTTGTTGTTACCTCTTTAAAAAGGTATTTTAAAAATTGGGTGGATAAATGTATGTAAATGATGATGTTTCAGACATCAATGGTACTTTAATGTTTGATTTGTTGAATTGTTTGTTGTTTTTATATGCTATTATTATAAACACTTTGATGAAAATATATAGCCAAACTTTCATCATAACCAGAAGTCCAGAGAGTATCAATTGAATGTTTTCAATAATAAAATGATTTTTCAATTTTATATAGTATAGAAAGGGTATATTAATCAATATTTTTTTTTTGGTTTTTTTTTTTTTTTTTTTGTTTTAATAGTGATTCAGTTTATTGGATAAAGTTTATTTTAAACTTAAAAATTTAACTAAATATTTATATTTTGAAAAAATTTGTACATAAATTATGTGTACTGCTTTTCATATATATACATGTTATTTTATTTAAACTTTTGAAAATATTTGAAATTTATTTGAACAATTTTAAATCTATTTGAGCTTTCTAAGTCATAATAAATAAAATGTAAAATTTTTAGTATATATTCAAATTAGAGAGAATGTAAGATGACTATGTTCTTTTTTACAAAGTTAAGTAAATTAAATGTTGTGTATTATATTTAGTTGAGTAAGTTACAAAAATTAGGAAAGTCAAATTCTGTATATTAATCAAGAATAAATTAAAAAAAATTTAGTCGAAAGAACTAATGAAGAAAATAAGTTACTTTCGAAATATCGATATTTACAAAATAAAAATTAATTTAATAGAAAATAATCTACTTATATAATCTAAAGCACTTGACTCTATTTTGAAGAAAATTAATATTACTTTGAAAAGCTGAACATCAAAATTGCCAGTGGCACAACAAAATGTATGATAATTTCAAAAATTCTATTTCTATGCAAACTAGTTGTCCACAACAAACCTATTGAGCAAGTTATACTCTTCAAGTATCCAAAAGTCAAATTTACACAATACTGAAACTCAAAAGTAGATTGCATGGGATAGACAAAACCCATGGGATAGACAAAACATCACTGAGAATATATATATATATATTATATATATATATGAAAATATATTAAACTTGCGTAAGATCTATCTTTACAGCAGAATATATAGAGCAGTTACTGATGAAACCAAACAAGTGTTAACATCTACGGAAATGAAAGTATTAAGATAAATTGCTGTGAAAACTCAAAGAGTGAGTTGTGAATAAGGTAATGAAATTTAAATTGAAAGTATATTACATTCAATCGAAGTAGTAAAATGATCTCAAGTATAGATCAAGAAGAAAGAAAGATGGAGGAGATCATATCAGCAAAATGGACATAGTGTATGAAAGCAAAAGGGATTGGTATGTAAAAGTAAACTAAATGACAGGTAACTACGACAAAAACCAGCAACAACATGAAAAAAATATCTTATTTGGTTATCACAAGAGATTTTTGTAGAAGATTGGAAGAGAGATCGGCACAGAAGAAGATGAAACGTGTGGACAAAATGTTAATACATATAAAGAATAAATAAAACCATAAGCCAAAGTTACTATATAGAATATAAAGCATGTCTAGGTTGAAATACGTAATTTAAATTTTTAGTAACTCTTTAGCAAACATAATGTATAGGAAATCTAAATCTTTACAAACTATATAAATTATAAATCAAACTTATAGTAATTATAGTATCACTTAATCATTATACTGTTTCATTGAATTCTTGTTCGTTGTTTTTTTTTTTATATAATTCCAAGTTTATGGGTTGAACACCCTAACTGCTTTTACACAGAAATTTGTAATAGAGAATCACATATATAATAGCTTTTCTGTAGAATTTTTATGGTTATATCTACTAATTTAAATGTGGAAAACTATATCTACTGTAGAGTACTTCGCCTTCATAATAGCATAGTTCCATTTTATTTTTAGTGATAACCAAAACTCTCAACTATTTATCATTTATTTTATCCCAATGATATAGGCTACTGGAAAGGGTCAAAAAGCAGAAAGCATTATTTTGCCTTCGTCGGGAATTGAATCTGGGACCTTTCGGTTAAAAGGCAGGCGCTCTACATACTGCACCACCCAGCACTTAAGTTGTTGAGAATGTTTTCTAACCCGAATACATAAAATCCATCTCATTAATATGTTAACAAATATATTTTGATAATCAAGATAATTGGTTCTTGGCCTTGTTTCGCATCCATATAAAATAACCGGAAAGTGTACATTTCATTTGAATAATTGAATTTTTAGGTTACTTAAGAGATCTAACTTTTTCAAGGGCACCATAAGTACGCCAATCGTTTCAAATATCGTTTTCAACAACTATATTCTATATTGATGTCGACATTCAATATTATGAAGCTAACATAATACTTTTAATTCTAAATTCTTATCAATAGTCTATAAATTGCACGGAACTGATTTGTTGACTCTTATTAACTTTCCCATTAAATAGGTTTTCCTTGTTCAGTTTATTTTTACTTGTAGATTAACTTATTTATAGTTAATGATTTAAGTTTATTTTTCATATTAGCTTTGGTGTGGGTGATCAAGTAGTACTTGCAAAATTGAGATCTTGAAGGTTACTTGCTGCTATTAACTACCATTTAATCCTTTTGCTTAACGATTTATATTGTTTCAAGTGCTTCATTTCCAGACTAGATATATATATTAGAAAATTATAAAAAATTTATCAAAATATTAAAAAGGTTAAATACTTGAGTTTCTATAACGAACTAAATACATTTATGGTTACAAATTTAATTTTAAAGGTCATTTCGGAAAATTCCTTTTTTTTTTTAAGTTGTAATTTCGTTTTTGTTTTTGTGGTAATTTGCAAAAGCCGGGAATCAATTGAATTTTTACGTCATACTCATTGTATTCTATTTTAAGATATTCAAATTTACCTTCTTCTTTTGACCTGAGTAAAAATATAATCCTTGACGGAGTATACTTGAACTTTCATATTAATACAAAAGTTAAATATTAAAAAAACAAAACTAAATGTATATAAAAAAAATATTTGATCTGTATGAATGGATTATTTATTATCATGTTCTTCTCTTCTTATACAAAAAAAAAATTCAGTAAAGGTCATCATGATGAATCCGACATAAAGAGTTCTTCAAATTATATGTTTTATGTATCAAGAGATATAACAGTAGGGTAGTACTTACATATATAAATTTATTTTTAGTTTTAAAATAATTTTAATATTGTCGGATAAAAATAAAACTGTTTTTAATTTTAAATAAAAATATTTTTTTTTTTAAATTAAACATTAAAATAAATTAAGTTTGTTTTGATTAGTTAGATATAGTGAAAAAAGACCTGAGATTGTTTTTTTCAGATAAATTTTTTTTCTGTTCTATTCTATTTATGAAAACAATTACACACTTGACCATTTTTTTCGTTATCTTTTCTAAAAAAATTGGTGATTCTGAAATAAATGTACAAACAAGGGCGGAAATTTTTTGGTGAATTTTGAATAATTTGGTTTTTAAAGATAGATACAAAAGATTGTTTTTTCAACTTTGAACTACAATATCTCCATAACGATAGCATAGTTATCATCATCAAATGAATATTAAAATATTTTCAGACCGTTATCATACTAGATAAAAAAAAACCGAAAACTAAATAAATATATCTAATAGATTAACAGATATACCGGTTTACATCCAAAAGCATTACAACAACAAGGATGCTTTCAAATGTCCTTTTCATGCTTAAAGGATAGATGCGCCAATATACCTAAATTGTGGGAAACACCTGTTATTCTTCAGGGACAAAAACTTTGAAGACCGAACTTATTCCGGTCACATTGTTTTTTTTTTAAAGTTGACTTTGAAATGTCAACGGAGCAACAAAATTAGTTTTGCTCGCTCTCTCAACTATGCAATAGTAAAGAAAAATATTTCATAATACATGAATTAAATATATATAATTTTTATTTACTGCTTTAAAAAAATTACTACGTCAAAAATTTAAATATAAAAAAATATTGTGGAAAACTTAAAAAAGAGTTTACGTTTTTCTGTTCTATTCTAAACATTTCTAAGGTACAAATTGAAAATCTGGAAAAATTAATTTTAGTTTTAATCTTTATCAAGCCAAAGTTTTAAATTCCGAAAAGAAAAGTTTTATAAGAATTATAATAATAATAACGAAATCCTTTTTTTTGTATCCCAGACATACACAGACATTTTTGTTTTTAATTTAATACGTTTTTAAAACCGACTAAACAGTATAAAGTAATTTCTCCTAGCCCAGTTTACTATATACTAGGTTTATAATCCATACTAATTCCTAGTCTCATACAGATTTTTAACCCCATACTAATTCCTAACCTCACACAGATTGTTCTGAAAATTATTTTATCCTTTTTCGGTCGTTTTTATAACGGGTTAAAAATTTCGTCAAGACAAATAAATAATAAGTTAAAATTAAGTAAACTCTATAGTTTTATTAACAATTTTTCTCTACTTAAATTGCCTAATGTCAAGTGTCTATTGGAATGGGTTTGTATTAATAGTTTCTGAGATATGAATTTTGGTCCAAATGAGAGCTTTGAAAGTCCTCCAAAATATTGCTATCAGAGTGAGCCAGGATGTGCGTTCAATTTAAACTAAATGGGTTCAGTAGTTTCTCAAATGCGGATTTTGGCTTCAACAAATAGGCAGGCCCTCTAATTTTTGAAAAAAATCTTGTCACCAGAAACCAACATAAGACTTTTTGTACAAATAAGAACTTTGACTCTTGGTCCCTAAATTTGAAAAAAAATTATTTACATACTTTTTAACTATTTTGATCGATAAGAGAGAATTCGAATAGATTAATAGTCGTCATTAGAAGGGTTAGTTGTCTTTGTAACAAGATTTACCTTGAGACATTTTCAAGCGACGACTTAAATTGTTTTGTAAATTCAGTAGTCTTTTGGACTAGGGAATTGAATATGTGTGTAATTATGGTGAAACCACAAGAAGAATCAATTTAATAAACCTAAGAGTAATCAATCTTAGAACAATGTATTGGACATATCCTGTAGAATAGTAAGATTGACTTAATTAAAAGTTACACTTGTGATGAAAATTATAAACGATCTATTGATGTTTCTAAGAATTTACGATTAGTTGACATCAATGCCATCCCCACAGTCAATCCTATCTTTTAGAGCAATTCAAAGACGGGATTGTACCCGGATTGAATTTCTTCATATTCGTAAAATATATTTTATTCTTCTGCTTAATTCGAAGATCACTCTATTCTTAAGACGTTTAAAGAAGATTCTGTTATCAGATTTGCCATATCATTTCCATACATTTTTAATCAGATTACAAGCAATTACAAGCAGTATTAAATTTAACCATTAACCGGTTTAGAAACCATTTGTATGTATTATTATTGTTATAATAGTTAAAAGGCAAATTCACAATGTAATTTATAATATGTAATTTGTTTTTATTTTCCGATATATTCCACAAATTTTCACTTAGGACATTATTTCTACATTTTTGTTTTTTTTTATTGATATTAAATATACAACTTTTAGCCAATTAAAGTTTACCAATTAAACAATTGCAACATGCTTATTTTGTATTCATTTTTAATTTTGTAGATACACTGAGTGACGACGCCTTGGCGATGTCACCAACAGCCGAAACTACAAAAATTGCTAATTCAAGGGGCGATCGTGATAGTGAACACCGTGAAACATGGTCTGGCAAAGTAGATTTTTTATTATCAGTTATTGGATTTGCAGTAGATTTGGCAAATGTTTGGAGATTTCCATATTTGTGTTACAAAAATGGAGGCGGTAAGTATTTTAGAATTTGTTTTCATTAATATTTAAATAAGATTATATAGTTGTAGATTTTTATCTAATTTTATTTATTATTACCATAGAAAAAGTAGTAATACTATTGTTATGTTATTACTATTAAATTTTTAACGTTTTCTGTTTTTTTCCTTAATAAAATGCTTGTACAGTGACGTGTTTCGCGATATATTTACATTTGAATTAATGTTTGAGAAATTTATTTCTAATGAAGAAAGGATTTTTTTTTTTAATATTTTATTTATTGTAAATTAATATTTTAGATAATTCTTAAATACAACTAAATAGAATATTATATTATTGTCTTATCAATATATGACTGAAGTTTCAGCTCTCGTATTAATTTTTTGTTTGTATTGTACTTGCTATTTCTAAACAATTTATTTATTATATCATGAAATGCATACTCTAAAATGTGGTTTAATAATTATTGTTACTTATATTATATGTTTTGGTAAAAAATGTTTTGAAAAAAAACCCATTATTTATTGTTTGTTTTAAACATAGAACTAAACCTACTTAGCCTAGCCCAAAATTAACTAACCTATAGACTTAGACTACATTTTTCCAGAAATAAGGAATTTTATATTTCAATTTATTTTTGTTAGGAATATATTTATTAAACTGGTAAATTTGATTATTATTGCATTCATATGAATATAAGTTTACTATAATTTTATCAGTTGTATTCCTGAACAGAATAGTTTGGCATTTATCGTAATTAATTTTCAATCTCCACCGATCGCAATATTTTGAAACATCATTTAATAATTTTTGCAAATCCTGTTGCGCTGTGTTTAAATTTTTGCTAGCGGTATATATTGTTATGTCGTCCACAAAAGCGGTACTATGATTTAACCCTAAGCTTCTATTTAGAGAATCCAGTAAATCGCTTATAAATATATTAAATAAAATTGGTGAATTGACCGTACCTTGTTGAAGTCCGTTTTCAATGGCAAATTCTTTAGATCATTTCTGATTGAAAGAAGTAACCTTAATAATTTTGCCATGAATCATATTATTAATTAAATAAATGAGGTGTATTGGAAACTTGTAGTTCAATAATTTATGTATAATTCCATCTAACCAAACAGTGTCAAATGCCTTTTCGAGATCAATAAAACATGTCGCAACGCAATTTTCACCATTTATATATCTACAAATATCTGATGATAGCTTTGTCATTACATGAATTGTGCTATGTTGGTGTTGAAAACCAAACTGATTTAGTGGGATTATTTTTCTCTTTTTAGATTCTTGCACTAAATACTTATTAACTATTATTTCAAAAACTTTGCTTATATTAGGTAATAAGCTTATGGACCTATAACTATTGAGGTCACTTGCATTTTTATTTGGTTTTTTAATAGTCACAACTTTAGCGATTTTCCAATTAATGAAGAAAGGATGAGTGCCGGTATTTGAAGTAAGCAGTAAGATCTTACTATCAACAAACAAAAACAAATGCAATCTTCATTATTAGACCAGATCATAGAAAAAGCGATGAATTCAATCTAGGCAACCTATGCTTTGTTGATTTAAAAAAGGTATTAGTTAAGCACAAAAAAAAGAAATTAGATTAAAACTTCATAGCATAGCAAATCAACAATAATATCATAACGACCATCAATAACATAATTTCACAAACGCTGCCCCAAGGTACATTATAAAAATATTAAATTAAAGCTGTGCGTTACACCGATCGTGCAGTGTTAATTTCAGTGCGTTCGCCGCACATAAATTCAATATTAAAACCTTAATCATCAAAAATAAATATATCACGATTCCGAAAAACCCTTGATACATTAGATAATAGTTAGAAATAAACACATTGAACAAGTGATGAAATTAAATTAATTAGATTTCATAGTAATTTCAACAAGAACTCTAATTAAAGAAGTGAAGTTTTAATCAATTATAACTGCTTTTGTGTCGTGGGTAACCTCATGCGTATATATTACATATATGAATAAACAAAATATGAGCCTTAACTGCAAAACTCAAATTTATAAAGGATGTGTGAGACCTATGGTAAAGGATTTTTGAATCCGAATTTGCAAAATGAACTACCTCTTCCCATTTGAAAATCTTGATTTCGGTTGATTTCGGGAATTTTCGGTTTACAAAATCTATTTCCGGTCTATTCCGTAAGTTGAAAATATAACCAATCTATAGAGCACCTTCGATTTAGTTGATAAACTTTTTTTTAAATTTTAAAATAACGGCTCATTTCCCTCTTAAAAAGCTGATATGCATGCTCTACGAAATCCGATATATATTTTTGTCAGGTTATCTGACCAATATCTACTCAAGCTCCAAATATAGAAGAAATCAAAGCTACAATCAATATCCTGAAGCACAACAAAGCAACAGGTGAAGATAGAATTCCAGCAGAAATAGCCAAACTGGACCCTGACTTATTCGCAAAAACAATTGAACCCCACATCAGGAAAGCATGGATAGAGGAGAATATACCACCATCATGGAAGAAAGGAATGATTGTCCAGATACCAAAGTCTTCTTTGGCAAATTGCAACTGGAGAGGAATCACGGTTCTAAATACTATTCATAAAATAATAGCAATTATTATAAAGAAAAGATTAGAAGAAGTACTAGAACCAATACTACGGAAAGAGCAGGCAGGTTTCAGACCAAACCGAAGCTGTGTTGACCAGGCAAATACTTTACGGGTCATAGTTGAACAATCAGTAGAATGGAATGCCCCACTATATCTACTATTCATAGATTTTAAGAAAGCATACGACACAGTCAAGAGATGCGCAATATGGAGAACACTTACAAAGAAGGGAGTTCCTGAAAAAATCATCAACATCATCAAAGCGATGTATAAAGATGCAGAGACAACAGTTCAACACAGAGGTAAGATCAGTGATCCATTCTACACCAATATAGGAGTTAGACAAGGATGTCCACTATCACCATTTCTCTTCAACACAATATTAGACGATATTCTAAGAAAAGTTTGCACTGGAATAAACGGAATAGAATGGGATCTCTTCTGAAGAAGACTTAGATTACGCAGATGATGTATGCCTCATATCAAGAAATCAAAGGGACCTACAGAACAAAGTCAACAGATTACAGGAAGAAGCAAAGAAATCGGGACTGGAATTAAATATCGAGAAAACCAAGGCAATGAGGACAAACAACAGTTATAGTGAGCCAATAACAGTGAGTGGACAACAGATAGAATACGTAGAAGAATTCAACTACCTGGGGAGCATTATAACATCAAGAGGAAGTGCAACAGAAGATGTCAATAGCCGTATAAATAAGGCAAGAAGAACATTTGGGAGCCTAATGAAGATATGGCGGAGCAACCAAATATCGAGAACAACAAAACTAACAATATTCAGAGCATGTGTTAAGTCAACATTAATATATGGCAGCGAAACATGGCTCACTTCGGTCAGAATCAAACAGAAGCTACAAGTATTCATCAACAAGTGCTTGAGAATTATATGCAGAATATTCTGGCCGGCAAGAATTAGAAACGAGGATTTATGGATGATAACTGGAGAAGAACCTATCAACAGACAGATAAATAGGAAAAAATGGAAATGGATAGATCATACACTAAGGAAATCAGAAAGTGATATAGCAAGAAGAGCTCTAGAATGGAATCCACAAGGACAAAGGAGACCCGGCAGACCATACAACACATGGAGACGCACAATCGATCAAGAATTAACAGTCAACAATTATACCTGGGACGATATTAAGGAAGTAGTACTCAACAGAGAGGAATGGAGGTTCACTATCAAAGCCCTATGCTACCACGCGGAGTAATAGGAGAAAAAAAAAAATCTGAGTACATATGGATGTCCTCTGTCACCACACCTCTTCACAATCGTCCTAGAAAACATACTAGGAAAAACCTGCTCAATAAAGAGAGGAATAACTTGGAGTCTCATTCAACAACTCGAAGACCTCGACTATGCAGATGATATCTGTCTTATCTCGCACAAATTCAGCGACATGCAGAGCAAACTAGAACACCTGGAACAACTTGCCAAACATGTTGGACTAGAAATCAACCTGGAAAAACCAAAGCTGTGAGAATAAATAACACCACCACGGAACATCTAAGGTTGAAAGAAGAACAAATCGAATTTGTCAACAATTACTACTACTTGGGAAGTATAATAGCATGCAGCGGTGGGGTTCAAGAAGATGTAGAAAATAAAATAAAGAAAGCAAGAGCAGCATTTGGAAGAGTGCAACCGATATGGAGGAACAGCGAAATATCCAGAGCAACTAAACTTAGAATATTCCGGTCTTGTGTAAAATCAATCCTGACACACGGCAGTGAAACTTGGTTAACATCAAAAATTATCAACCAGAAGTTACAATTGTTCATTAATAATTGTCTAAGGATAATATGCCGAATATTCTGGCCAAACACAATAAGCAACAAGAACCCTGCATACTAACCGGCGAAGAACCCATAGCGAAACAAATTAAAAGAAGGAAATGAAGATGGATAGGCTACACTCCCAGAAAGCCATCAAACAACATCTCGCGAATGAGCTTAGAATAGAACACACAAGGCACAAGAAGACCCGGTCGCCCAAGGAACACATGGCGGAGAACCATAAAACTTGTAAAGACAAATATAACGTGGGAACAAGTTCAATTAGCAGCTAGAAATCGAGTATGATGGAAATGTCAAGTGGAAGCCCCAAAGAAGTGCTCCCAAAAGAAGTAAGGAAAAAAACAAAAAATTTGAGAACATAAACGGCGCCCAAGTAAAATATCCTGTATATATTTCATTTCTCCAATAAGTCTACTTCGAAATCTTTTACCTTGATGAAATTGAATTCGAAGGTTCTCTCGACTGAATCCTTTTCAGTCAACATATCTACATTTGCTCACTCTTGACTTTAATTTTCATGACTAAGTCAACCTTAGCTTTTATACAACTCGCCATATTTTCCTTCTCCATTTTTTTTTTCAGGACCATATAACAGGACATATTATTACACCTATTTAAAATATAGAAAAACTATGCATTCTATATTTACTATGTATGTATATCTATTTTTTAAATATAGTAAAAGGATTTTTTTAAAAATAACAGAGACCGATATATGTCCGAAATAAAAAGAACAAAAAAATTGTACATACATTTTAGATGTTTTATTTGATTTCTAATTTTTTATTGTTATACAATGCTATACAATTTTGCTAATTATATGTATGTACATATGTATGTACAATAATATAATATTTTGATTAATTACATGTGTATGACATACGATTTACTTTAATATACACCATTATCAACTTAATCACTCACATTTTTTTTTTATTTTAGTTATATTATTGTATATTATATATTATATATTTCTTATATAATATATATATACGTGTTATATTTTTAATATTTAAGTGTAAAACAGGACATTTTATTTCCTTTTTTCTTTTTAATATGCCACTTAAAAGAAAATCTCTGCGAACGAGATTGTAATAAAATAATATCCATATTTAATAAATTTTAGGAAAATTTTTTTTTTTTTTTTTAATTTTATATACTGACACAAAGAGTCATACAAACATAAAAATAAATTACAATTGATTAAAATATTTTTTTTTTTATATTTTATTGTTGTATTAGTCTAATTCTTCATAGTTATTACTTCAAATTTATGTCTTAATCCATTTATCATCATACTAATATTTCTTTCATTTTCCTTTCTTTTTATTTTGTATATTATGTATTTTGATTGGAACTATATAGCACTAGACTTAAATTTCGTATATATATAGTATAGTATAGCTATAGAGGATTCAATTTTCATGTTACCTTGTTATTATGTGAAAATTGCCTTTTTATGGTTTGGAGATACTTATAGTAGATTTAAACATTACTATAGCATTTACCTTTACTATGCAATACAAAATATTAGAAAAATTTCGCATTCGAATATCCTTGTATATCCTCTCCGTGCACCCGCATTTTACTTATTAATATATCGTTCTTTTAAAGAAAAGTGCGTGTATTGAATAAAAGAAATAAGGTTGATTTTAGTGATGACTCTCATAAGAATCATAGACTTTTGGATGGTAGAATCATATGGACCATAATATTTCTTTTTTATTCCTTTATACAACTTCATTTTATAATAACAATCATAACAATAATAATAATAATATTAATAATTTTTGTTATTGTAAAGATTTCATATTTTCAGATTTAATGTAAAATGCTCTTACATAAATTATAACTTTAACTCTATATATAAATAATACGAACATACTTATATAGAAACACACATATACACTAAATAAGTGAATAATGTACCTATTCTTTGGAATTATGAAATCATTGAAGCGATGAAAAATATCTTGACTACACTTCTTATGGTTATTGTTCTAAAATTTGTTGGGTATTTTTTTTTTTTTAATATTATTATTTTTTTTTTTCTTTTTTTGTTATTTTACAATTTTGGGGGGCATACAAAAGTATAGAAGAATTCGTAATATAGTATGAAAAAAATGAAGAAATAGTAGTAGTATAACGTAAAGAAAAGCGAGTAAGTCCTTCATAAGAAAGATTTACTCTTCTTAATGCCATTTTTTTTTTTCATTGGTACAATTCGTTTTTTTTTATCGGCTTAAAAGCTTTTCTCGACAATTTAACCTGTTGAATTTTTCTTTCATTTTTTATTGTTTTTATTTGTACGAGTATTAATATGTATGTATAAAAGTATGCATATAAAATCTTTATAAAAATTGTACTTTTTTTTTGTATTTTTCATGCTCTTAATGGAAGGTTATCGTTACAGACATCATAGTGATGAAAAGATTAGAAGAATTGCTTTAGAAAATACTATATAGAATAAAAGTAAAGAAGATGTTAAATTCTCCTAATGTATCTATATAGAGTCCTTTGTGGATCCATATATATATATACACAATACCAATACAATTTGGAATAAATATATATGTATATATATGCTTACAGTTGATATGATCCTTGCAAAGTCTATCGTCTGTATAATAAAACTATAGATACTATACAAAATGGTATAACTATTTATATTCATTTCTTATACTTTAATAAGAATGAAATGGTTTCGGTGGTTGAGGATAACGCAAAAATTTACTTAACATTTTTCCATATGGGTTAATTTTGATGTATTGTTCGGTTCTCCCTTTTTTTTGTTATTTTACTTGAAATATTTTAAGGATCATGATTATTATTGATATTCATGACTTGTTTTTACAATTCTTTCAACAATCGTTTATAATGGTCAAACGATTGTTATAAATTTTACACTTCAAGTAAGAAATAAAAAAGAAGAACAGCCTGAAGAACAAAAGAAGTGAAAAAAGGACATTTTTGATTCTTTTGAGAATTAAGCTAAGTAGTTGTAAAATTACTATTTTTTTTATGATTATTTAAATTTGTAGTGGAATTTGATAAAAAAATATTTTATTTGATTTCATTTAACACACTTTTAAGTATTAATTGTATAAGGGTTGAATTGACTTAATATTTTCCAAATTGTAGTTTAAAATTGAATTATCTTTTAAAATCAATTCATTTGAAAGTTGACAAACACGACAAAAACGTTTTTTAAGTTGGTGAGGAGCAAATCGTGTCAAATCGTGAAAATGCTGCTGTTCGGTAGTTAACAGCATCATTTTCATTGGCAACTGTGTCTATCGATTTGTTTTGTATACATGAACCCCCCTAGTCACATTTTTTTGTAGCTAATTCACATAGCAATTTCACATAGCCATGTAAAATTTTTATACTGATTACTAAAATTCTGAAATACATTGTATGAGTGTACTGATCGTTGCCATTTTAATTTTAACATTTAAGTATACATTAGTTCATTAGTTTATTACAAATGTTATTTATACGAAATCAGTAAGAGTCGTATTTCATTATTTGCTTATTTTTTAAAGGGTATCTAAATGTAAATTTTCATGCCTGTAACAGAGTGAATTTTTGAAATATTCCTGATGGGTGTTATCAGTTGCACATCAGCTACCCAAAACAGCCCGAATTTCAATAAACGAGAAAGAACGTATTTGTTTATTTTTCATAGAGTACTGATGTATAAGTTTTCAAGTTTGTAACACAATTTTTTTTTCTATGGTATAGATTATAATTAAAATTTTAAACTCAATTTTGATGGTATCGGCTTCGAGCAAAACTTATAATTTTCAGTTTGACCTATTAACTGGACCGATGTTATTTTGTTTAGTACACCTATGTTAGAGTTTTATTTGTCTCCTCAATAAACCTCATTTTTTATTTGTTAAGCCATTTTTACAATACAAATAAATTGTGAAAATCAAAGAAACGATTGGTTTAGGACAATATAAATTTTTAGTATATTGTAAATTGTATCAATAAGATATGAATAATTACCAAAAAAAATAATTATTAAATAAATAAATAAAATTAAAAATTAAATCATAAATATATGAAAATTTAAAAGAAACATATTAAGTTTTAATGATCTTAATAGTCTGATGCAATATCTGTACTGTACACTCGTCAAGATGATTAGATCCTCAATATCGTGAAATTTTATTACGTTTTTGAAGCGTGGATAGCCGTAAAAAATGTATTAAACTGTGGTTGAGACCAGGTTATTAAAATATGTTGGTACACATTGGTCCGGAAATCTTCTAAGTCCACTCAACTTAACAAACGTGTTTAAAATTGTGTTTTACATTATCTGCAATTTTTTCATTTTAAATTTCGGCAAAGTTTTAAAACGGAAGAATTTTATTGGAAAGAAAAAGAAAAATTTTGGGTTGGAAAATCAATTTTATAATAATTAATTTATTGCTTGATTTTCTATTTATAAAAGAGTTTAATTTTCTAATTGTATTAATTTTGTCTGAGAGAGTTCCTAATTGCAAATAATCAGTCAATTTTAGTTTAATGTACAGAATAAGTATTTTATTCATAGCTTAGTATGCAGTCTGCATGTATCTCTTCATTTTCAATTTACTTTCACTATTACCCTCTCAATCTTCGGTAATTTATTTGAATGGGATTTTGTTCTTTTTTTTTTACAAATTCAAATAAAATACACACTACAGTTAGTGAAATTTTCATTTTTTATTTTAAAGTTAAAGGACCTTTTTTAGAAAATATAAATTTTAATGTTTTCAGAACTAAAATAAAAATATTTACATATACATATATGAACATCATATACAAGCATACATATGTATTTTCAATATTAATATACCCAAGAAAACTCTATTTAATTGTAGGAAATGAAGAGCACAACTTTTTGTTTTAGAAGAAAAAAAAAGTTTCTACAACAGATTTCCGTTAGCTCAGCTAAGTGAAAAATCACTTTTCCGATATCTTGTATATGTGTAAAAGATTTTTTTTTGCTATTTTATATTACAAAAAAAAAATATTCCGGACATGTCAAAATTTTGAAAGAAGAAATATCACTCTTAATATGAAAAACCAACTACTACAATAAGTTATTAAATCAAAGAATAAATAAATTTTCAAAAACACTAACATAATACTACCAAATAATACACTGTAAATGCAGTAAATGTATATCTCCTCGTATATTAAATCTCTTTGATAATAAATTATGTATAAATATATATCGTGAGAATACATATTTTGAATAAAAAATTATCACTTTAGCATAATTATTTTTCAAATACACATTAAGTCTATAGGAAGTTAAGTAGTAAGTTGGCAAAAAAACTTTTCTTAAACCGAAATGAAATTAACTTCAAAAAGGAACTCATTATAATCATTTTTTTTTTTCTCAATTTAAAAAAACCATTATCCAGCGGTATAATCGTTAAAAGATGAAAATTGAAATGAAATTAAAAGTATTTTTTTTTTATAGTTTTGAATCAGTTTGGCAGTTATTTGAAAATTTGTACTTTAATCTACATGTTACTCAGTGCTTATCAAGTCAATGCTGGGATAGTAACAATTGCATTGCAATTTATATTTGTATTTGTGACAGGATAGTAGAGTTGGTGGCTTTTCCCAGTAGAAAATTACACCAATTCCGAATTCATTCTTCCGTTACATATTCACCATAAATTCTTACTTACATCTTTAGCTTATCAATCAATCCATTTTATATATACATGAAAATCTAATATACAAGCAAGTACTTTTACACAAATGAAAATGTAAAGTACATATAAAGGGAAATTTTAAATAAGTAAAATAAAAATATAAGTCAAGCCTTAGGCTTTTTCAAGCTTAGACTTTTAAAATGCCGATTGTTATGAATTTTAAATGGATTTTTTCTATGTATAGTCTTTTTCAGTATATCCACCCCTTTGTAATGTTGTTACAGTAAAGATAATAATATAGTAATAAAAAAACTAAGCTGTTCTTAATTTTACTTTCATAACCGACATTTTTAATTTTTTATATTGACAAATACAATTTAAACAATTAAACTTACCTTAAATTCTAATTGTTAAAATATTGAAATTTATTATTTTAATTTTAATTACACTTGTAAGCAAAACTTTAAACACACACAACACTTGGTTGTCACTATTAAACTGCGAGAAAATTAAAAATGTTTTAACTTTTATTTAACCAATTTAACTAAGAATAAAATGTTTATTTAACAAAAAACAGTTATGTTAAACAGCCATCTCAGTCGTCTCGTCAACAATTAATTGTTGTAAAACATTCCACGTGTGTATTACTTTTACATCTGCATAACTACACATTACTACATAACTACAAATTACTTGTACATTACTTTGGACTGGAATTAAAGTTTGGACTTTGGAAGTACATCCTCTGCAATATTAGATTCTAAATGTACAAAAGAATATTAATTTTACAGTTAAAATGTACACACCTTAAAAACAATTTTTTATTCCTGTAATTTTGCTTAAAGAGCAACAAAATCAGAATAAGATCTCAAAAATTTCAATTATGTTGAACTGCAAATAATTATTTTTCAGGACATTTTGACATTTGAATTTGATTTTAGAACAGAATTTATTAAATTATTTTTTATAGCGACGTTTTTAAAACTTTATACATGTATCAATACCATCACCACCCCCCTATCCTATGTACGAGTTTAGGTATTTATTTTTAATATTTTTTATATAAAAATTATTCAAAAATTGTTTAAATTTATTCTATAAATAGATATTTATCTTATCCACATTTATATAAGTATATGTACAAATTTATATACATATTAACTATTATTAACACTATTTTATTAATATACTTATATATGTACATATCTATAAATACTAAATCGGATCTGTTAAATAAAAGTAGCAAAATTTATAAAAATAAAATAAAAATTTAATTTATATATGTGTACAATATTATAATCATTATCATTGTCCTGATGTCATCCATTAGCTTACATAACTTAATTTTTTTTTTTGTTTTTTTTATTAGAGGAACAAAGAATTTTATTAGACTCCCTTCCGACGTTCAAATTAGGTTAAATTTTTAAATTGATTTTTAAGTGATTTCCTTGTCAAAGATGAATGATAGAACAATAATTACATTTCTGGCAATTTATTATATGCTCTTTTTATGTGACTATTATTCATATTATTATTGCTATACTTTTTTAGAAAATAATATTATATAATATGTACTTATAGAGAGTATAATATAAATCAGAGTTCAGAATATCTATAAAATAAAAAATAAAAAAAAAAGTTATCTTTGTATTCCTTCTATTGGAATATGCATATTGTGTAGAGTCGAGTTATGAGGAATAACTTTTGAAAATATTTTTCTTTTTCTTCTATTTTTTTTTTATAAATTTAAAACGATACTCTCTAAGGAAACACCATTATATCTTTACTATATATAACTAATATTCAACTGTGTATTCATCAAGTAATTTAAAAACGGGGATCCTCTCGTTTAAGAAACTTGTTTTTTACATAGTCTTACTTTTTATACCTTTTTTTTTTGTTTTTATTATTGAGTAAATGGTGATGATGACGATAGATAGCTAAACGATACAATCATGATGGTTATGATATTGGCTGTGTACAGACAAATAATTGAATAATTAAATTGGTAGACTTATGAAATTAATGTGACAATAATATTATTGTTTCAATATTGTTAAAAAATAAAAATGAAGAGGAACCATAATATTCATAGTTAAATTTATTTTTTATTCAATGCTTTTAATGTTAAAATTATCAATGTCGCAGTTTTAGAAAAATTAAAAAGTAAATTTTAGTTAAATTATATTTACCTATCTAAAGGAATGGGATCAAGCCAAATATTTTCCATGTGAACAATTGACTGTTCCAAGTACAAACATAAACATAGTAGTTTGTACAAAAGGTATGATACCTGTAAGAATCCGTCATAGACATGATACTAGGAAACGGGTGGGTCCATGGTGATTCATTTACCATATTTATATTAACATAAACTGTACTGTTATCTATTTGAGCAGATCTGTAGCTGTACAAAATTGGTGAATATCCCTTTTTTTATTATAGTTTAATTTTTTTCTAATTCTTTAATTTATACAAATTTTACTTAGACATGAAAAATGTAACAAAAATATCATTACTAATTATAAAAATTTTTTTTATATAATATTGAATACAAGTATATGAATTGTTCGGTAAGAATTCAGTTTTTATGATTTTCTTTATGTACCTATTTCTCATTGTGGAATATATTTGATTTTAGACCATTTTATGAGGTATTCAAGGCTCTATTTTTGTTGTTTCTGATTAATTTCGTTATAAAGTTATCGAATCTATTTATTATTTTTGAATTGTTATAAATATATTTATTTAAATAGCTTTTAGGGATGCTCTTAATATTCGTATTCGTATTCGCGAATACCAATTTTCTTATATTCGGCACAACCCTTACTACACTGTTTCTGGTTTACGGCATTTATTTTTGCAAATTTTAATACTTTTTCTTTTCAATTTTTTAATTTTCTCCATTAGACTAGAGCTGATGTTGTATCTGAGCGCTGCATATGATAGATTAAGATCAGTGGATATCCTCAAAAGAATTTTAGAGCCTAATTTTTAGAAAAACTCATTCTTTAGCGTTATAGTAAAATTTGTATTATTGTTAAAAATAATTAAATATTTTTTTTTCATTATTTATTTATTAAATTGAGAATCTAAACTATATACATATATAACAAATTCTATTTAACATATTAAAGTACACTTTAGATATTAATTAAAATGTTTCAATTTATAAATTGTTTTTCATTGGTAATACTTAACAGGTTAAAATGAAGAACTGGCTAAACTAAATTGTCTTAGTTTTTTTTTTTTTTTTATTTTATAATACTTTTACTGTTATATATTTCTTACGGCGACAATAAATATTCCAAAATTTGCTTTTTAAATTTCACAATAAATTCTATTTATCTTAAATTGTTCAGGTAGATCGTTAAGCTTTTAAACTAGGCAGTTATTTTTTTTGATTATTTGTCTTCAAAAGTGATAGGTAGAACTAGAAATTAGATTTCTTTCGTGTATTATGGATATCTATATTACGATTTAGTATAAAATTATGTTCAATATTATTGTTTATTATTTTGAAGGTTATTAAAAAATTTTCGGATTGGTCTGACGTTCCGGAATCATAAATTGTAAAAAGAGTATCTGCATTAAAAAAGTTCTTCAATGTTCTTAGTATAAAAATATAGGGTGATATATTTTTCAAAACAGGCTCAACGTGTATACTCCACCTCAACTTGCTGTATATTAGTAAGCCTAGATTATTAAATGAATTTGGCTTTCTTTTAATTTTACTAAATATGCTTATCACACATGATATTTCGCCTACTACTTACAGACTTCTTCAGTGTTTTTACTTGTCTTTTTTTGCTTTAATGTTCTTGACAGTAATTTACATATTAGAATTACCTTTTCGTGCTTAATTAAAGTACGATACTGCAAGTTTTTACTACACATTTTATTACAATGTTTTTTCCAGTACTTATATTTATCAAATTTCTGGGTTGTAAACTCATTAAATCTGGGGCACTACTACTATATTGTCAGGAACTAAGCCTTCTGAAATAGGGTAGTTCCATTTTATTTAAGTCGTTACTAGATGATACTCATATTGTGCACAATACTGAAGTTAACTTTTAGTTTAGTTTTCGTCAATTTGGGCTAGTTGCAGAAATTTTTTTTTATAGAGAATAGAAATTAACTTTTATTAATAATTTGAAGGCTTAATATCAACAACATGATATATACCACCTTTTTTAAAATCCCAATTAAAGTTTGAAAACAAACTCAAACAGAGAATAACAGTGTTAGCCGAAGCAAGTACCCAACAAAGAACGTGGCCACAATTGAAAAAGTTAGCCGCAGTTAGGAGATTATGGAAGGACTTTATCTTCGCCCTATGACCACGAATGGTGTTACAGGATAGTGACCTAACAAGTTTATATCTAAAATACGCACGGTAGTGCAATAGAAAATCCATTTCGGTACTGAAATTAATTTTTTTACAAATTTCAGTTTTGTAGTGGTTTCCCACAATATTTAAAAAAATAGAAAACACCTTACAAAAAGTAGCTTGAGTTGATTTCTTTAAAAAAAATTGGAAGAAGTTATAATTTACAATGTCCTAAATTATATTTAATTTTTGGGACAGCCAAAACAAATCAAAGGGGTTAGCACACAATCTTGAATTTAATGGTGAGAAGGATAATAAACGTGTAAATTCCATACAATCCCAAAAAATGGGAGCAACTTCAGAGAAAAAAATTAAAAAATTTTCTTAAATAAAAGCTAGAATGCTATCAAGAAAATTAAAAAAGTCAATTGCATATATGAAATATCGAGAAAAATTAAAATTATAATCTTCACTGCGCATATGCACAAGTACATATATGAAAAATTTCGAAGGTATGCGAGAGTAAAAACTGTTTATTAAAAATTTTATCAATTTAAAAAAATTATGGAATTAAATCATGAATAAGAAAATTCGAAAGCAGTTGCAACTGATCATTTGAAAGCAATAAAAGCTTCGAATATAGTATTTCCATTTAATTGGAATTTTTTCGTTTGAAATTGGAGACAAAGTAACAATTTGAATTGAAATCAAAAAAAAATATTGCGCTTTTCTATAAAAATTACCTGAAAAATCACAGAATCAAATGAAAATGTTGGTAATGGCTTAAATTCGCTACATATGTCCACTTTCAGTATTCATCTTCAGTTATTATCCCACTATTCGATAAAGCTGAATTTAATTAAAGATCACAAGCTAATTAGCATCCCAGTTAGGTGAATCTAATATAATTTTTGAAATAGTTCAAGCGCTAATAACTTCTAAAAATACATAAAATTGTAGCTTGATTCGATATGAATGTGATGATAAAATTAAGTCCAGTTTCTACAAAAAATAAAATAAAATTGATGGATTTATTTTGATTTTTTTTACTTTAATTTTTGAGTAGATGGATTTTTTTGCAGTCATTTTCCTTCATTGAGACTAACAACACATTCAAAAATTTGCTTTTAATTATTTAGTTTGAAGGTTTGATATTAATAGAAACAACGTTTCAATTTGATAATTAATTATTTACAAGGCAAAAATGAATTTTGCATATTTTAATGGAGTTTTGGTGGATGACAGTGTGAATTCTAATTAATTTTATAAATTTTAGTTAAAGTTTTATAACTTTGAGACGTATGAATCTCGTCTCAGAAATAAGGTTAAAAAACAATGTTTAGTTAATAAGTTTATAAATTAAAAATATTTTGAGTAGAAAACAAGTTGGGTCTGGCAATCAAATTTCTCTTTCAAATCAGCGAGGGAAAATTTAGCATTTGATAATTTATTCATTGGTTGCAATAGTACCCTTGAGAGAACAGTTTTATTTCTTCAACCCAAAGAAATTTGTTGCTATATTCTTAATCTCTGTTACAATCAAATTAAATTTTTACACCACCCATCCATCTATTTACATTTATTTACAAAAATTTTATTTACTTTAAAATTAGGGGAGATAGGGGCTTAAATTAACAGTGGTAAGAATTAACACGCAACTTACGCATATACCACCCATCTCAGATGTGGAGTTTTTTATTAATTTCGCTCTTTATTAAGATCTCTATTGAATGACATTATTCGGTTTGTCTTTGAACGTTGTGTGAAAAGGTTAGGTGTACGGTCTGATTTTTTAGTCAAAAACATAAATTTTTTGGATTATTAAATTTTGATTTGTAGGTAAGTTTACTGTTGGTTTTATTTCCAAACTCCATTTTTTTGCTCTATTATTAGTTAATTTTTATGTTTTTTACTTATTTTAAATAATATCCACAAACTTTTTCGTAAAGTTAAAGAAATAATTATGAAAAGGTAATGGGGTAAATGATGTTATGTCACTTTGCATAAATTTATGAAGAAAAAAAAGAGGACACTGCCGTTTGTGTTGGTTTTAAACAACCGAGAAAAGTGTTTTCTGCACAACAAGAAGAAAAAATAACTAATTATTTATTAAAATGTTCCAGTATCTATTTCGGGTTGATTCTGAAAGAAGTAAGAAAACTAGCTTATCAACGTGCTAAATTTTCAAAAACTAATAACATTTCATCTTCTTGGCATATAAACGAGATGTCTGGACCTGATTGGTTTATAAAATTTATTCAAAGAAATCCTAGATTATCAATTAGAACACCTGAAACTACTTCGTTAAGTAAAGCTACGTCATTTAATAAAACTAATGTAGAGCCGTTTTTTGAAAACTAAAAACTAGTTGCAAATAAATATCAGTTTGCTGCAACAAACATATATAAACGAAACTGGTATAACTACAGTTCAAAAACCTAAGAAAATTGTAGCTCAACGTGGACAAAAACAAATTGGAGCCGTAACATCAGCCGAAAGAGGAATACTTGTAACTTTAATTGTTGCGATTATCGCGGTTGGAAATTAGCAGTTCCTCCCATATTTATTTTTCCCCGTGTCAGATATTCACAAATTTTCTTTCGTAATGGTCCGCCATTGCATTGGCACAGGAAAAAAATTTAACCTAACTCAAACGAAAAGAAAAACAAGAACTGTGACTTTTGTGTTACTAAAAAAAACAATGTATTATATTACTAATCTATATAATAATATAGATTAATAATATAATACATTATTATATAGATTAATAATATAATATAAAAAAGACTAAAAAGGCTGAAATATCATGTAATTTAATTTATTTTTATGTTCTCTGAAGTATGAAATAACGTTAAGTTTTATTTTTATTTTAATATTGAATTGCTATTATTTTCATTATTTTTTTATATCTATTCTTTACTTTATTTTTTCTTTTAAGCATATTAAATTAAATAAAATAAAATAAATAAAATAAAATAATCTTAAAAAATTTAAAATTTATAAAAAACAACTCATCGCATTAGTTTTTATTTAAAAAGAAACGGAATGTTATTATTAATGTTAATAAATACCCCATAAGTTAATAGTTACCTCTGAGCAGTTAATATTAGCCCCAAACACGGGGCAAGAAGTAACTTGGCACTTTTTTCTCTAAAAACATTCTTATTGCAAACCTATTAACAATTAAAATAAAAATCTTTCAAAAAGTAAAAGCTATTTGATTATACTATTATTTAAAAAAAAAAGTTTATTGAAATTATATTTTTATTAGAAACTATAACTCATTTTTAAAAAAATGTTAATTGTAGCCCCTGTCTCCCCTACTCATATAAAGTTACTTCTCCAAAATGCTCATCTCATGCATTAAAATAATTTATATATTTTTTTTAAACACATAATCAAATATATATATTTTTTATTTTAATTTATGTATATATATACTTTATATAATACATTATTTTTATATTATATAATATATTTTTTACATATCTTCTGACACCAATTGTTTTTATTTTGAATCTAAACTATAACTGCAAGCACCCTAAAATATATGTTTAATCTACTCGACGTTGATACAACACTGATGGTAACCATGAAATCTAGGGCTTACTTAACAGGGATAACTTAGCAGAAAATTTAATTATAAACTATAAACAAAATATCTTTTTTATTGTACAGGAACGACCACTATACTTATACACACACTTTCCTTACATTGATTTTACATCTTGTATACATTTCAGGCGCATTTCTTGTTCCATATTGTATAATGTTGCTGGTTGGAGGTATTCCACTTTTTTATATGGAATTAGCTTTAGGCCAGCATAACAGGAAAGGCGCTATAACTTGTTGGGGTCGGCTTGTACCATTATTCAAAGGTAAATTTTAAAATTAATAATATTTTATATACAAATTATGTGCAAAAAAAAAGGAAGTGGCCACTGGACAGTAAATATTTTGGAAAGATATATTCAGGTTTTGCTATTAATATTCTAATATTTTAAATAATGAAATCAATATTTAGAAAAAATTATATATCTTGTATACCGAATCAATTTTGACTAATTATTCCAGTTATTTTGGCTTTATTGTATTTTGGAAGTTAATATTGGAATAAGTCGAATATAATTAAAAATAGATTAAAAATGTAATGTTAGTAAAATTGGTGCACGCAAATAAAAACAAAACTATTGTAATTATTTAATAATAAAATAAGTATGTATTTAGAGATTGTATTGTAATATGGAGCCTATGTTTAAAATATTAAAAATATAAATTTTACTTACATTTTTTGTTGCGTGCAAGGAAGTATCGTTGTTGTTTTAAAAAATAAGTTTTCCCAAAGACACAGATGACTCTAATTCATATATCAAAATACATATTCCAGACACGTTTGCTGTAATTTTTTTAACTACCAATGGCAAATTTAATTTTTCTGAATCAAAGAAAGATATTTTTCAAATCATTAGACCCACCTTTAAATGTTAGCGACAACATTTGCATGCATTTATGTACTAAATCTATCTGTTGATTTTATTTGAAGTCATAGCCAAGTATTCTGCCATTGTGAAATTTTAAATAACTTTGAACTTGCTTTCATCCGATAATGTTATCAGATCTATAACCAAGTTTTCTGTTTTTGCCATAGTGAAGTCTTCCGATAATGTTATCAGATCCTAAATTTCTTCTGTTAAAAGAAACATGCTCTTGAATTCACAAAACAAGTTTTTGCTATGAACTTACTTCACTATGGATGCTTTTTGATTAATGTTGTTATGCTTGGTCATCATGACCATTCTTTATGATCAATCTTTTCGATCAATCTTTTCGACATGACTTTTTTTTAAAAAAATTAAAACACTTCACCGTAAATGGATAGGTTTTCTTCTAATAGCAACATTGTTTTTATTTTTTTTATGTGGTACTATATATAGAAAGCCCAATAGTAATCGTGGTAGAAGAAGATCAAAAAGTAGATGGGTAGACAAGGTAAAATTGATGCTCAAAACCGTATAAATCCCAAATCGAAAACAAGCGACGCAAGAACGAGCTTTTAGGAGGAGTATAGGGATGAAAGCCAAAGCTCACTCAAAGCTATGTTGTTATAAGATGATTGTGATGATTTAGTTTTTTCACTTTTATTGTTGCATGTTCTTAAATTTTTGGCCAATTGAAACAATTTTATAGGAGTATAAGTTACATGTAAATAAACATGATATGAAACAAAAATTTAAAATCTTACAGTATTTGGTAAAAAATCGAGAGCCGTTTAAAAATAATTGTACAGTTTTTTTTGCACATGAATTTTTATACATACATATTACATCAATAAAAAATTTACGTTCATAGTTCACTTGAAAGGTTGTCATAAACAAAAAATTTTCTGGAAATGCATTTATTATCGACCCTGTTCAAATTATGATCCATTTTAGACTATTTTATTATTTTTGACAAAACAACTAAACTTAAGTTTGTAAAACCTTTTATATCACGACATTGTTTGGAGTATTTGGGATGCAAAATAGTATGTGCAAACTGCAGGGAATTTAAAATGGGGATGTTATAATATTTAAGTAATCTCTTTTCATATTATTTTTTGTTTGTTACAATCTTTTGAAATGAATCTTTGAGCTATTGCAATTCATTCTTCAAACAACCATGTACATTTACATAAATTGTGATAAATATCTATAAATAGAAAATGTTTTAAATTAAATTTCAATTATTTAATTAAAAAAAAGGAATTGGTTATGCTGTTGTATTGATCGCTTTTTACGTTGATTTTTACTACAACGTTATTATTGCGTGGTCATTGAGATTTTTCTTCGCATCATTCACCAGTAACTTACCATGGACGTCATGTCAAAATCCATGGAATACACCTGGTTGTAGACCGGTAAATAATTTATTAATTAATTAAAAACATTTTTTTCTAAAAATTATTTAAAAATATGAAATTTTGTTTCTTTAGTTTGGACAGAAAATGTGGTCCAATACTTCTTTGATTGCAGGGGATAATGAAACAATTTTATTTCAAAATGAAACCCAACCATTTCTTAATGAAACAGATACACCAGAACCAACCGAAAAATTTCAATCAGCAGCCATGGAGTATTTTAAGTAAATTTAAGATTTTCATTTAAAATAAAATAAAATATTTTTAAATTGAATTTATTATTTTTAAGTCGTTACATTCTTGAATTAAACGAAAGTGAAGGAATACATGATTTGGGCTATATAAAATGGGATATGGCAGCTTGTCTTCTAGTTGTTTATTTAATTTGTTATTTCTCATTGTGGAAAGGTATTGGTACTTCTGGAAAAGTTGTTTGGTTTACAGCATTATTTCCATATGTTGTTCTTTTCATATTATTTATTCGTGGAATAACATTACCGGGTTCCCTAATGGGTATACAATATTATTTGAGTCCAAATTTTAGTGCAATCTATAAAGCAGAGGTTTGGGTAGATGCTGCAACACAAGTTTTCTTTTCATTAGGACCTGGATTTGGTGTTTTATTGGCATATGCATCATACAATAAATATCATAATAATGTTTATAAGTATGGAATTTTAAATTATCATTTAACTTTATATATATATATATACAATATATACTAAAAATATATTTATATTTTTTTTGTATTTTAGAGATGCACTATTAACAAGTTGCATTAATTCAGCAACAAGTTTTATAGCAGGATTTGTAATATTTTCAGTCTTAGGTTATATGGCATATTCATCTGGTCAGGATATTAAAGATGTTGCAACAGAAGGACCTGGTTTAGTATTTGTTGTATATCCGGCAGCAATTGCAACAATGCCTGGAAGTACATTTTGGGCTCTAATATTTTTTATGATGTTATTAACATTAGGTCTTGATAGTTCGGTAATTATTAATTTATTCAAAAATTAATTTAGATATTTTTTAATTTGATATAAATTATTATATTGAAGTTTGGTGGTTCTGAAGCTATTATAACAGCATTGAGTGATGAATTCCCAAAACTTGGTAGAAATCGTGAAATATTTGTTGCTGTATTGTTTTCAATATATTTTATTGTTGGACTTGCAAGTTGTACCCAAGGTGGATTTTATTTCTTCCAATTATTAGATCGTTTTGCAGCTGGTTACAGTATTTTAATAGCTGTGCTATTTGAAGCGATTGCTGTTTCATGGATTTATGGTAAAAAAGAAAAAAAAAACATTTAAATTTAAGTAAACAATTTAAACTCTTAATTATTTATTTTTAAATCTAATTGTACTCTTAATTGTTAATTTGTTAATTTTTGAATATATTTTTATTAGGAACAAACCGGTTTTGTGAAGATATCCGTGATATGATTGGGTTTTCACCTGGCATTTATTGGAGAGTTTGTTGGAGATTCATAGCACCAGTATTTTTACTATTTATTATTATATATGGATTGATTGGATATGAACCACTCAAATACGAAGATTATATTTATCCTTATTGGGCAAATGTATTAGGTTGGTGTATTGCTGGATCATCAGTTATTATGATACCAGCTATTGCCATATATAAAGTTATTACAACACCTGGTACCATTAAACAGGTAATTATAACAATAATAAACTAATTTATTTAGAAATAAAATAAATATTTAAATAAATATAATAAATTTGTAGCGTTTAAAAATTTTAACAACCCCATGGAGAGATATGCAAGTTTCAGCAAATGGCATTGTTACAGAACCAACTGGTGTTCGATTACTTGACACAAAAGAACATGCTGTAGAAGTTTGAGGCCGAAAGTTATCTAGATTTAAAGTTTATTATGTTTGAAATGTAACGAAAATTTCAGCAGAAAATTATTAACATACACATATATAAATATACATACACACGGAAAAAACTTAATTGAGAGTAAAATGTCATCCATTTAGTATATAATTATAACGTTAATCTAATATAAAGTTATTTAATAATCGTAAAAAATAATATTTTTGTTTTGTTAGAATAAATATCAAATTATATATTAGTCACATATTATACATACATACAATTACATACCTACATATTATATAATAAGAGTATTTTGAAACAAAAAATGTTATACATAATTAATACTATAAATAAATATAAAAAATAAAAAAAAAAAAACAAGTTCCACTAGCGCATTAGCAAATGCATTAAAAAATATTATTAACTGTTATACATATTTAGAAAATAAGATAAATTGCATGTTTCAATGCAAAATATGATAATTTAAATAAACAAACAAACGAAATGCTGTGTAGATAATATAGTAAAATTTATAAAAAAAAATTTAAAAAAAAAAAACTAAAACAGAAAATTTTAAATTAAATAAAAGTTTTCAAAATAAATATATGTTGTTGCGATAAAATTTAAGTAAGCGAAAATAAAAATAAAAAAAAAAAAAACAAATTTCTTGTAATTTATAAATAATCTGTGTACGTACAATCCTTATAATGTGAATTTATATGTAATAATTATTAATCTAATCAAATCGTCAGCAAAATGAAACTTTTTGAATGAAAATGAAAATGTTTCTAAACAAAATATAAAAATCAAAAAATTAGTACGATACATTGTATATTTAAGCAAAAATTTTGACAACGTTATATTATAATAATAAACTGTTAAGTACATGTAAAATGATAATACGATTTATTTAAAAATATTATTTTTGTATATTTTAATCAATATATACATACTGACTTAACAGAATTATATTACATATATATATATATATAAAAACAGGATAACAAAATTTTTGTAATCACTAAAATACTGACCAATATTAAGGAATTTAGCGAGTTTATTACAAAATTTGAAAGTTAATATACTTTAAACAAAAAAAAGGATTATTCTTTCATAATAATAAATGTTGTTTTACTTTTATATTTTTACTCCATTTATTACTAATAAATTTATATTTTATATACTTACTGGAATAGTTGTAAGTATGTACTTAAATAAAAATTTTCAGTTAATATTTATTTTATTTTTCATATTCTTTGCTTTTAAAAAATACTAATTATATTATGAATAAATATAAGCATTCTATTAAATTATTATAAAATAAAAGAAAATATATTTAAAAATAACGTGTATTAAAATAAAAAAGTTAAATTGGTTTTGCTTTAAAATTGTAATTTAGAGAATAAAACATAAATTAAAATATGTATATGTGAATGTTTTTTTTTCAAAATTGAAAATAATTGTTAAAAATTATTAGAGAAATTATAACATTAATAAACAAAATTTGTATAATTACATATTACGTACATATATGATTATTTATATTATTGATATTGAAAATATATATATATATAATATATATATACTATATTATGAAGAATTTAATACGTTTAAATTTTCTTATTTAATATTAAAAAAAATATATATATATATATATATATATATATATACATAAATATATATAATAATAAATTTTGAAACAATTTATTATTCTATAATAACGAATTTGAATAACATATTAAAAAACTTTATAATTGCCAATAATACTATATACATTAAATTTAAAAAATATAAAAAACAAAAAAAACCAAAAAAGGTTAAAAAAAATTGTATTAAAACAAAAATAACAAATGATATTTTAAGTTAATTTTATAATTTATTTAATATGTTTATAAATTTTGATATGTTTTAATATATATATGTAATATGTATAAATATATATATATATATATATATATATATATATATATACATTTTACTAAATAGTAAAATTGACTTTTCATTATTCCATAATTGAATCCGAAATTCGGCCCTCCCGGTAAACAATTTTGACGAAAGTGTTCTTAAAAAGTCGCGAATGTGTTCCGTGCCCACGGAACACATTCACGACACAAGTAGAGATAAAAATGGTGCAAACGGTCGCAAATGTCCAGGTACACGTGTCTCTCATTGTAATATAGTGTCGCGTGTATGTCGACACTTTTCGGACACATGTGTTTTATCATATTTAAAGCACATGTGTCAAGCAATTGTCGACACTCTTCGCACACATGTGTTCCTAATATTTACAGTAAATTTAATCGATAAAGTGTCGACACATTTTGGACCATATGTTTCTTGATATTTACAGCACAAGTGTCGAGAAAGTGTCGACACTCTTCGCACACATGTGCACCTAATATTTACAGTAAATTAATATAGTCGACAAAGTGTCGACACATTTCATACACATCTCCTCCTAATATTTACAGCACATGTGTCGAGAAAGTGTCGACAGATTTCATACATACGTGCTCATATTTACGGCAAATTTAGTCGATTAAATGTCGACACATTTTATATTCTCTTATAATATTTTCCAAAAATTAAACAAAATTCAATTCTTGTGCCAAGTGCATGATTACTGTACCATATTTCCGGCTAGAATAGAGGATAAAAAAATGGAAAAAGTAGAAATAATAACTTTTAGCGTATTAATTGTTTTAATTATTTAATTTAAATAATTTATATAATAATTTAATTTTTTGACTATACAATAATATTTTTTGCCTTTTTTGTTTTTGTCTTTCATGCCTCTGGTTCCGAAGATTTCATAACTGAACTCAGTTCTGCAGATATTGCAGTAATTTCCAATTTTGATATTTTAATGTACTACTGTTTCATAAATTGTGCTGAAAGTTTTAAACTATTTTGTTTTTTTTAAATTGATTTTTACTAATTTATAAATATTGCTTCAAATTTTAACAAACCTTGAATTTTTTCTACAAAACTTGGTTCAAACTCTGATTTTCTAAGAATCAAAATACGGACACAACAGAAACACTTTAGGGACACTGCAAAGAAGGTACAACTTATTCTTTTAGTCCATATTTTTGCTAACAGTATTATTTCAATTAGTTTTTATTATCTACTTGGAAACACAATAAAAACAGGTTCAACTTAGGACTAAAATTATTTAAAAAGTTACATTCATTTTTGCAACATACCTGGTATTTTAACTTTTGCAATCCAATTTATAACTTTTATTTATTTATTTTAAAAATTATAAGAATAATTTTATTTTTTATTAAGTTGTTTTTTATTTACACACTTAGCTTAGTACTTAAAAAGAAACAATAACAAACTAACGCAATAAAAAGTTAGTTTGTCAACCGAATACTATTAAACTTTATGGCATTCGGTCGTCATAGTTACCAAGCTATTTGCTATTGCTAGGATTTAAAAATTATGTTCTACGTAGATAATTATTATAGAAATGAAAAATCAAGTAAAAGACAAACAAACAAAAATAGTTTTATTATTTTTCTCTTATGCTAGGTACACAATTAGGAACACATTGGGCCTTATTCTGAGAAGCGAATTTTTCGGTACGTAATGAAAAATATGATAAATTTTATTTTTGGTATTCTGCAAAGCGAAATGGCGATACTGATCGGTTTTTATCGCAACGTTTCGATTTTCGTGGTATTACGAGAATCGTTTTTTTTTTGCTCGCTGTCAGAAAAAACGATAAATATATCATTATAGAAAAAGATAGTGAAAGATGGCGAATGATAAAAAGTAAATATATAATTAACGTAAAATTCAAGTAAATTAATTTTATTTATATATATATTTATATTTAAAAATAATTATTAAATATTATTTTACATTTGTAATTATAGAAAAGTTACAAATAGGAGGCAGTTTGAATGTTTGTGTGCAATGATTTTTACACGTGTTCCATCAACTTACAATAATTTCTGGGAATCCAAATTTATTATAAAATCTCAATTTGAGGGATAAGTTTTCTTCTTCGGTTTCAAGAAATTTTATATATTCTCGACACAATTCGGATTATATTTTAGAAATAGTTGATGTAGCTGAATCTACCAAAAACTCGTCCCCCAAGTCTTTTTGATAACTTCCTTCAGCAAGGAAGCGCAATGTTCCAACCAATTTTATAATGAGTTTTACTGAATGTGGACCAATTGCAGGATTTAAATTATTGCCTAATTTATTTATAATCATTGCAAAGGCTTCTTTCGAGAGTCTGAAATACTTAATGAATTCAAAAAAACAAATATAATTGAACACATTTTTTTTATTATATTTTGTTTCGTAATATAAAGAAAAAACATTTTTATAGCTATAAAATTTTAATTTAACTACACTTAATTTCACTTTTCAAACAAAAAATTAAAACCAAAAATGTCAAAACATAAAAAAAAATTAAAATTTGACAGTTTTAATTAGCAATGCTGCCAGTTTTGCAAAATATCGTATTATTCGCTTCTCAAAATACCAAATGTGATGCATTATGATGCTCTACCGGTACATAGCGAAAAAGTGATTCGCTTCTCAGAATAAGGCCCATTGTGTTCCTTCAGCTTTCTACGACACATTTTGTTTATCGGGCCTTTAACAGTTTTTAATCAGTATTTCAACAACTAACGTTAATCCAGTTTCAATTAATTCTTCATAAAGAAGCAGTTAATGCTTCAAATGTCAAATAAGCCAGAATGCAACGTAACCAAAAAAAATCTGGCATTTGATGAATTAGAAGTCATCTCTTAACCTACTGTTGTCGAAAAGCCGGGGTGTTAAGCACAATTGTATGGGTTACAACGAAGACGTACGTTATTAACAAACATGAATGCAGGGTCCTGCAGTAGGTTAGAGCACCTGCCGTGCAACCGAAATATTCCATGTTTGATTCCCGATAAGGGCAAAAAAATTTATGGGATTATGGGATTTTCGACCTGCTCCAGTACCTATTGTCATTGGGATAAAATAGATGATAAAAATAGTTGAGAGTACAATTTGGTTATCACTAAAAATAAAATGGAACCATGCTATTATGAAGGCGAAGTTACGCTACAATATACATACATAGTTTTCCACATTTAAATCAGTAGATAATATATCATAAAGAAAAAAAACGATTGTATGTAATTGTGTAAATTGAAATCGAATTTTTTGTTTTGATGGGCGATAACACCGAAGAAAATTTAAGCACACACACATTACTAACACTCATAACATTTAATAACCAAATATAATTTTTTAAAGGTTATTAATAATAATATAATAATAATAATAATAATTCTTTATTTCATTAACTTAAGCTAACTTACATAGTAAATTTACAAAATTATATAACAAATTAATTCAGATTTCTTAGCCTAGTATTTTAATGAAATAGCTAGGTTCAATCTGTTATCCAAACGATAAGTGGCGATCGAACCCTTTCAGACTATAGATTGGAAAGTTACTTCGATATATAGTTAATCACAACGATTTAACAATCTTATTAATGGTTTAAAAATGAAGGTGAAACAGAGTTGCTTTTAGAGTATTTGTCTTTAAATTAAATATTAGGGAACTTACCAGATTGCTAATCATAAGGTCCATACCATGCGAAAATACTAGTCTTTGCTGCAGAACTATAAGTAGACTAGTCTTCCTCCTAATAAATGAAAATTAGAAAACTACTTCTGCTTAATAAGAAAAAACAGAACAGTAATGTATACACTGACAGATCAATTATTTGAGTAATCACACAAAACGCCTGGGACGTATTAGTAATGATAATTGTTAGATGGATACATATATATTGGGCACTTTGTTGACGCATTACAATATTTAATAGCATATAAGAGATATCTCAAAAGTACTTATTTTGAGCATCTATAAATTTATAGCGAATAAAGTCTTTGTCGTGGAACACGTATAATGTTATACTGTCTAGCTAGTAGCTACATGTTTTAGAGTGTTATGGCAGCGACGGATATTTGTGGCTACCCAATTTTAATGAAGTATAATTTTAATTTTGCACACTTCGCTAGTTGGCAGTTTCAACACTTTTATCGTATAAATTCCTATAACTAAAACTGTTATATGTATTAAAGATACGAATAATACTATTGTTATACGAATTATTGATTTACAAAATTTATTTCACAAAATATTTATATAATGTATGTATATATATTATATATATAATATATAATATTAATAAAATTTTATTTCTAATATTGTTGAAAAAAACATATTAAATGCAATTTTGGTAAAAATAATACCATATTGAACTAGAAAAAAAAACTTCTAGTTTCTGTGTTTTGTGTGAATTACTTGTTTTCAAAACTTCAAATTATATAACATTATTCAAAAAACATATAATAATATTTTATCATAGAGTAACAAATAGTGAATAATATAACAAACAATCAAAAAGGAAAAATAAAGAAAACAAAAAAAAAACATATTTTAAATGTATTAAAATTTAGTTAATCAATTTTCAATGTCATATTATCTGCATCTGGTAAATATTTCGCTTTATGAGTTTCAAACAATTCCTTTAATGCTATCACAAATTTAGCATGTAGTTCATTCACTTCATTTTCAGTTGGTTCTAAATTTCTTTTAACTGAAATTGGAGCTCCAACTAAAACAAATATTTAATTTAAAAATTTATAATAATTTCGATTAGGATTATTTTGTACGAACCGACTGTTGTTACAGGTCGTCTATAAGGTACCCATCCAAATGAGTATTGTAAGAATCCTCGACCAAAAAAGAATGCTGGTGATATTCCTGTTAAACTTTTAAAACCTTCTTGAAAACGTCTTACTAAAGATCCTTGAGGATTTGATGCTTGATCATAGATATCAACTTCACCAAATGAAAATACAGGTACAAGTGGTGCACTTAAAAGGTAACGAAATTTAAATTGAATTAAAAAAAAAATAGTTTATATATTTTGATGTATATATATTTATTATAATTTACCCAGTTTTTATTGCTAATTTAACAAATCCTTTCCTTTTGTTTAAATATATTTGATAATTTTTTGGGCGAGCAAATAAAGCTTCTTGTGCACCACCAACAATTACAATAGCTGCATTAGATGTTGTACCGTCTTTATTCACAGATTTACTATATAATTAAAATATTAATTGACATAATTGTTTAAAATGTATAAAATGTATACATATCATTCTATTGCAAAAAAGTTGGCCAATCTTTAAACTTATCATCACAATAAAAAATTGTGTGTATCTTGTATTTACTGAGACTTCATGGGAAAATGGAGAAAAAAATGAGAATTTATTGTGGCAGTACTGAAACGGACTTAAAATACAAACAAGATATGAGCCAACTGAGCAATAGAGTGGTATTGTAAAGTCATTATTGTAAATGTACTGACAATGTAAGTAAATTTTCAATACCAACTTTAGAAGCTGGTACTAATCCCCATGCTAACATTAGTTCTCTCCATATTGGTACACCAAAATGTGAATTCAATGTACAAGCTCGAGCTGCTATTCCTGGAAAATATTCTTTCCATTTTGGTGATATTGAAACAAAATTACCGAAAACTCCGCAACTAAAAATTAATTAAATTAATTAATTAATTAAATTTCTAAATTAATATTTTATCATTTACCATAATATTCCATGAGGAAACGTTGCAAATAAATAATTTGTATCCGGTTGTAGATCAACAGTTTTCACAAGATTTACTGGAAAATATTCACGGAATAGCCGAAAGAAAATATTGTCTCGAATACATTTAAATCTAAAATAAAACAAAAAAAATCAATAAAAATTTCGAATTTTTGAAAATTAGGTTTCACCTCTAAAACTAAAGTTCTTTATTCAATTTGTGTGTGATATTTAGGAGAGGAAACAGTTTGTGAGTGAATGAACAGGTAGTGCGTGAAAATAAAACAATCTATTTAAACAACTAAAATGTCAAAATAAATTCTTATGTATAATATTGTATATTATGTAATTTATTATTTAATTTTGGAACAATTTTTATTCTATTCATTATTGTTTTTCTGTTTATGAAAAGAAGAAAATTTTTGGTAGTTGTGGTTGTGAATTTCTATATACAACCGAAACCCGCATGTTTTTTATTTATTTAAAGATTCATTTCAAATATCAGTGGGTGATATACCAATATGTTTCGTTTTCCCTTGTTTTTCTGATTGTTTATTAAAATTTTGTTGATACATACATATGTACATATTTTAATATTGCTTGTTTTTATTATTTTTCAAAAACAAAAAATTATCAATATTTTAATTTAATAAAATACTGCTATTACTTATATATTTAATTATTGTAAGTACTTCAACAGCCAACATTTGAAAGAAAAGAAAAAGAAATGTTTCTCCGACACAAAAATATGGATTACAAATTGAAAACATACATTTTTTTTATTAAAATAATAAACTATTTGTATAATGAAATGAACCTTCGCTAATCACTCACAACAAAGTCTATATCGCTATCAATAATAAAAACACGATATTAGACTATCGCTCACATAAAAATGACTAATTTCTTAATAGATTAATAAATTTTGTTGTATACAAACACTTTACTATCACTACGTACTAGTAAAATAATTATTTTTTATTAATCGTTATATTACTAAATATGTGTAACTCGGATACAATAATCTTAAAATTTCATATATTTTTTTAATGCAGAATTTTCTAAGTTAAGTTTTTTTAATTATATACTACGTAGTTGAGTATAGTAGAAATTAAAAATGTTGTAAAATATTTTCTTATCAACATTTTCTGAATGAAATTTTTTTTTTTTTTCAATGCAATTAAATATATCAATATTATGTGGACATATTACTTACCCAATCCCCTTGCCACCTTTTTCAGGATTTTCACTATCCAAATACATATAAATACCATATAATATACATAATAATCTAATTGTCCATGAACCGAAAACCTTAAAATATTATTTAAACATGTTTGAAATGATTAAATTTTAAAATATTAGAATTTTTACCAACAACGAGAAGAATAAGAAAACTGATAGACTTTCGCCAAATATCATTAAAAAAATCCAAAGACCAGCTGCAAATGTCTGCAATCTTCTTCGTAATGGTATATTTAAAGGTGCCCATATTCTATGAGTGTTGGATACTTCCATTTTTAAAAATTTATGTAAGAACCAAAAAATATTTTTCTAAAAAACTATCAATTATTATTTCAACTAATCTAATTGAGCGCAGTGAAAGAACTGATACTGTTACTGTTCAATTGCTAAATTATTATATCGTTTAGTTTCTGATAAAATTTCATAGTACACAGAGAGATAAGAGGGAAAGATATTTTAATGCAGTAACAAATGTTTGTACATATGTTTATTGTTTATTATAACAAGTAGAGACATATAATATTCTCATATATAAATCATAGATTTGTTTTGTATGTACAAGTAATAGATCAAGAGATATGAGTTCAATTTTTGAAAATTATCAGTTGATAACATTATCATTGATGACATATATTATTTTCATTATCATTTATTTATTATGCTTGATTTCGATTATATACATAATATA